>CP092876.1:74691234-75035157 GCA_030710605.1 Cordylochernes scorpioides
TGTGGTGCACTTACAGTAAAAGCAGTTGATAAATACACACCATGATTATCATGACCTGTACCACGTGTACTATGGATAAGCAACAACAACAAAAAGACATCAGTCTTCTATGTAATATGTCAGGGCAACACTCAATGCTACCAGGTTGACACACAACAAAGATTATTCTCACCAAATTCCTCAACCCTATCATTGAGCATGTTCGGGACACGAACTGCCCACCTGGCTTGGGCCTGTCTAAACTTAAAGAGGCTTTAAGCTCCTGATAGGATCCAGATGTCCCTTCGGAGAAGGCCTCGTCTGGTGTATATGAGGTGTGTTCAAAAAGTATCTAGACTTTTGTGTTTTTTCAAAAATTATTTATTTATTCATGAATACCTATTTTGTCTCCTTCAAAGTAATCCCCATGAGATATTATACACTTGTGCCAACGGTTTTTCCAATCTTCGAAGCACTTCAAAAAATCATTTTTTAAAAATCTTTTTCAGCTCCTCCTTCGATGCCGTCTTTATCTCGTCAAGCGTAGCGTAACGTCATCCTTTCATAGGCCTCTTCAGTTTAGGGAACAAGAAAAAGTCACAGGGGGCCAGATCTGGGGAATACGGTGGCTGCGGCATCATTAGGGTGTTGTTTTTGGCCAAAAAGTCGCGCACAAGCAACGATGTGTGAGCAGGGGCGTTATCGTGGTGCAAAAGCCAATTTTTGTTCTTCCACATATCTGGGCGTTACTGACGGATTGCTTCGCGCAAATTGCGCATAAATTGCAGGTAATATTCCTTATTGACCGTTCTACCCTGTGGCAAGAACTCATGATGCACCACGCCCCTGCAATCGAAGAAAACTGTCAGCAAAACTTTCACATTTGACCGAACTTGGCGCGCTTTTTTCGGTCTTGGTTCGTGCGGCAGCTTCCATTGAGATGATTGAGCTTTGGTTTCCACGTCATAACCATAAACCCACGCTTCGTCACCAGTTATGACCCTCTGGAGCAAATTTGGGTCGTCGCGGACAGAGTCCAACATCTCATTAGCAATGTTCATGCAATGCTGTTTTTGGTCGCAATTGAGCAATTTTGGTACGAATTTCGCGGCGACCCGTCTCATGCCCAAATCATTGATAAAAATCGAATGGCACGAGCCAATCGATATGTTTAGGTCCTCAGCAACTTCTCTAACGGTGATTCGACGATTGGCCAATATCATTTTCTCCACTTCATTAATTTTTTCATCTGTTGTTGAAGTGCTCGGGCGTCCGGCACGCTCTTTGTCGTTCACATCTTCTTGGCCTTCTGAGAACATTTTGTACCACCGATAAACGTTGCTTCGGTCCAAGGTAGCTTCTCCGTATGCCACAGTCAACATTCGGAATGCATCCGCGCACTTAATTTCGTTTTTCACACAAAATTTGATACAGGTTCTTTGATCCATTTTTTTTAATAGGTAAAAATCGAAGACAATCCAAAACACCTGCAAGCAAAGCAGCTGTCAACAATTAAGTGAACATTCAAAATGGCCGAGCTTGTCGGCATAAGTGAGAGACATGAGTACCAACATAAAGCCACAAAAAGATCGAAATTCGAATATACGTAACCCGCGAAAATTCAAAAGTCGCGATACTTTTTGAACACACCTCGTATATTTCCTCTACTATTTTAAACTCTGTAAACTCTTTTGACTGTTGACTAGATGTCAATCAACCATTTTTAATTGTCAATTGTCACACTCTAGGGAGAAGATAGAGAAACCACGGGTACAAAACCAGATTAATTTATTGAAAAAGAAGAAAACATGATGAGTGACTGGGAGGTTGAGGTGAAACAACTAGATGCCTTCTGTGGCCCGGAAATGTTCGTCGTCGATGGTGGTGTAGATATGGCCCTCGTTGCAGAGGAACTCTATAACATCCCTGTCACACACACAGTACAGGATGGATAAGACACACAATTTGGATTATAGATTATAAACACAAGGTAATAAGACCAAATCTAAATAAATAGTGTGTGATGTTTTAGTAACAGCATTGTTACCATCTTCAGAGGACTGTCCTGTAGGGTGAAGTATGGTGTCGTAAGCTCCGAGCCGCTACGGTAACCGTGAACAGGGAACTCTGAAATGTGGCTGACTAACGGGGCAATGGCACCCCTCCTTTCCATGATGGACAAGACACCACCATTTTCAGACAAAAGTGTTCAGCATACAACACTGTTACTGAAAGTCACTATTTATTTATTTGGATTTGGTGTTCTTCTTTCTTATCTCCACTCAATCATATTAAGGTATCAAGCTTGTAAAGTTTGAGACTTTTGATGGTGTCTGCCGGGGAAGAGTAGAGCTCATCAATGGATGAGTCAATACAGTCAATAATGTGTTTTAGGGTTGCAGGTTGAGAATTGCGCTTAGTACATAGTGGGAAAACCTCGCAACCATCCTGGAAAGTCATTGTCCGTAAATGGGATTTGGTCTTATTTCCTTGAGTACAAGATGGAGAAATATGTGTTTATATTTGAAGCATGTTGGCCTCGTGCTACTTGTTTATGTTTTTGAAGAACATTTTGGACAAATATAATTTGTAAATAACACTGTCCTGGGAAGTGCAACTACGGTTAAAAGTTTATGGGGGATTTTTATAACCCTATATTTTTGGTCATAAAGGTACAGTCCGCACCACGCTGACAAGGGCCAACAGCCCGAAATGCGTACTAGGTTGACTTTTCTTCTGATTTATCAAGAAATTGTGTTGGCCAAATATCTTTAGAATAAGCTAAATCAATGTTTATTTGCTCCAATGGCCCCCGATTCTTGCAAAAGTCCAACCCCACCAGTGAGTGCAAGTAGGTCTGGCACATTTGTAAGTGCAAAAGTCGAACTGCTTTTCACATATGTAGACATGTGGTGCACTTACAGTAAAAGCAGTCGCCTACTTCTACCCACCATGGTTATCATGGTCTGGACCATGTGTACTAGGGATAAGAAAAAATATCCGGGGATGGCTTTTCTTGATTTATCAAGAAATTGGGTTGGCCAAATATCATGGAGCAATAAACATTTAGTTTATTTTTTCTCCACTAGATGGCGCTCTGCCATCTAAAAAGGACATGTGAGTGGTCAGGAAATGCTTATTCTGTTTTGGATACATTATAATAAAAGAAAAATTATTGCAAAAGTCCAACCCCACCAGCGAGTGCAAGTAACCAAACGGGGCTCTGGCACATTTGTAAGTGCAAAGTCGAACTGCTTTCACATGTGTAGACATGTGGTGCGCTTACAGTAAAAAGCAGTCGCTAACTACCCACCATGATTATCATGGCCTGTACCACGTGTACTAGGGATAAGCAAAAAAAAACAAACAAAAAAAAAAAGGACATTAGTAGCAAATAAGTTATAAGGCACATAGTTCGAATTATAGAATAGAACTACAAGGTAATAACACCAAATACATAGTGTGTGATGTTTCTGTAACAATGTTGTTACCATCATCAGTCAAAAAAAGTTTTTATTCTTTTGTCTGATGACGGTAAGAACACTGTTACCAAAATATCACATACTATTAATTTATTACCTTGTGGCGTTCTAAGTTATAAGTAGAAATGTAAAAGGATAAATTAAAAGATAAAAGTCTTCTTCTTTCTTATCTCAAAGCCATGATAATCATGGTGGGTAGTTAGCGACTGCTTTTACTGTAAGCGCACCACATGTCTACACATGTGAAAAGCAGTTCGACTTTGCACTTACAAATGTGCCAGAGCCCCGTTTGGTTACTTGCACTCGCTGGTGGGGTTGGACTTTTGCAAGAATCGGGGGCCATTGGAGCATTTTTTTTTTTTTAAACAGAAAAAAGTGTCCAATGCGGGAATCAAACCCGGGTCGTAGTGGTCGAAAACCAAACAGTTTAACTGCCTTCCACCAACCCCCTAAAAGATAAAAGTAAAATTATCCAATGCAGTTCTCTTTTAAAATATAAAGTGAATCTTTCTATAATACAGTAGAACCTCTCTATATAAAGGATCTCCTAGTTGTAAAGCCAAAGTGTCCTTTAGGGAGAGGTGTCCTTTTAATAGAGGGTAACTTACTAATAAAAAAGTAATTTTGGTGATGAAAACTGCCCTTTGTAGAGAGGTGTCTGCTAGCAGGAGTGTTCGTTCATAGAGGTTCTACTGTAGTGAACCCCAACAGGTCTAAACTTTTGGTTCTCTTAAATTGATATCACTAATATTGATCAGTATTTTATTAAGGGGGGTCGGTGGAAGGCTGGTTAAACCGTTTGGTTTTCGACCACTACGACCCAGGTTTGATTCCCGCATTAGACACTTTTTTCTGTTAAAAAAAATAATAATATGCTCCAATGGCTCTCGATTCTTGCCAAAGTCCAACCCCACCAGCAAGTGCAAGTAACCAAACAGGGCTTTGGCACATTTGTAAATGCAAAGTCGAACTGCTTTTCACAATGGTAGACATGTGGTGCACTTACAGTAAAAAGCAGTCGCTAACTACCCACCATGATTATCATGGCCTGTACCACGTGTACTAGGGATAAGCAAAAAAATACATATATTTTATTAGGTTTGTTATAAGGGGCAAAAGGTTTGCTGACCGGGAGGTGAGCAAGGTTTTACTGCTACAAATATGACACTTTCTTAAAAAGAAAAACATTTTTATAAATCTACAAGAAAATAAGACCTAATCCAAATAATAGTGTGTGACGTTTTGGTAACAGCACATTGTTACTATCTTCAGACAAGAGTAATGAATCAAATTCAATTCGGTACTTTTGTCTGAAGATGGTAACAATGAGTATTTATTTGGATTTGGTCTTATTACCTTGTACAAGGCAATAACGTGCCATCTACATATAACAAATAAAAACATTAAGACGGGGATGTTTCTTTTCACAGATAAATCAAACTTCTACTGTCTTTACTGCAATGAAAAAATATTGGGAGGGCTTTGCTCATCAGTGGTCAAACTGCTGAGAGAGTTCACCACTGATGATCCAAGCTCTCCCAATATATTTTCATTGCAGTAAGGACAGTAGAAGTTTGATTAATTTGTGAAAAGAAACATTCGCGTCTTAATGTTTTCATTTGTTATTACCTTGTGTTTAAATATTTCACAGACTCTATGTCTGACACTACATGAATGTTGAGAGGAGTACTCTCAGCCTGATTACCCCACAGATAAGGGGGAGGGGGGGGGTCGGTGGATGAATGGTCTAAAACGTTGGTCTTCTACCGCTACCACCTGGAATCGAATCCTGCATTGGGCACTTTTATCTGATTTTAAAAATGCTCTAATGGCCTCTGATTCTTGCAAAAGTCCAACCCCACCAACGAGTACAAATAACTAAATGGGGCTCTGGCACTTTTATAAGTGCAAAGTCGAACTGCTTTTCACATGTATAGACATGTGGTGCACTTAAGAGTAAAAGCAATCGCTAATTACCTACCATGATTATTATGGCCTGTACCACATGTACTAGGGAAAATAAATTTAAATAAACACCAGTCATTTGTACAGGCAATATTTCAGGAGAGAGAATTACCGGATAATGTTCTGGCTGACTCCTTTGATCTTGCTGGTGAGTTCACTGAGACTGATTCCCCGTTCACTCTTGGAGCTCAGGATGGTCTGGAACACCTGGACACACACATCATCTCCTGGCTCCTGTGTGAATTAACATTTAGTGACCAGTAAAAGCAGTTGCTAACTACCCACATTGATTATCATGGCCTGTACCATGTGTACTTGGGATAAAAAAAAAACATTTGTTGAGACCTATCTGTTATCAAAATTCGAAACTATTTTAAAGGCGTAAGATTCTTTTTGAAATTAAACAATTTCTACTGCCCTTACTGCAATGGAAAAATTAATGGGAGGGCCTGGATCTTCAGTTGTGAACCTATCTGTAATGATGTGAAATTATAGATATAATCATCGCTATTTTTAAAAGACAAAAATGTCTAAAACCACTAAATGGAAGAATGAAAAATAATGATGAGGCAACAAACAGGGAAGAAAATTGTCAACTAAATATTAACTGTACACTCATGGTCAAGACTTAAGGAAGTTGTACTTTTTAGCATGTATATCGGGATTCAGGCAATAACTCTGAAAGATATTTGATACACAGTGTCCTTTATTGAAGACACACGAGATAAACAAGTGTGAACCTAAAATTGCCTCCATCTCCTTAAAAAAAAAAAGGGACAATCAGCAACACATCAAAGACTTTCCACTTCTTAAGCTTTGTCCATGAGTGTATAAAACTAAATTTTCAAATCATCAGGGAAAATTGAGGGTTGACAATGGGATGGTCATCCAATACCTGAAAAGGAGATGGTGAGAGAATGTATGGAATGGAACTTGATAGCACCATAACAAACAAAAGAGAAACCTCATCAGAATGGGGAAAAAAGAAGCTGTCAACTCGGGACTGAATGTAGAAACACAGGTCACCTACAGCATCGACCTGTGACTGAGCGGCACTCACAAACTAAGGATACTGTGGGGTGAAACAACAATCTTTTCTGTGATTGTAGGATAATCCAGGAACAACACAATGCAAGATACAACTGAATGCTCTATCCTTTAATTAGAACAACACTTTATAGATGGAAATTTTGCCGGGAGGATATTGATCTAAAAAGACGTTGCCTCTCCCATCAAAATAGATGCCAAAACTTGGCCCCATCTATTGACCGTCACCACAAACTAGCAGCCTCAGGTCAGTGACAAAGCCACAACACCATCTTTGTCAAACTGAAAAGTGCCCACCTAGAGACCATGACCATGAGACTTAGAGTCTGCCCTAGACTGACGAGGGCCATTAGCCCGAAACCATGATCTCTAGGTGGACGCTTCTCAGTTTGGCAAAGCTGGTTTTGTGGCTTTGTCACCAACCCGAGACCACTAGTTTGTGGTGACGGTCAATAGATGACGTCTAGCTTTGACGTCTTTTTTGATGGGGAGAGGCGACCTTTGTCTTTTTAGAACAAAAGCTTGTCATCCATCCAAATAGAGTTGATGCAACCAACCTCTGACATTTGCTTGAGGCATTCAGGAGTTTTGATATTGCCTGTGAACCAACTCACCACTTTCTGGGACTTGGTCATGCCTCTCATGATGGAGGTCATGTTGTCGTAGGGGGCGGTGGTGTCCATGGCAGACACGTCTGGCTTCCCCTCCATGGCCATCATGGAGTTCTCCTTGTTGTCCAGCTCCTCGCGGGACAGCACCATGTGGGCCCGCACAGCCTCCAGCAGGTGGATGGTCAGATCGTTCAGGTCATGCAGGGGCATGATCCGGAAGGCTATCATCAATTTCTTGTCCTCCTGGCTGCGCAGAGAACCCACGGCGCGCACGTAGCTGTTCTCAGAGATGGAGGATCTCCTGTCTGCACCCTGCCACCATTATCCCACAGAGAGCTTCCAATCAGTCTGTGAGTTGAGGCACAACTCACCTCGGACTCCCCCATCCAAAGATGGACTTCCAACGGAGGTCCTGTGAGGTCATCAATCTGGTATAGGATCTTGCTGGACTGCTCGTCGATGGCAGTCACGATGCCCACTATGGTCAGCTGCTCACACACAGAGGGTCTGGATTGGAACAACATTTTTTTTTTTTTTTGCTTATCCCTAGTACACGTGGTACAGGCCATGATAATCATGGTGGGTAGTTAGCGACTGCTTTTTACTGTAAGCGCACCACATGTCTACACATGTGAAAGCAGTTCGACTTTGCACTTACAAATGTGCCAGAGCCCCGTTTGGTTACTTGCACTCGCTGGTGGGGTTGGACTTTTGCAAGAATCGGGGGGGCCATTGGAGCATTTTTTTTTTTAAACAGAAAAAGTGTCCAATGCGGGGATCGAACCCGGGTCGTAGTGGTCGTTTTTTTTTTTTAATCATTATTATCCCTTGTGTCATTACACAATGTCATGGAGACTAATTACATGTATCTTGTTTAGGATTAGTTGTGGTACAAGTCGTGGACTCCCATCCATGAGACTAGATGGTCTGGAGTTGTCTCTTCCTTTTTACAAATGGTACATGTTGGGAAGATCCTAACTTCACCTTCAAATTAGATCTGTAATCTAAACCTGTTGACTTTGCTTAGACTTTTTAAAGATACTCATTCCAAGAAGATTGATCAAACCTTATTTTTATTGATTTACAAGAGAGTGAACAAAATAAAAGAGAAACTTATCTTCTTATGATTAGCGCTTATTTTCTTGTTATACAGTAGAACCTCCCTGTAAAGGACACCTAATTTCAGAGCAAAGTGTCCTTTAAAGAGAGGTGTCCTCTTACCAGAATGTTTCTTGATAGTAAAAATGGTAATTTTGCAAATGAAAACTGTCCTTTGTAGAGAGGTGTCCTCTAGCATAAGTGTCCTCTCATGGAGGTTCTACTGTATATATAACAAAAACTCACTGCAGCAGCAACCTCCAGTGTGATAACTTTCCCTGTGTGCAACACAATTTCCATTTTCTAAAATGTCACCATCATTGTGTCGTGAGGATGTAACTTCAAATGCTAACATGTGGGCACATACCACCACTATTTTTACATTTATATTCCACAGAATGACAAAACATTATCTCTGCCACAGAGAAGGCACAAAGGTATATGTACTTGGGACACGTGTGTATCAGAGATTAGATAAGGGTTTCAATTTTTTGGTCAATTGTGCCATTGCTCTAAACAAGAATGTATCAATGTGAAAAAAATATTACAAATGTGATATTGTATTGGGATAAGGTTCATAAATTATGGGAAAAGGCATCTCCTTATCGTGCAACTGAAAGTTGCTGATGGCTTGCGCCATCTATCGGAATAAATATCAACAATTCTCGTTGATTTCTAATTATTCCAGAATTGGCCAATTACCCATGATGAGGGCCAACAGCTTGAAACACGTACGTGGTTAGCTTTTCTTGATTAATCAAGAATGGGTAATTGGCCAATTTTTGAATAATTAAAAATCAACGAGAATAGTTGATATTTATTCCGATATATGGCGCAAGCTATCAGCAACTTTCAGTTGAACGATAAGGAGATGTCTTTTTCATAAAGAATGTATCAATCAGACTGAAAAGGATCACCCTGTGATCTCAACATTCCCAAACAGCCATGAATCCAAGTAAACTTCCCTTTTACCAATGGCTTTTAACTAGAAAGAATAAACTGCAACAGTATTTTCATCATCACAGCACTAATTATTTAGTTCCATAAAAGACACAATTCTATGTCTACTTGAAATGGAAGAAGGAAACCATTAGGTCTGCATGCACTAGTATATTATTATATCTTCTTCTTTCTTATCTCCACTCAATCATATTAGGGTATCAAGCTTGTAGAACTTGAGACTTGACAACCATCATGACTGGGTGAAGTAGAATGCATCTGCCTTTGTCATTAAGACTGGGAGCACTACTCAGTAGCAGGCTGACTTAGCTCCAAAAGAAATGGCCGCCTCTGACATGAGGAACAGATGCCATGTTATATTGATTATTACCCCTTTTGTTAGGGGTACTAGGCAATATTACATTGATTATTCATAAGTCTCCATGATGGAGAGCTGCTGCCGTTGGTTGGCTATCCAGGGGGCACATGACAGTCAGACTTTGTCCCCCTTGGAATGTATGGGAGCCTCAAGACAGGACCTATATTCCAAACCTACCAAGATGGTGATCTTTTAATTTAGTCTCCATGACCTTATATAATAAATAATTATACAATGGGATAAATTTAAAAATATATATATTTGTCTTTTATAAAAGTGAAATAAAATAATTTACATTGATGACAAAAAAAGCAAACATCTTGGTGTGCTAGGTAGAATGGAACCTTGTTATAACAGAGCATCCTTTATAACGGAAACTTGTGGTAATGACATCATAAAGTCCCAAGTCCTAACAGTGATTATAACAATGTAAAATCTATCTTGATCCTAAGTGTTGTTGTTTTAACGAGGCTCGACTGTATTAATTGGCTTCTTAAAATCTAATTTCACAAATTCTATTCCTTTTTATTTCAAAATTAAAAATTCTATGTTTAGGCCTGCAAAGAGGAATTTCACTGAAGCCAGAGAATCAACAAAGTTGGTCAGTTAAGGTGGCAGATGGATGGTGGCATATAGACAGACAGCTGTCATGTCACTCACCAGGCTGCCTCCCATGACCACATTTTCTCAACTACCATGTACACACTTCAATCTACAGAGTAAACTAAGGTTTTGTCTACCAACCACTTTACTCTAGTCACATGGGGGTCGGTGGAAGGATGGTCTAAACCAGTGTCGGGCAACCTTTTTCGAGTTGCGGCGCACTAAGCTTAATTTCTTTTTTTCGCGGCGCACCTGTGGTTCTCACTATAAATTTCCTCGTAGGTAATTAAAATACAACAATAAATACTAGTAAAAATTTAAACATATATATCACATTTTAATAATTTTCAATATTAAATTAACATAATCAATGCGAGCATTGCGATTGTTTTTGAGAGCATATCAAATCAATACGGGGATCTACTTGTGAAAGACAAACGCGCATCTCCTCATCTATCATTTGAAGTCTTTCGCGCTTCTTAGACTTCATTTCTGTGAGTGTTGAAAAACCTTGCTCACTCAGGTAGGAACTTCCAAATGGCAACAATGATTCGATGGCCGCATTACTAAGTTTAGGAAATTTGGAGTTTAAGCACAACCAAAACTCAGATAGCTACTTTTCAGTGAATAGTCTTTTGAAAACTAAATCGTTTTTTAAATCAATTAAGTTTTCTTGCATTTTTTCTTCCAGATGTTGAATTTCACAGTTCATAAATGGGTTAACTACCCATTCCATCTTTTCAACATCCAAGTAAGGAAAATATTTATCAAAAGAAGCGGATAGTAATTTTAAAGTTTCTTCGACTTCTTTTTTGATAATAGATTTTGATGGATTCTCTTGAACCATCGGAAAAGATGCAAAGTTTTCTTTAGCAATGTTTAAATTCCATAAACTGAGTTTTTCCTTAAACGCTTTCAACTTGGTGGAGATAGTGATAATGTTCTCCTGAGCACCTTGCAAATTTAAATTAAGGCTGTTTAATTTGTCGAAAATATCACCCAAAAATGAAACTCGTAACCACCAAACATCACTCATCATGAAAGGAAAATTAATCTCTTCGTTATCAATGAATGCCATTATTTCATTTTTCATTGAAATAAATCGATTTAAAACTTTGCCTTTCGACAACCATCTGACTTCAGTATGAAACAATTAATTTTTATAATCGGAATCCATTGCTTCACAAAATGTTAAAAAATTCTCGATCGAAGAGCATTTGATTTGATGTAATTGACTACTTTGACAACTTCATCTAGAGTTGTGACAAGGATGGGAGGAACCGACTTTGACACTAACATTTCTCTATGAATCATACAGTGAACAAATTTGATATTTGGATTTTTTTTATGACATGTGCTATCAATCCCTTTATTGAACCTTTCATAGCTGGAGCTCCATCCGTACAGACGCTAACACAATTTTCCCATCTCAAGTTATACTTCATAACATTTTCATCAACTAATTCAAAAATATCCGCACCAGTCGTTCTTTGTTTTAATTCTTTACAAAAAAAGTAGTTATTCACAATTTTTCCTGTATCGACGAACCTCAAAAATGCCAGCAATTGAGCTTTATTACTAATATCTGTGGTTTCATCAAGCTGTATAGCCCATTTTGTTGATGAATCATTAAAAGATTGTTTTATTTGCAACTCAATATCTTCTGACATATCTTCAATTCTTCTCGCAATAGTTTTTGATGATAGTGGAATTTTCGTAACCTTCTCCATAGCATCATTCGTTAACATACATCCAGCCACAATTTTTAAAGCAGGCAAGATAATTTCCTCTGCTTCCGCGTGAGCTTTCTTCTTTCGAGCGATGAGTTGAGCTATCATGTAACTAGCTGTTTGAGCTTCATCTGAGGTGGTCATAAATTTCTCGAATTTTTTTGATTGCTTTTGAAAACTTGATCGTATATTTTCAAAGTAGCTTATTGGATTGTTCATCTGCTCCCGATGATTTGTCTCAATATGTCGAAGTAGTTTACTTGGCACCATTGTTTCGTTGCTGAGGGTTTTTTGGCAAATTAAGCAAAACGGCAGTGATGGATCATTAACAGATGGTATAAATCCATATTTGAGATAATCTTCAACGTATTTCCTCTTATTTCCAGTTGATTTTACTATTTTCTTATCTTCTTTATTTTCGTTTTGATTTTGTTTATCACTGGCACCTTCTCTAATTAGAAATATCTCCATCTAGTTTTGAGAGAATTTAGAAAACACACAAATATAATAATAAAATGTTTAAATAAAGTTACCTTGAGTTAAAAGTGAGTGAGAATTTCGTAACAAAAATATTTTTTTCCTTTTTTAACCAACAGATTTTACGGTGTACAAAACTTATTGTGTGAATGTGTGTGGGTTTTACAACATGCAAAAAAAAAAAAAAATGAAGAATTACTACAGCAATACTTTGACGAAAACTCCGAATAAATTTTTTAAATAAATTTATATTTTTTTTTTGTTTTCTTTTTTTTTAAGCTTTGTAGCTTTGAGTCTCTATTAATAAACAGCTGTGACAAAGATTGTAAATGACGGTTAAGTTTGGTCATATTATTTTAAAAATTAGGTATTTCCCCCCCGCAGTATGTATTAAACTTTATTAAATAAAGTTGTTTTCGCGGATTGTTTTTTTTTAACTTATGATTTTAAATAGGTACGTACCTATTTGCATTTTTATTTTTTAATAATGGCACGTGCCAGTTATGTACGTCAAGATTATGTACATACGTTATATGAAATATAAAATTATGCAAACTGTTGTAATTATAATACCAAAATAAGTTTTATATAAAATGAAATTTGCTTTTTTTTAATTTCATTTTTTATATGAAAATTTTTTAAAAAATTATTAAAATTGAATAAAAATTATAAAAAATATTTTTTGAAACATTATTTTTAAATTTAACCAAAAGTTCTAAATACCTACAAAAATGTTCGCGGCACACCTAGAATTCTTCGCGGCACACCAGTGTGCCACGGCACACCGGTTGCCCGACACTGGTCTAAACCGTTGGTTTTCGACTGCTATGGCCCGGGTTCGATTCCCACATTGAACACTTTTTTTCTGATTAAAAAAAAAAAGCTTCAAATGGCCCTATATTCTTGCAAAATTCCAACCCCACCAGCGAGTGCAAGTAACCAAACGGGGCTCTGGCACATTTGCAAGTGCAAAGTCGAACTGCTTTTCATATGTGTAGACATGTGGTGCACTTACAGTAAAAGCAGTCGCCAACTTCTACCCACCATGATTATTATGGCCTGTACCACGTGTACTAGGGATAATTTTTAAAAAAGGCTTGGTTTCAGATTAATGGAACATGTCAGTTCAGAGCAGGCTTTGACTTGATGAGCTCTACAATATTTGTTAGATCTCCAGAATTTATCAGAGATATATTTATCTGGTACAGTGGCCAATTCCATGGTCCATAATAAGCATATTTATTTTTTGCTTATCCCCCCCCCTAGTACACGTGATACAGGCCACGATAATCATGGTGGGTAGAAGTTGGCGACTGCTTTTACTGTAAGTGCACCACATGACTACACATGTGAAAAGCAGTTCAACTTTGCATTTACAAATGTGCCAGAGCCCCGTTTGTTTACTTGCACTCGCTGGTGGGGTTGGACTTTTGTAAGAATCGGCGACCTTTGGAACATTTTTTTTTTTTATCAGAAAAAAAAAAAAAAGCCCAATGTGGGATCAAACCAGGGTTGTAGCGGTCGAAAACCAACAGTTTAGACCATCCTTCCACTTGACCACCCATAAGCATCTCTAAAACAATAGTGTGACTCACCATGTTGCACTCTTTGTTTCCAATCTTTAGGTTGTTCTGGGTGGAGGGCATGCTGTGGATGCTGCCAATGGTGACAGGCACCAAGGCCCTGCTCTGTCCTCCCTGCAACATACCACAGCTCTAGGTACTGGAGACCAACATTTTATACCTGTTTCTGTGGGTCAGGTTATCTTCAACAGAACACTCTATAAGTTAATCTATGAGAAAATGAGCACAATCCCATTTATTGATGGAAATTAAGATAATAAAAAGGCATATATTGGCAAATAAATATTTTATTCAATCCAATATATGCCTTTTTATTATCTAATGATTTAAGTATGGATTGCTCTATTTTCAGATAGATGGAAATTTTGCCAGGAGGAAATTGATCTATAAATATAAAGGTTATCTATCCCGGAAAAATAGACGCTAAAGCTAAGAGCCATCTATTATCCATCTCCACAAACTAGAGGAGACAGTCAATAGATGGCATTTAATTTTAGCATCTATTTTTCCGAGAGAGGTAACCATTATGTCTATAGAACAATTCCATTTGGTATGCGCCATCTATCCAAAAAGAGGATTTTACCAAAACATCCGATATAATTACTTGGTCTTAGGTGGAAATTTTAATAGGGAAGAAAATTGATCCATACAAATAAAGATAAGCTCTTCCAGACTGACAAGAGCTTAAACCATGGTCTCTAGGTTAGCTTGGCAAGGAGCTCTGAACCTCAGACAGCATCAAACAACACTAATAGGATTTAGAACAGGCCATCTCAAGCCATTGAAGATAGAAAATAATAACAAAATCTACCCCACTTGCCCAAAATGTAGCTTGGCACCTGCAGCTCCAGAACACATTTTGGCTTGTATTAGATGTACTAAACAGGACCTTTGGGAGAGGCTGCTGCTTATCATAAAACAGCTCGAGGAGCATGAACTCATGGAATCCGTGTAATCTTTACACAAGGGGATAAGAAACATAAACAAAAGCTTTCCAAAGTTGGATAAGAAACATAAACAAAAGCTTTCCAAAGCTGGTGTTGCAATTTTGTCACTGACCTGAGTCCACTGGTAGGTAGAGATTGTCAATAGATGGTGTTTAGTTTTAATATCAAGTTTGACAGGAGAGCCGACTTTTATTTTTAAAGATTATTTGGTCTTGTTACCATGTGACTGGTACCAACCTATACATGCAAAGTCCATGATAAAGTACAATTTGGATTATAGATACAAGTAATTCGATAAAAATAATCCCTTGAATCAATATTAAAATAAAAACATAAAGCCTCCAGGGAAAAGATTCTTTTAAAAATATTTTTATTTAAAAATATCTCGAGCTTTCGGGCAAGTAAGCCCTTCTACGGGAGAAACTATTTTACATCCTTAATACGCCAATAAAATAATATTTAAACTTAAATAAAGTCCTTTAGTTGTTTACATTTGTTTTGAGGCATAATCAACGCGGGCTTCTATTGCGCGTGCTTCACTTGGAGGTTATGGGGTGGGCTCAGGAAATATAATGTTATAAACTTCCGGGATATCTATTCTTATGTTAATACTATTGTGCTTTCTGGATATGATGGATTCTATGATAAGTCTCTGTAGTCTATTGGGGATGTTGGAGTAATGGGTCTTTGGTTCTGATAGGGAGAAGGAATGGCCTGTTTCTCTTATATGTTGGTATACTAAAGATCTACTGTCTTGATTATCGATATTTCGTTTATGTGTTCTGATATTCTTATATTTAAATGTCTGCCAGTTTCGCCAACATATTTGGTTTTGCATTCGTTGCATTCTATGGAATATATAACCTAAATTTCACATTTGAAAAAGAAACAAACAATAGCCTGCCTTTTCTAGATATAACAATTTTTCGCATACAAAATCAATTCCAAACAACTGTTTATTATAAGCCATCCTTCAACTCCGACTATATCCGTTTTTCCTCCTACTGCCCACTCAGCCATAAAATCAATACCGTAAAGACCTTAACTAAACGTATCCATAGCCACTGCTCACTTCAAACCTTTAAAACAGAAGAAACTCAGAATATTATAAGAAATCTAAAGACTTGTCAATATCCTTTATCATTTATTCTAAGACATTTATTTCTATAGCCCATCTGAAATTCGGAATTCCCTAATCTCTATAAATCTATTAGCAGTATTCCCTATTCACCAGTATCTGTTTCTATAGCCTGTCATCTGAAGAAATTTGGGATCAAAACATTTTTCAGCAACTCACCTAATTTAAATTCGTTACTAAGAAACCCCATAACAAAGAACAATACCATTGATTATCCTTCCAATATTAAGAATGCCATATATTCCATAGAATGCAACAAATGCAAAACCAAATATGTTGGCGAAACTGGCAGACATTTAAATATAAGAATATCAGAACATAAACAAAATATCGATAATCAAGACAGTAGATCTTTAGTATACCAACATATAAGAGAAACAGGCCATTCCTTCTCCCTATCAGAACCAAAGACCCATTACTCCAACATCCCCAATAGACTACAGAGACTTATCATAGAATCCATCATATCCAGAAAGCACAATAGTATTAACAGAAGAATAGATATCCCGGAAGTTTATAACATTATATTTCCTGAGCCCACCCCATAACCTCCAAGTGAAGCACGCGCAATAGAAGCCCGCGTTGATTATGCCTCAAAACAAATGTAAACAACTAAAGAACTTTATTTAAGTTTAAATATTATTTTATTGGCGTATTAAGGATGTAAAATAGTTTCTCCTGTAGAAGGTACTTGCCCGAAAGCTCGAGATATTTTTAAATAAAAATATTTTTAAAAGAATCTTTTCCCTGGAGGCTTTATGTTTTTATTTTAAGACCTAATCCACATAATTTAATATTGTGTGACGTTTCAGAAACAGCATTGTTACCATCATCAGACAAAAGAATAAAATGTATTTTTTTGTCATTTTAGTCTTTTGTCTGATGATGGTAACAAGGTTGGTACCGAAATGTTACACACTATTAAAATATTTGGATTAGGTCTTATTTACTTGTGCAAAGACCATGTTTTGATAAGGCACAATTTGGATTATAGATTATAAACACAAGGTAATAAGACCAAATCCAAATAAATAAATAGTGTGTGACATTTCGGTAACAGCGTTGCTACCATCTTCAGACAAAATTACTGAGAAACACAGAAACCTATCTTCTTATCTGCTATCTTGTTTACACACTTGATAACAGTAACTATTTAAACCATGCTGTGGTAAAATTTCTTATTCAGTACTTTTGTCTGAAGATGGTAACAACACTGTTACCGAAACGTCACACACTCTTAAATTATTTGGATTAGGTCTTTATTTACTTGTGCAAAGACCATGTTATATTTCACAAGTAGAGCAACTCTCACCTTTTTCTTGGGAGAGCCCTGGACTGAGGGAGAGCCGAACTGGGAGTTGACTAGGAACCCTCCACCTCCCATACCTCCAGCTGGACACAGTCATCAGTCAGCTTCATATCTTCAAACTAATTCTCTACCTCCTATACAAATACACTCATGGACAAAACTAAAGGAACACAAGGTAATAAGACCAAAACCAAATAAATAGCGTGTGACGTTTCGGTAACAGCATTATTACCATCTTCAGACAAAAGTGCTGAATCAAAAGATGGTAACAACACTGTTACCGAAATGTCACACACTATTTATTTATTTGGATTTGGTCTTATTACCTTGTGTTTATAATCTATAATCAAAATTATGCTTTATCAAAGCTTAAGGAAGTTGTACCTTAAACACAAGGTAATAAGACCAAATCCAAATAAATAAAGTGTGTAACATTTCGGTAACAACGCTGTTACCATAGCGTCACACACTATTTATTTATTTAGTCTTATTACCTTGTGTTTATAATCTATAATCCAAATTGTGCATTATCATTAAATGGCTCTATTATAAATTGGAATTTTACAGGAAAGATATTGATCGATGAGAAATTTAAACTATTTTGAAACTCCGCCTTTGCCGGTCCCAAGCCCGGATGAAAAAGGAGGAGGGGGAGCAGTAACAAGCTCACTAAAAAACCTGGGCTCAGCTGGCCCGGCTGATAGTACCCTGTAAGGGCTCCTGATCCAGGGTTACAGGATGAGCAGAGTTTGTACTCCATGTTAAGAGTGGCTGCATATGGTGTCTGTTCCTCATGTCAGAGGCAGCCATTTCTTTTGGAGCTAAGTCGGCCTGCCACTGAGTAGTGCTCCCAGTCTTGATGACAAAGGTAGACGCATTCTACTTCACCCAGTCATGATGTTTGTCAAAAGCCTCAAGCTCTACAAGCTTGATACCCTGATATGATTGAGTGAAGATAAGAAAGAAGAAGAATAGTGTGTGACATTTCTGTAACAGCATTGCTACCGAAATGTCACACTATAAATTTATTTGGATTTGATCTTGATTACCTTGTAGTTCTAATCTATAATCCAAATATATCATTATAGGAAAAGGTGATAAGGCACAATTTAGATTATAGGAAAATAACTTACTAATGAAAACAATGATGATAATGTGGATACAAAATTAAAACTATTTCTAGATCAGTTTATAGAATTGGCCTTTCATCTTTTCAAGAATCTTCAATCAAGATTGGCAAAATAACATCAAACACACCGCTGGTTCGATGGGAAAACTCCCCTCCTGAAAACCAACTCACAACTTAACACCATGCTTTTCCTGTCTTAGAGCAGGCCATCTATGTCCAATCTTCTTCTTCTTTCTTATCTCCACTCAATCATATTAAGGTATCAAGCTTGTAAAGCTTGAGACTCTTGATGGTGTCTGCTGGGGAAGAGTAGAGCTCATTAATGGATGAGTCAATACAGTCAATAATATGTTTTGGGGTTGCAGGTTGAGAATTGCACTTAGTACATCCAATGATTTTCACAAGTGGACCCAAAACCTTTCCAAATTGCACCAAATGTCAGGATTCTCCAGCGAGCCCAGAAAACATCATGCAATGCAACCGGCATTGCCGAACAGACATCTACACCGACCCAGCTGTGGTCATCGAGGCAATAAAGAGGCCTTCAAGGATCTGGTCTAGACTTGAAATCCAGACCTGGGACAAGAAAAAAAAAAGAAATTTCTAAAATGAGAAGGACCTAATTAACTCTCTGAATCTATATATATATAATAAAGGAGTTATAAGAGGGTTGTGATCAAATGAGGAGAATACAATAATACACAAAAAGATTTTTAAAAACTCACAATGTATCAAAATTTATAAAAAGGAATCATGGTAAAAGAAATATGAAGTTGGAACATATTTCTGCATCTCCTCTCTTCAAGAGGCTGCCAAAGATTTATAAAAGGAACCTCTCCTGTCAAAATAAACACAAAAACTGTGCCATCTATTGATCTTTTCTGTTACTAGCTGAATTGAGGCCACACCACAATCTCTATTTTGGCCATAAAAGTGGCCTATCCACATTGCCAGCTAAAAAAATCTGTAAAACTGTATTGACAATACATAATTTAGGGTTAGTATACCCAGTGTTCAAAGGGTTAAATACATATTATTCCACTTTCTTATGTAAAAATGCATGGTCTTATTAGGTTACCAGAAAAAAAAAAAATTATCATATGTTTTAAATTTAATTACACGCATATAAATATATTTGAGTGTTTGTAAACATTTTACATGTCCACCTAATTTTGACACTCCATGCTAATTCCATAAGTTTGGAATGTGCCTCCCAATAGGTGTAATGTGTTATTGCCTTTATTGAATAAAGTTATTGAAAAACTTCTAACATAGAATCTAAATAAAAATAGATTGATACGTATTTGATGATAGGAATTAGGAAAATGGGTTAAATAAGAAATGTTACTACAGTATATTAAGTATTAATAAAAACATATTGATTTGAAAAATTCGTATTTTTAATCTTATATAACGCCATGTATTTACCTCCAGATGATTGATTCCACATATTTTGGTGTAAACTAAGAAAATAAAAAGTTTACTAAATAACAATTCCAAAACAAGGGGGAGAAGGTTTAGCGGCAAAAAAATGAGCAAAAACAATGATGATAAAATATTAAGGCGCTTTTCATTATTTCGTGATAATTAATTTTTCTATCATTTATATTTTTAATTTTAAAATTTATTATATAATGTTAGGTGAAAATATTTTATAAAATGTGCAATAATTTTCGTTTATATAATCTCAAATATATGTTATTTATGCAATTCTGCAAGACTATATTGAGGGGTATCAATTTTTAGAGAAATACAGAAATATGAAAAAGAGCATGGGATTTCAAAAAGAAAAAGTCTTACTATATATTCAAAATTTAGTGAGGAAGAAAATACACAAAATTATATATCATTATTCTTATAAGACATCTAAAAGCTTGCTTTGCCATGAATCCCGATAACATTTATAGATGGCAACACTTTTTTATTTAGTGATTGTGTTAAAAGCATTATCAGTCTTTGAGCATCCCTGCAAATACCTCTTTGAATCCATGATCATCAGCACCAAGCTACCTGTAAATACTTTTCCAAATCCTTAAGCTACAGGTGGACCATCATTGAATTTTCGACACAATTATGCAAAATATGGGCCTGTAGTGGCTCCTTTAATTGTGAAAAGTTGTCGTGATGCCTCGTGTAAGAAGTGGAAATGTTTATTAACACGTTTATGAGATTGAAAGAGATAAAATTGTATGTATAATCTAGCCCAGGATTGCGGTTTAATCTCCGCTTCTCGCGTCGACCGAGATCCCATGACTGTTAGAATGATATGGAATCGATGGGTTCAGGGCGGTCATACAGAACAACACACTGGATCTTTGTGGCCCACTATCACTAACTGCCCTGGCAGAAACATTTTTTTTTTTGGGCTCAAAAATCATACACTTTGGTTAGTAGCCCTAAAACACGAGAAGCCTGACATGTTACTTTCAGCCACGTCAAGAGCTCTGAGCTATGAAATAGGGTGGTTTGCAAGCCAAAATTTCTGCACGAACAGTCCGACCACGCTCAGCTCGGCAACCATGCTTTCGGCTACCTTTGACGTTACATACAGACAGGAGCATTGCAATAACTTTAGTGAAATGAGAAAATAAAACTTTCATTGTTATATATTTTTATTATTATATATATATATATTTATTTATATATATTCGAATATTTAATCAAAAGAAATAAACACAAACATATTAAATTAAATGAATGCAATAAAGAAGAAAATATTGCGAATTATATATATTCAAAACAACAACAATGATGATGACAACTTAAGAATTACAGAAGCAAAAAAATGTTCACAGAATATTTTGCGCTGATATATTACACCATCTTCCCGCTACATTCAAATATATCTTGAAGGAGGTCTCCGATTTCTTGGTGGGTTTCTTCTTGGGATGGGTCCTTCATTACTGGCTTCGGGATCCAGTGAACGAGACGACTCCCCTGAAATGCCTCCCTCATTCTGGTCCACGAGTCCAGAGTCCCGTTGCTGTCTGGCTGTTTCTATAGGCGGCGATTCACTTCTGCCTCTGTTGGGCATATCAGCCTCAGGAACGATGATATCAGTTTCTTCTCTTTGGCGTCCAAATTGTCGATCTTCATCTCCACCATTCTCCCACCTCTTCCTTATTTGATCTCTATGATAACTTTTGACCTGTCCGTGTATTAAAACTGTATAGACTCGGGATCCTTTTCTCCCCACTATTCTACCTGGAATCCATCGATCACCGCCTCTAAAATTTCGACACCAAACCAAGTCATCTATTACAAACTCATCTTGTTGAGATCCGTGGTCGTATTTCATTTGCCTGGCCTGCTGCTCTTTTACTCTTGATTCCAAATTTGGATGTATAATTGATAGTCAGGTTCGAAGGGAACGCCCAATAAAGAGTTCTGACGGAGCCTTCTTGGTTGTTTCATGAGGGGTGCTACGATATGCCAGCAAAATTTTTGATAGCGTGTCCTGAATGGTATCCCCAGGTTTTCTTTTATTTTTGTCTAATGCCATTTTTATCATCTTGACAGCTCTCTCTGCCAGGCCATTGCTCTGAGGATGGTACGCAGGAATCAGTGTTTGTTTTATTCCATTATTTTTCAAAAAAATTTTCATATCACTACCCGTAAACTGAGGGCCATTATCTGATACTATTTCTTCTGGTAAACCATAAGATGAAAAAAGTCGTCTTAATTGCTCAATTGTTTTTGCTGAGGTTATTTCTCTCATTGGGAATGCCTCGACCCACTTAGAATGACTATCCACGACAATTAGCAAATTGATGTTATCTTTGTTTGCATAATCAATATGGATCCGCTGCCAAGGTCTAACTGCCCAAATCCAAGGTTGCCACTTCACTCTATTTGGGCCATCCTGAACCTGTTGGCAGTTTCTACACCTGTTTACCAGGAACTCAATTTCATTGTCTAGATTCGGCCACCAGAAATGAGACCTTGCCACAGACTTCATTTTGCTCATCCCTGAATGGGTCTCGTGTAGGCAACTCAACAAGTTCGGTCTGAGAGAGGAAGGAATAATGACTCGCATCCCCCACAATAGACACTCTCCGTCCACAGTCAGCTCCAGTTTTCTCTGAAAGTAAGGTCTGAGGTGGTCTGGCACCCTCTCAGGCCAGCCATGCTGGGTATAGCACTTCACTATTGATAGCACTTCATCCTTTTGAGTTTCAATTCTAATTTCTTCAGCCGTGATTGGCAAATCCTCCATGTAGGACAGTGCATAAATGTTATCCAGTCTCGAAGTTTCCTCACTCTCAACTGGAAGACGTGACAGAAGATCTGCATTTCCATGATCTTGAGTTTTTTTAAACTTGATATCGTAGGTATAAGCCGACAGAATTATCGCCCATCTCTGTAATCTCGAAGTTGATAAAGTAGGAATTCCAGATTTTGGGCCTAAAATAGACACTAGCGGCTTATGATCTGTTATCAGGGTAAAGCGTCTCCCATAAATAAACTGATGGAATTTGGTCACTCCGTAAATTATTGCGAGAGCTTCCCTCTCAATCTGAGAATAGTTGCGCTCGGCTCCTGATAGGATCCGAGAGGCAAACATGATCGGTCTTTCCTGGCCTCCGATGACATGAGACAGAACCGCGCCAATTCCAATCTGGGATGCATCCGTGGCCAAAAACAAAGGCAATGTGGTGGCGTACGGAACTAAGACCCTCTCAGAGGTAATGCTACTCTTGCACTTTTCAATAGCCTCTTCACACTCCTTGGTCCAGCTCCAGCAATTCTTTTTATGAAGCAGCTCGTGAAGAGGCCTCAATAGATCCGGTAGATTTGGAATAAATTTTCCATAATAATTCACCAATCCAAGAAATGACCTCAACTCAGAGATGTTTGTCGGACTCTTGGCCTTCTGTAAAGCTTGCACCTTGTAATCCAAAGGTCGGATACCATCTTCCTTGATAAGATGGCCCAAATACTCGATTTCTCTTTGCACAAATTTACATTTATCCTTCTTAAGTTTAATGTTGTATTTTTCCAAACGCAGAAACACAGTTTTCAATACAGCCAAGTGTTTCTCCACTGAAACTGTAGCTATGAGGACATCATCAATATAGCAAATAACGCCCTCTATTCCAGCCAGAACCCTATCCATCACAGATTGGAAATAACTAGGGGCATTAGCCAGCCCAAAAGGCATTCTCCTAAACCTGAAAAGTCCCTTATGTGTGTTGATAGTTAAAAAGGGCTGGGTGCTCGTTGCCACTTCTAGTTGCAGGTAAGCGCTGCTCAAATCTAATTTTGAGAAATATTTCCCCTTGGCCAAGATAGCAAACAAGTCTTGCTGAGTGGGGAGCGGATAAGCTGCTGTATCCAAGAATCTGTTCAAAGTTACCTTAAAATCACAACAAATTCTCATTTCCTTATTTTTTTTGGTACCACTACTACTGGAGTTGCCCACTGGCTACTCTTCACCCTATATAAGTATCCCTTTGTCACCATATTTTCTAAAGCTTCTGTAACCGCCGTTCTAATCGCAAAAGGCACCGGTCGAGCCTTATGAAAAATTGGGCTGACGTCACGAATATTCATTGAAAATGTGAATCCTTTTATGGGCTCTGCTGTGTCATTGAACAAAACTTGGTGCTCTTTCAAAAATTCAGCAATAGCAATTTCCGAAGGTATCTGGTTCACCGCAAAATTATCAATTTTCAACAAATTTATCCATTCTCTCCCCAGCAGGCCTTTTTTTCACCTTTGACTACTACTGCTCGAAGCATTGACGTCTTGCCCTGAAATTCCACCTTAACGATAACTTCGCCCAGAATTGGTACTACTGTCCCGTCATATGTCTTGATGATCATTCCGATAGTTTTTAACTGTGCATTTGGAAGATACTTCTTGAAATCATTCTCCGATATCAAGGTTAGACAACTTCCCGTATCCAATTCAAAATCTATAAAATTTTTCTCGACTTTCAATCTTATGGTATAGGGAGGGTCACTTGTCGTAGTATTTATTCTATAATCGGGTGGTGTCCTCATGCATGTAATTTTTTGGATCAATTCCTCCGTCTCTCCCTGATCATCCATCTGATGTATCCTATTCTGTTGGCTCGCCTGTTCCCTAATAGGATATACTTCATGACTCCTACATACTGGGGCAATGTGACCTTTTTTTCTGCACTTGAAACACACTGCGTCCTTGAATCTACAAGAGTCTCTATGCAAATTTCCACAATGTTTGCATTTTCTTTTTCCATTTTTCGATTCTCTTTGCATTTCAGTGCGCAACTTATCCACGCTTTTTTCCAATTCCCCTGCATGAAATAATTTAATATTCTGTTCTGCCGCCTCCATGGACAAAGCAATTTCCATCACCCGAGCCAAGGAAACATCTCCCTCAGACAAAATTTTCTTTTGGATTCTTGAATCGCTTAATCCGCACACAAACTTCTCTCAGAGAGTCCTCCAAAAAGTTCCCAAATTCACAAGTTGCTGCCAACCGCTTAATCGCTACCAAATACTCAGAAACACTTTCTTCCGTTCCTTGCATCCTTTTGAAAAAAATGAACCGCTGGACTATGATTGAACGTTTTGGGGAAAAATGAGTATTTAATTTTTCAGTAAGTTCCTCAAAGGTCTTATTTTTCGGAAGTTCTGGACTGCATAAGTTTTTTAAAACCTCATAGGCTTTTGCTCCAATAAGTGTCAGGAGATACGCCTTCTTTTTGTCCTCGCTAGCGTCTTCCAAAATTAAAAATTGTTCTAAACGTTCAAAGAACGTGCTAAAACTTTCAACCTCTTCATTAAATTCACCAAATTGGAAACGAGCCATTTGCAAGAGTATCAAAAATTAAATCCAAAAACAAATTATTTTCTTCGGGTACTTACGCTTAGATCCTCGTCGCCATTTGCAATAACATTAGTGAAATGAGAAAATAAAACTTTCATTGTTATATATTTTTATTATTATATATGTCATAATTTGTAAATAGCTGTATGCAACCCCGACCCAATATGTATGCAATGTATGTTTCAAAGACTTAATAAAGAATAAGGTAACTGGAGGATAGAACGCCTTAGAGAAACAAGGCCTAGAAAAGAGGCTTAAAATTCAGCACAATCATTAGCAAAATTACAGCCAATTTTATGATCGCGGAAATAATAAAACTTGAGTTCAACGACACAGTATTTCCTGGTCGTGTCAGGACAAGTCCAAAGGACAAAGAAATTAGCAAGGACCAATTAGGAAGCAGCTTCCCAGAGGTCAACCAATAGAAAACGGACACGTCCCAACTTTCGACCAATGGGAAAGAAGAAAGGTCTTGGTGTTAAATCGAGAACCTAGGATAGGCAGTCCTCGACTCGCTCCCACCGAGTTCGGACCTAGTCTTCGACTCGCTCCCAACGAGGTAACATCTGCTCTAGAGATCTCTTTCTTCGCTCATCCCATAGCTAAGTCCAATCACCGCCATGTGATCAGATAATTAATAGAAAATCCGCTCCATCTTCTCAAAAGCCTTTCTTTCCTCCAACCCGTTGCCTTTTATTTTCAAAACCCCATCACGTGTCCTGGTTATTCCCCACTGTATGCTCAACTTTCCACTCAAACGACTGCGCTTCCAACAATCTTCACCATTCTCATCTAACAACAAGAAATTCCGCAACGATATTGTGACAGAAGGTCTAAGCCGACAGGATATTATGGAGACTAGCCAGGATTCCATAGGCGTAAAAACGGACAACCTAACGCAACCAACGGGAGAAAGGCAGGAAGTAAGAGAGGGGAACGAACAGGAAGCAAGCCCCCTAGTGGACGTCATCCAACAGTTCGCGGCCGCACTAGCTCAAGGTAGGTCATGCGATCCTACAGGACCGACAATTTCGCCTTTCGATGGAACATACAGCGCGATCCAGTTTTTCCAAGCGTTCGACCGAAAAATGGAAGACGCCTCCATGGGAGAACAAGAAAAATTACTCCCCCTACCAAACTACCTGGTGCGCCAACCCCTGGAGCTTTTCAGGAAACTTCGGCTGGCCGACCGAAGCTATTTCCAGGTGAGACAAATCCTCCTAGATCTCTATCCTGAGTCAAGCGAAGCGTCCTTTGCGAAATATTTCGCCATGAAACTTACTGGACAAGCCAACCTAGAGACCTTTAAACCGGGAGAAAACCGCCATGGGACTACAACTAGGACTCCCGCAGGAGGTGATCCTCGAGACGTTGACAGAAGGGTTGCCATTCTCCGACCAACGCCTAGTCCGCGTAGTGCCTCCCGAGAACCTAGGAGAGTGGTTCCGACTGGTACAGCGGATCCACGGTCCCAGTGTACCGACAACGCGACCTCGAGAGGACCAACCGCCCACAATGTCAGGTCCGTACCACAGCACACCCCGACGCCCAGGTGCATGGAATGCACCTCTTCCGCCGTCCAACTGTAAGTTCTGCGGCGCGAGGCACTGGCACAGCGAATGCCGACATCGACCAGTCCCGGCGACCCACGAAAAAGAACGGACAGTGCAATCAGTCCCACCAAACAGATACCAAGGCGTTCGGACAGTGCAAACAGTCCCAAAACAACCAGTCCCGAGTCCCCAGCAACCAAGTCAAGCCAGAGACACCCCAGCCGAGCAGACTTTTCGAGACTGAGGTAGGATCCCTAACCCAACTGACTGTCAAACTTTTCCTAGCCCCTAATATACCATGCCCCTTTTTAATTGATACAGGCGCCAGCCTGAATATAGTGCCATATAATCTCTACAATATGTTAAAAACTTACCTGCCTAATTTAACCCTTAAGGGACATTCACTGGATCTCCAAACCCTAAACGGTTTTGCAAAAACCATGGGTAAACTGTCTATCCCGCTGACAATAGGACAAATATCCCGAAGAGAGAATTTCCATGTAGTGAATGCACCGCTACCATTTGGAATTCTTAGCATTAATAGCCTCCACAAATTCAGATTAGCAATAGACTTTAATAAATGCACTATATTCCAGCTGGGCGCCCCATTGTCTACCCCATCCTACCATTTTAACCATGTACCGAATGTATCCACGTACTGGCAATGTCAGGCGATGTCATAAAGATCTTACCATACAGCCAAACCTTCCGCCTATGACAACCATTGCGTGCATTCATTGAAAAAAATCCCCTTATCTACATGCCAATTTTTCACTAAGGCCAATTGCCTTTTTTACATGCCCTCAAATAACAAAGCCACAACGGCTTCATCTTGTAAACACAATGCCCAAAATGTACCCATAGAGCGGGACAACTCGCATACCAAGTACATAGGTGATCACACACCGTCACACAACTGTCACATGACCAACCCACACAACGAACTCGACACTCACACTAAGACCCAATAAAATCCTGTGCCACATACATGCTACAACACGACACACAACCCTCTCTATGCACCCCAGTTCACAACACTGTTACAAAGATACAATCACATCTTCACACAGAACAAATTCAACGTACCATGCTTAAGGATTCCACCAGTAAAAATACCCACGAATTCCGAAAAAATAATTACCATACGTCCATATCGTGTTCCGATATGTGACCAACAAGAAATCCGTAATCAAGTCCAACAAATGCTAGAGAATGGCATTATAGAGCAATCTTTTTCTCCTTTCTCGAGCCCTGTCACCCTCGTCACTAAGAGCGACAAGACCAAACGGTTTTGTATCGATTATAGAAAGGTGAACGAGCTAATCAGCTCTGATGTCCATCCCCTCCCGAGAATCGAGGATATCCTAGACCGCCTCGCACAGGCCAAATATTTCTCCACGGCCGACATATCCTCTGCGTATTGGCAAGTCCCAATACACCCCGATTCTCGACCACTGTTAGCATTTGCCACCCTCGAAGGGTTATACCAACCCACTCGATTACCTTTCGGATTAAAAACCAGCCCTCAAATTTACGAACGAGCCATAAGTCAGGTCCTACAGAGACACGGACTTGACTGTGTGGCACATTACTTTGATGATTTCATCATTTTCTCCAACACATTGGAGGAACATCAAAACCACCTGCGACAATTTTTCGCCTTTTGCGAGATAGAGAAGCTACAACTTAACTTCGTAAAATGCGAATTTTTTAAGCAGTCCATAGATTTTCTAGGTTACACCATTACAGCTGGTACAACCACACCACTCACACGCAACACCGACATTATTCACGCCATTAAACAGCCACACAACCGAAAAACACTACAATCCTTTCTAGGCGCTGTGAACGTCTATAACAAATTCATTCCGGAATACGCTCGCTTGCGAGCACCACTCAATAACCTCCTCAAAAAGGATGTCGTGTGGAACTGGAATGAAGCTTGTCAAAAGGCGTTCATTGACCTGAAAGGAAACCTCACACAACACCCCATTTTACACCTTTACAAAGAAGGCCTGCCATGCCAAGTGTATTGCGATGCATCCACCCTCGGTATAGCAGGCATTCTCAAACAAGTTCACCCTGACGGGAACGTATATCCAGTTCAGTATTTCAGCCGAACATTGCGCCCACACGAGAAAAACTACTCCATCTCTGAACTTGAGTGTTTAGCAATCGTTGAGAGTGTGGAGAAGTTTCGCATCTATCTTATGGGCAGAAAATTTACTATATTTTCTGACCATCACGCATTGCAGTGGCTGAAGACCATCAAAAACCCGTCCGGCAGATTGTTTCGATGGAGTTTACGATTATCGAGTTACGAATATGAGGTCCGCTACATAAAGGGAAAACAACAGTATGAGGCAGATCTTTTGTCCCGTAACCCGTTCTGTGGATTTTTGGACGCGTCCCTTATCAAGACACACCAACCTCCTCCATCGAGAGAGTCTAACCTGACCATTGATCGTAATGGATTACATACAGTTTCCCGAAAAGGTGTAACCAAGATTATAATTCCAAAACCACTCATACAACATCTCTTACAAACAGTACACACACAATACAACCACCCCGGTATTTCACAAATGTCACGACTCATCTCCACGCAATATTACTGGCAAGGTATGTCAAAAGATATTAAACAAAAGGTTAAGACCTGCCCCACCTGCCAATTAACAAAACGTCCATTGGGACCCACTTACGGGGAGTTAAGTCAACCTCCGGAAGCCAAAGAACCCTTTGACCTATTATCCCTAGACACCATAGCAGGATTTGCCAAATATGGCAACACCAAAATATACCTCCATGTTGTAGTCGATCACTTTTCGCGCTACGCGTGGACTTTTCCATCTAAATCCACCAGCATCACCACCTACCAACAGGTACTTAAGCGAGTATTACAGGATGGCTCTCCGAAACGCCTTCTTACGGATAGAGCCCCTGCTTTCACTTCACCCAAATTTAGTAGTTTCCTACTTAATAGGAACATTCACCCGTTACTCACAACCAGCAACAATCCACAAGCCAACGGTCTATGTGAACGCCTGAACGCCACCCTCACGGGAAAACTTAGGCTATTACATCTAGAAAATCCTAAGATCGCATGGACCAAGTTGGTCAAAAGAGTTACAATTATATATAACAAAACCCCACAATCTACCACAGGTTTTCCACCCGTCTACTTAATGTTTGGCACCCTACCCTCAGAAATCTCTAACCACAGCACACCTTACCCATATATCGACAAAGCTAGAAAAATTGCACACACACGAACACAAAACAAACATCTTCAGGACAAAAACATTTATGATCAACGACACAAACAACCACATTTCGAAGTAGGTGATCTAGTGTTAGTTAAATTATATCACCACCCAAATACAGGGAAACTCGCGCCATATTTCACAGGACCCCACACAGTATTAGAAATTATCTCACCAAATGTGGTCCGTATAGATCGACCAAATCAACGTCTTCAAAGAGACACTGACACGATCCACGTCAACAAGCTTAAACTGTATACAGAAACAGTCCGTTATATATCACCGCCCGCCGTTAGCACATATCATATAAAGCACAAACCCGATTACACGTTCCCGTTTAAGCACTTAACACCCGAATTATTCCTGGCAGATCCATTAAGGTTCAAACCCACCAACAGCGAGCCTTTCAGGCATTTAGACCCTGCCATTTTCGCAACAAGGCGATTTGCACCATTCTTCCCCGACATTAAGAACTGCCAACCTGACCATCATTCCAATCCTATCATTCTGTCCCAAAAAAGATACATGCCAATCCCCAACGACAACAAACAGTGCGAAATTGAACGGCCAGCAATGAATAAAGTTCGAACAAATATTTCAGAGTCCCCATTTACAACAATATGGAAGAACATGTATCGATACCCTATCTTTCATCTGATTTTCATCCTTTGTTTGCTAGTCCTACCCTACAAATGTATCCCAGTCTTATTTCTTAGTTATTTGTTAATCTATATCATGCCCCCTCATAGAATTTTCGAACTGCAAGAAGCAATTTTTCATTTTGGACAAGCATTTGTAAAACTTATTGTAATATTAGGAAGCATTTTTGCAGAAAATCTAAATAAATTCCGAGGAGATAGAAGTAACTGAAAGGTAACAAACCAGTGCCGAAAGAAAAAAAAATCCCCACGCCAATAAAATAAGTAGAGAGACAATAAAAGATGCAAGTCGCACACAAAAACAATTAGGAGACAGGAAACGTAGTTCCGCGAGGTAATAAAAATCGAGCAGCCGTATGCAAACAAAGGGAGTCCCGTTTCCGGATCTCGAATTACTTCGGACCCCTCTTTTGGCCAACACATAAAAATAGGTCACCGCTTTTCCCCATCCACAGATTTCTCCATGTCGCCAATCTTGGATTCCAGTTCGAGCCTGCGTACCGACTTTTACAAAATGTAGTACAATCGACTATCACAAGAAAATTAAACAAGGTACACACACAAATATTCTAAATGAGTTCACATCCCTATTATAATTAATTTTCATTAAATTTTACAGACTTCCAAAAAAAAAAAAAAGTTACATATTCCACCTACACGTAGATCTCAAAGTCAAATATGAACAAAATTCACGCATACTACCGCTTTGCTAGTTAGGTTTCAAACTTACGTATTCTCCCAAAAGGGATTAAACGACCTTTTAGAAGGATCGAGATTCTCCTCGAATCCTGTATTCAAGGTATTAATATAGGTACCGATACCCAATATATAATGTGGATATTGGGCGAGCATATCTTAAGTGCCCTAGGGGATCGCATAAAAACCCTTAGAACGCATTAAGGCTTGAGACAAATTAAAAAAACGACACTCGGCTTTTGAGATCTCAAAAAACAATAACACAAGACAAAAACACACACAAAGGTTATATAGATTTCCGTGTCTCCTGTACACATAGCATAAATGCGCACTTGAGGATTAGGATCACGTTTCCGCCTAAGTGTCGCTACAGATGAGACAAAAAATTTATAGGGCATAATTAAGCAATTAAGACATCTAGATCAGGGCATGTAGATACAAAAAAGGGTTCAAACCAATACACCTTATTGTTTATATATTAACCATTTTCACTATTTTTTCTCAAATTAAAATTAAAATATTTAACCAATTTAGCAAATTATTCAATTTATTATCACTTTTAACCATTAATTACTATTTTATGTACCACTTAGTTATATTATCGTAGCTTCATTTATCAACGAAAACTCATTGGTTTTCGGTTAAACTTAAGACATTAAGTCATCCTTTATTTTTGAAAAACCTTTTTCATTTTTTTTCTCAACCAAGCATTCAACTTTGATTTCGCTCAACATTTCTTTTATTTTTATTTTTGATACCTCATGCAATTTCCTCGTTTTCTTTCCAAAACTCGAGCAAAAGTAATTAGGCATTTTTTCCTTTTCACCAAGGCAACAAAACATTTTTTTTTCTTTTTTTTTTTACGCAACAAAGGATTTTTTTTTCTTTTTCAACCAAACATTCAACTTTGATTTCATTCAACTATTTTTTTTATTTTTATTTTGATTTCAAAATACCTTATGAAATTTCCTCGTTTTCCTTTCCCAATCTCGAGCAAAAATTAGTTAGGCAATTTTTCCTTTTTTTTTTGTACCGTAGTACTCAACATCTGATGCACCTTTATAAAAATTTTGATTTCTATTAACCATAAACCAAATATATTTCATTAACACTACATTTTTTTATCTCATATATCCTTATCAAGATTGTATATAACCTCCCTATCATCAATTAATTTTCGCCCAAAATTATTTTCTTTGATGTAAAGAACTTATTCAGACTAAAACCCCTTCATAAATTCTTCACATGTAGGGGGCGCATCTGTCATAATTTGTAAATAGCTGTATGCAACCCCGACCCAATATGTATGCAATGTATGTTTCAAAGACTTAATAAAGAATAAGGTAACTGGAGGATAGAACGCCTTAGAGAAACAAGGCCTAGAAAAGAGGCTTAAAATTCAGCACAATCATTAGCAAAATTACAGCCAATTTTATGATCGCGGAAATAATAAAACTTGAGTTCAACGACACAGTATTTCCTGGTCGTGTCAGGACAAGTCCAAAGGACAAAGAAATTAGCAAGGACCAATTAGGAAGCAGCTTCCCAGAGGTCAACCAATAGAAAACGGACACGTCCCAACTTTCGACCAATGGGAAAGAAGAAAGGTCTTGGTGTTAAATCGAGAACCTAGGATAGGCAGTCCTCGACTCGCTCCCACCGAGTTCGGACCTAGTCTTCGACTCGCTCCCAACGAGGTAACATCTGCTCTAGAGATCTCTTTCTTCGCTCATCCCATAGCTAAGTCCAATCACCGCCATGTGATCAGATAATTAATAGAAAATCCGCTCCATCTTCTCAAAAGCCTTTCTTTCCTCCAACCCGTTGCCTTTTATTTTCAAAACCCCATCACGTGTCCTGGTTATTCCCCACTGTATGCTCAACTTTCCACTCAAACGACTGCGCTTCCAACAATCTTCACCATTCTCATCTAACAACAAGAAATTCCGCAACGATATTGTGACATATATTGTGACAAATCAAAGGCTTACCGATGGGAAACCCTATCTCATCGGCTTTAGCAAACATTTTCATGGACCAAATTGATCAAGTTGTCACAGAATCAAAGCAGCTCAAAGTTATTTTTTGGAAAAGGTACATAGATGATATTTTTTGCATTACCGAATCAGATTTTGTAGTAATTTCAAATTTTTTAAATAATTTAAGACCATTTTTAAAATTTACACATGAAATTGAAAATAATAATTCTCTGGCATTTTTAGATTTACAGCTCAAAAGAAAATTTAACCAAATAGAAACTAGTATTTTTAGAAAATCAACCCACACAGGTAATTATTTAAATTTCAATTCTTTTGGCCCAGTTCATCATAAAATCGCTGTGGTTAAATCTCTCTCCAAAAGATTAGATACACATTGCTTGTCAAATATTAATGATATAGTGGAGAGAAATAGAATATTCAGTGAATTAAAAAACAACAATTACCCAAGCAGATTTATAGAAAAACATTTTTATAAACCAAAATCTCCACTTTTAAATAACACCCCTGTTCAATCAAAAAAGCTTTTCTGCTCCCTCCCCTACAGCTACGGCTCTGAACGCATCGCCAGAGTCCTAAAGAGATACAACATCACAACCACCTATCAATCATCTTTAAATTTAAAAAAGGCCCTACGCCATCCAGACACTAAGCAAATTAACAAAATGGAAAACAAAATCAACGTAATTTACAAAATACCTTGTAACAATTGCCAAGCTAATTATATAGGGGAAACCAGCAAACCACTCAAAGATCGTATAAATCAACACAAATCAGGACTAAGGAATTACAACCCACTATCTCTCCTTGTTGATCATGCACTAAAAAACAACCCCACTCCGGATTTCGAAAATACAGCCATTTTATACCAGAACATTAAAGAAAAACACTGCCGATTGTTCTTAGAAAGCTGGGCCTCTGTAGAAGACAAAGAAAGCATAAATAGGAAAATTGATTTACCAGACATCTACACACCATTTAGATCTTCTTAATTTTTTTGTCTAATTATTTTAATTTCAATTAGTTAATTTTTTATTTTTTAATTGACTTATTATGTACTATTTTAAAGGGAGAGGTGCCGTTTTTTAAATTTCATAATTTGCTTTTTTTTATTTTTTTGCTTTTTATAGCACTTTATATTTTGTTGTAATACCCGCGATTTCTTAAATTATATTTTCACACATTAGTAATTACCTGTAATTAATACATACCACTTGTTTAATTATTTTTACATTTATCGCTTCAAAACGCAAAAGTATTGATACATTAAATATATAACTTTTTACATGCAATAATTTAAACTTTTTAGTATCCATTTTTAAATTTATTTTCTCATTTATTCATCCTAAATTGTTTTAACTTCCATTTTAATGCATTTTTATAAAATATTTTTTACTTATTTATAAATCGATCTCCTAAATTTTGAAATGAATTTTTTAAATACACACATTTTTAAAAACTTTTTATAAGGGGTTCTTACAGTTTATTATTTAAATCATTTTAAATTTATCTTCAAATGTTTTAATATATACATATATTTTTACATTTATCTCTTTATGAGTTATTAATGAATTATTTTTAAATACTTTTTACATTTTTTTTAAATATAAGATAGAACTTTTTCCTTTTTATATTTTAAGATATTTTACATTTTTGATTGCATTTTTTATAATGTTTTTTTCATGCACAAATTTCTCCCACCTACTCTGTATTTTAATTGATTTCAACTGTGATATTATAACACTATGCGGCGCTGAGTTTGTGTATACAAAAATGTAATGCCTCGATAAAGGTTGGCGTTCAGCCAGCCGAAATATTGGCAAAATAAATATTTTATAAAATCCAATATATGCCTTTTATTATCTAATTAAATTAAATGAATGCAATAAAGAAGAAAATAATGCGAATTATATATATTCAAAACAACAACAATGATGATGACAACTTAAGAATTACAGAAGCAAAAAAATGTTCACAGAATATTTTGCGCTGATATATACAGTGTGGCAAATAATTTTTAAGAATGGGTTTGTAAAATAAAACAGAAACAAGCTAATTCAATTTCTACTATTTTTTTATTCAAAATAATCCCCTCCGGATTCAATACATATGTTACAACGATTTAATAAGGAATTAAATGCCTCTTGCAGGCCACTTTGAGGAATTGCCTCCAAAGTGCTCGTCGCAGCTGTCTGGATGGTCGGGATATCATAAAAAAAGCAACCTTTTAACTTCAATTTTATTTTTGGGAATAAATAAAAGTCACATTGTGCTAAATCAGGCGAGTACGGAGGATGATTCAACACACAGACGTTATTTTTGGCCAAAAAGCGACGAACAGTGAGTGATGAGTGACTCGGTGCATTATCATGCAGCAAACACCAACTGTCTTCATCGCGATATTCTGCACGAATGCGACGATTTCTAGCAATCAAACGTTTCAAAACGTTTAAATAATACTCTCCAGTAATGGTTTGTCCAGCGGGAACAAATTCTTTGTGGATAATACCTCTACTATCGAAAAAGGTAATCAGCATTGTTTTGATGGCACTTTTCGCGTTTTTTTGGCTTGTGGAGAGTTTTTTGACTTCTATTCGGCACTTTGGCGCTTTGTCTTTGGGTCATACTGAAAACACCATGTTTCATCACTCGTAACAATTGATTTCAGGAAGTTTGAATTATTTTCATAGGCAGAAATGATGTCCCTGCAATGTGCAATTCACACTGATTTCTGCTCGCTCGTTAAAGTGTGTGGAACAAATTTAGTACAGACTTTAGTTTTACCATAAATCTTCATGCAGAATGGTTCGAATCGTTTCTTTGTTGATGTGTAAAACCTCCGCCATCATTGTTTTCAACAAATTCTCGCACTTTTTCTATACTTTCTGGTGTCTTTGAAGAACTTGGTCGTCCAGTATGCTTATCATCTTCTAGCGTATTTCTTCCATCCGAAAAACGTTTGTGCCAAATGAAAACATTTGATTTACTCAAACATAACGTACCATAAACTTGCTTCATCAAAATATATGTTTCCGATGCACTTCTACCAAGTTTTGCATTAAATTTAATGACCGCTCTCTGTTCCATCTCAGAATTCCGACGAACAAAAAATTTTACTTTTCAAAAATCGCCTGTATGTTTTTAAAGAGTTAACCAAAATGGCTGAAACAAAGCCACGCGCTAGATAAGGCTTCGAATATATATACGCATGCGCAATTTCATAACTGGCTCTGCTATTGGCCTTTATCTAGCGCGAGTCTTAAAAATTATTTGCCGCACTGTATATTACAAGCATCTTCAATAGTATGTGACCACCAACAAACCTGAACGCAGAAATGGCGCGACGTTGTGTTTCAGACGAATCCAGGTTCTGTTTGCAGCACCATGATGACGCATACGTGTTTTTTCGCCATCGTGGAGAAGTGTTGGAAAGAGTAACGTCGCACATCGGCTGTTCCCATAGCAACGGCCAGCTTCCTGCCAGACATCACGTGACCTGACGCCACCAACCGCCGGCGTACCTGTATAATATTACAGATTTGCTTGTTGACTGCCACTTTGCTTACCTTTTTTAACTCTCTTTGTTCTTTGTCATCTTAATATACATAATTGATAATTAAACATACTTTCTGAGATCCCAGCCTCTGATTTTCTTACATGGCAGCAGAGCTTGGTTGGTATCAAATATTTTTGTTTATCTAAGCTGAAATTCGTTTGCTTGCTCAAGATGACAACTGAACTTCCACAAATTCAAAAATTTGACGGCGATAATTTTCATCTATGGAAATTTCAAATGAAGATTATTCTAGAAGCAAAAGATCTTCTCAGTATAACTGATGGCTCTGAAGTAAAACCTGAAATAGAGGATATTGCAAAATTCTCTGAATGGAAAAAGAAAGATGCAAAATCCAAAATGCTGATCACTACTGCTCTAGAGTTTAAATATCTTCAACAGATTATTAATTGCCAGACTTCAGCAGAAATGTGGAAGAAATTATCAACAATATATGAACTGAAATCTGAAACAAACAAATATTTGCTGCAACAAAGATTTTTCGAGAGAGAGAATATAAAATGAATCCAAATGATAACATTGCTACTCACATTTCCAAAGTTGAAACTCTGGCACAACAAATGAAAGATCTAGGTGAGCCAATCTCTGATGTTGCCCTAATTACAAAGATAATTTGCAGCTTGCCTGATAAATACAAGAATTTCATAACAGCATGGGATTCAGTTTCATCAGAAGAAAAGACTATAGAAAACTTGACGGCAAGATTACTGAAAGAAGAAAGCTTACAGGATCACATTGGGATTCTTCAGGAAATTTTAAACCAGATAATGCCTTGATGACTTTTTCAAAGTTCAACAGAAATTCAACAGCTTCCAACAAACAACAGCAGCATCAACAATCCATTAAAGATAAAAAGAAGAACACACACTGTGGATATTGCAAGAAGAAAGGACATTGGTGGAAAGAATGCTATAAAAGAAAGGAAGAACAAAAAGGACAACAGCCAAGTTCTTCATCCAGAGATGATAGCTGTGCTTTTTCAGCTGAGACAAGTGCCTTCCTCGCTGAAACAAAGGATTCCTGGATTGCAGATTCTGGAGCAACGGATCACATGACTTTCAGAAGAGAATGGTTCTCTACGTTCGAAGAAATACCAGAAGGTGTTCATCCCGTGTGCCTTGGAGATGGAAAGAAGATCTATGCAAAAGGTAAGGGAAATATTGATATTCTCTCTTATGTTGATAGTCAGAAAATTAATGCAACTCTTTTGGATGTTCTCTATATACCTGAATTGGAGACCAATCTTTTCTCAATATCTACTGCAACAAAACATGGTTTGACGCTCATTTGTAAAGGAAATCAGATAAAATTGACTAAAAATTCGAAAGTGCTAGTTACTGGAATAAAGGACAATTCAAATCTTTATAGAATTTTTATTAAAGCAAAGCAATCTTCACAAACTCATGTTGCTCAGTTAAGTCTAGATATATGGCATCAAAGAATGGGTCATGTAAATCCTATAAAATTAACCCAAATGTTTGAAAATAATGTTTTTGAAGAAGACATTAAAATTAGAGAAAAGCCTGATTCTTTACTATGTGAAGCATGCATCTATGGAAAACAAAATAGAAAGGTTTTTCACGCGTCAACAAGTCCAAATTCGACCTATCCAGGAAAGCTGATCTATTCAGATGTTTGTGGACCAATGAGTAAAAGATCACCAGGTGGATCATTATATTTTGTATCATTCAAGGATGATTTTTCAAGATTTAGAGTGGCCTACTTCATTAGGCATAAATCAGATGTACTTGAAAAATTTAAAGAATTTGTAAAAAGAGTTAGGACTGAAACTGGAAATAAAATAAAAAGATTCAGAACAGATAATGGCACAGAATTCTTAAATAAGAATTTTTCTGATTATCTAAAATCTCTAGGAATTGTTCATGAACTCACTGCTCCAAATACCCCAGAACAGAATGGAATTTCTGAAAGAGATAACAGAACAATAGTTGAATCAGCTAGATGCATGTTACATGGAAGAAAAATGCCGCTTGAACTGTGGGCTGAAGCCGTAAACACAGCAGTCTATCTCTTAAATTGATGTACTACTAAAGTATTGGGAAATTCTACACCTTATGAAATATGGTACAAGAGAAAACCCTCCATCTTACATTTGAAAACTTTTGGATGTAACGCTTATGTGCATATACCAAAAGATAACAGAAAGAAATTAGACAAAAAGAGTATTCGTACATTTTTTTGTTGGATATACTGAAACTAACAAAAATTATAGAATGTGGGATCCTATTGCTAGAAAAATTATCATAAGCAGAGATGTAATATTTACTGAAGCTAATACATCAGAAAATATTCAGGATAACCATCAAGAGCAGGTAACTATATATAGTGAAGAAAGTGTTGATAGCACAAATACCAGTTCCAAACCAGAAGAATCATGTCGATACCCTCTCAGGAATAGAATCAGAGAAAATGAACAAACATCAACCAGCTGTACAAGAGCTATTTCATATGCTTGTTATGTCCATGACCAAGAACCATTGAACTATGAAGATGCAATTGTAGGACAAAACTCAAAACAGTGGAAACTAGCTATGGACGATTAATTCAATTCCTTGATGAAAAATCAAACATGGACTTATGTGACACTACCATCAGACAGAAAAGCTATTGCATGCAAGTGGGTATACAAAATAAAGCAAAATGCAGATGGATCAAATAAAATGTTTAAGGCTAGACTAGTTGCGAAAGGTTATTCACAAAAACCAGGACTTGATTATGGTGAAACTTTTTCTCCAGTAGTAAAATTCGATTCAATTAGAACAATCTTATCACTTTGTGCATCACTTGATATGGAAATGATTCAGTTAGATGTAAAATCTGCCTTCTTGAATGGTGATTTGGGAGAAGAACTTTACATGGAACAACCCCAAGGTTATGAAAACCCAGATTTTCCAAATCATGTTTGCTCTCTTCAGAAAAGCATCTATGGTCTTAAGCATTCCTCCAGAATGTGGAACAAGAAATTTCATGAGTTTTTAATTAAGTTTGATCTCAAACCTAGCATATCAGATTCATGTGTCTATACAATGAAATGTAAACAGGCTTACATATTACTTGCAATATATGTAGATGATTGCTTAATCTGCAGTGTAAATAAACAACATTTAGATGATATAGTACAGTACTTAAATTCCAATTTTGAAATAAAAACTTTTACTGCCGATTATTTCCTTGGCCTACAAATATATCGAGATAGAACAACTAAAATGTTATTTCTACATCAAGCCTCATACATTGAAAGAACACTTGAACATTACAACCTTCTTGAAATTAAGTTGCAATCTGTACCTTCTGATCCTTACTCAAAACTAACAAAAGAGATGTGCCCAAAGGATGATCAGGAAATTGAAGAAATGAACAAGATTCCATACAGACAGACAATTGGTAGTTTAATGTACCTCATGACTGTAACTAGACCTGATATTGCCTACGCAGTCAGCAGGGTTAGCCAATTTATGAACAACCCAGGACCTTCACATTGGACAGCAGTAAAGAAAATATTTGGATACTTAAAAGCTACGAAAAACATCGGTATTTGTTTTGGTGGGAGTTCCTGCACTACATCTCTGATAGGTTTTTCCGATGCTGATTTTGCTGGAGACCTGGACACAAGAAAATCAACCACCGGATATGTGTTCATCTAATTATATATTTGCCTTATTCTGTCTGTCTGAATGCGCGCCCATTGGCCGCCAGCAAACACGTGACCTCCCTGCCCGCCCCCCCCTCTAGACAACCCTGTTATCAGCTGTGTGTTACATACACCTGTCTATACAGACCACCCTGTCTATAGCGGTCACCCTAGGCAACCCTGTTATCAGCTGTGTGATGCATACACCTGTCTAAACAGACCACCCTGTCTATAGCGACCACTCTAGACAACCCTGTTATCAGCTGTGTGATACATCCACCTGTCTATACAGACCACCCTGTCTATAGCGACCACCCTAGACAACCCTGTTATCAGCTGTGTGATGCATACACCTGTCTATACAGACCACCCTGTCTATAGCGACCACTCTAGACAACCCTGTTATCAGCTGTGTGATACATCCACCTGTCTATACAGACCACCCTGTCTATAGCGACCACCCTAGACAACCCTGTTATCAGCTGTGTGATGCATACACCTGTCAATACAGACCACCCTGTCTATAGCGACCACTCTAGACAACCCTGTTATCAGCTGTGTGATACATCCACCTGTCTATACAGACCACCCTGTCTATAGCGACCACCCTAGACAACCCTGTTATCAGCTGTGTGATACATCCACCTGTCTATACAGACCACCCTGTCTATAGCGACCACCCTAGACAACCCTGTTATCAGCTGTGTGATGCATACACCTGTCTATACAGACCACCCTGTCTATAGCGACCACTCTAGACAACCCTGTTATCAGCTGTGTGATACATCCACCTGTCTATACAGACCACCCTGTCTATAGCGACCACTCTAGACAACCCTGTTATCAGCTGTGTGATACATCCACCTGTCTATACAGACCACCCTGTCTATAGCGACCACCCTAGACAACCCTGTTATCAGCTGTGTGATACATACACCTGTCTATACAGACCACCCTGTCTATAGCGACCACTCTAGACAACCCTGTTATCAGCTGTGTGATACATCCACCTGTCTAAACAGACCACCCTGTCTATAGCGACCACTCTAGACGACCCTGTTATCAGCTGTGTGATACATCCACCTGTCTATACAGACCACCCTGTCTATAGCGACCACCCTAGACAACCCTGTTATCAGCTGTGTGATGCATACACCTGTCTATACAGACCACCCTGTCTATAGCGACCACTCTAGACAACCCTGTTATCAGCTGTGTGATACATCCACCTGTCTATACAGACCACCCTTTCTATAGCGACCACCCTAGACAACCCTGTTATCAGCTGTGTGATACATCCACCTGTCTATACAGACCACCCTGTCTATAGCGACCACCCTAGACAACCCTGTTATCAGCTGTGTGATACATCCACCTGTCTATACAGACCACCCTGTCTATAGCGACCACCCTAGACAACCCTGTTATCAGCTGTGTGATGCATACACCTGTCTATACAGACCACCCTGTCTATAGCGACCACTCTAGACAACCCTGTTATCAGCTGTGTGATACATCCACCTGTCTATACAGACCACCCTGTCTATAGCGACCACCCTAGACAACCCTGTTATCAGCTGTGTGATGCATACACCTGTCTATACAGACCACCCTGTCTATAGCGGTCACCCTAGACAACCCTGTTATCAGCTGTGTGATACATCCACCTGTCTATACAGACCACCCTGTCTATAGCGGTCACCCTAGACAACCCTGTTATCAGCTGTGTGATACATACACCTGTCTATACAGCCCACCCTGTCTATAGCGACCACCCTAGACAACCCTGTTATCAGCTGTGTGATACATACACCTGTCTATACAGACCACCCTGTCTATAGCGACCACTCTAGACAACCCTGTTATCAGCTGTGTGATACATCCACCTGTCTATACAGACCACCCTGTCTATAGCGACCACCCTAGACAACCCTGTTATCAGCTGTGTGATACATCCACCTGTCTATACAGACCACCCTGTCTATAGCGACCATCCTAGACAACCCTGTTATCAGCTGTGTGATACATCCACCTGTCTATACAGACCACCCTGTAAATAGCGGCCATTCTAGATAACCCTGTTATCAGCAGTGTGTTACATCCACCTGTCTATACAGACCACCCTGTCTATAGCGACCACCCTAGACAACCCTGTTATCAGCTGTGTGATGCATACACCTGTCTATGCAGACCACCCTGACTATAGCGACCACTCTAGACAACCCTGTTTATCAGCTGTGTGATACATCCACCTGTCTATACAGACCACCCTGTCTATAGCGACCACTCTAGACAACCCTGTTATCAGCTGTGTGATACATCCACCTGTCTATACAGACCACCCTGTCTATAGCGGTCACCCTAGACAACCCTGTTATCAGCTGTGTGATACATACACCTGTCTATACAGCCCACCCTGTCTATAGCGACCACCCTAGACAACCCTGTTATCAGCTGTGTGATACATACACCTGTCTATACAGACCACCCTGTCTATAGCGACCACTCTAGACAACCCTGTTATCAGCTGTGTGATACATCCACCTGTCTATACAGACCACCCTGTCTATAGCGACCACCCTAGACAACCCTGTTATCAGCTGTGTGATACATCCACCTGTCTATACAGACCACCCTGTCTATAGCGACCATCCTAGACAACCCTGTTATCAGCTGTGTGATACATCCACCTGTCTATACAGACCACCCTGTAAATAGCGGCCATTCTAGATAACCCTGTTATCAGCAGTGTGTTACATCCACCTGTCTATACAGACCACCCTGTCTATAGCGACCACCCTAGACAACCCTGTTATCAGCTGTGTGATGCATACACCTGTCTATACAGACCACCCTGACTATAGCGACCACTCTAGACAACCCTGTTATCAGCTGTGTGATACATCCACCTGTCTATACAGACCACCCTGTCTATAGCGACCACTCTAGACAACCCTGTTATCAGCTGTGTGATACATCCACCTGTCTATACAGCCCACCCTGTCAATAGCGACCACCCAAGACAATGTTTTTAAAATATATTCGCACTCGGGTAAACCCCGGGCGTTGCCCGGGCCTTTCGTCTAGTGTTGAATAATGGACCTATTTCTTGGTGCAGTCAAAAACAGAATTGTGTGTCTCTGTCAACAACAGAATCAGAATATATTGCTGCTTCCAAAGCAACGAAAGAAGCAATTTGGCTGAGACAACTTCTACGCGAGCTACATCAAGAACAAGTAAAGCCTACAACAATTTTTTGCGACAATCAAAGCTGCATAAGACTTGTTCACAACCCAGAATACCACAAAAGAACTAAACATATTGATATCTCGTATCACTTTATCAGAGATCATTTTCAAAAACATGCAATTGACCTACTTTATGTCTGCTCCAATGATCAAGCTGCAGACATATTTACGAAAGCTCTACCTCCAGAAAGGTATAGAAGACTAAGGAGCCAACTTGGACTGTTTGAAACAACGGAGTGCACGTTAGGTGGGAGTGTTGGAAAGAGTAACGTCGCACACCGGCTGTTCCCATAGCAACGGCCAGCTTCCTGCCAGACCTCACGTGACCTGACGCCACCAACCGCCGGCTGTACAGTATATAGGCTTCAGTGATTTGCCTTTGTTCTCTACCACTTGCTTGCTTTGTTTGACTCTCTCTCTTTACTTGTCATCTTAATATATATAATTGATAATTAAACAATCTTCTCTGAGATCCCAGCCTCTGATTTTCTTACAAGAAGGCACATTGCCAACCTGCATTCAACATCGTCATACTGACCCATCACCTGGAATGATGATATGAGGTGCCATGGATACACGTCTCAGTCACTTCTTGTTCGCATTCCGAGCACTTTTAACAGTCCCCGTTTCATTTATGATGTCCTTATGTCCCGTGGCAGTACCCTTTCTTAGAAGCCTGAGAAACGCTACATTTCAGCAAGATAATGCGCGACTTGTGACTTGTATATTGTACCGAACATCCTGCATATATAATATGTTCGGCTTCTGCCCTGGCCAGCCCTTTCTCCTGATCTCTTAACAAAAGAAAACGTCTGGTCAATGGCTGCCGAGAGACTGGCTCATCATCATATACCAGTCACTACTGTTTATGAACTTTGGTACCTTGTTGAGCGCCGAATGGGAAGCTGTATCGGTACATGCTACCCAATCTCTGATTTACTCAATGCCCATTTGTATAAGTGCTGTTAATGGTTCCAGAGGTGGTACATCTGAGTATTTATTTCTCAGGATCCATACCAGAGGATTTCTTGAAATTTTAATCACATATTATTCATTCCTGTAATAATATAATTGTCTAATAAATATTATTTTTATTATTTGCATTTCTTTCTGGTGTAGCAATTTTAATGGCCAGTATAGTCCTCAAGTGTCCTCTAGCGTTTAAAATTTTGAAACCTAATTAAAAACACAATGAGTAAAAATTATGATGGAAGAGCATGGATCATTAGTAAAGTTCACTCTTCTAGCGGTTTCCACAATTGATCTATAAAGAAAATATCACATCTCCCTCCACAATGAACGCTAAAAACTCTGCACCATCTATTGACAGCCTCTGTATTTTATTGGTAGGTGGCAAAGCCACAGCACTAACTTTGGTAAATTCAGAAAGGTAGGCACCATGGTTTCGGGCTTTCACCCCCGTTTGTTCAGGGCGGGCTTTGATTTCATGAAATCCACAAGGGAATTACGAATTCTTCTGAATTTTCCAAAGATGTTTTTATTTAGTACCGCGGATGTTCTGATTATTTCACGAATCCCTTGTGAATTTTATTAAATCAAAGCCCTACCTGGAATGAAGAGGGCCGTTAGTCTGAAATTACGGTTTCCAGGAGAGCGTTCTGAATTATCCAAAGCTAGTATTGCAGCCTCGACACCTACCAGAATCTGTTTGCTTTCAAATACAGTCAATAGATGGCGTAAAGTTTTTACATCTATTTTGACGGGAGGTTGTCTTTTAGATCAATTTATTTTCGATAAAATTTCTATTTATAATCGATTTACTTGGTACGATCAAAATGCAAATTTAATACACAGCACCTCGAGACTCCAAGCATGCGTATGGAACAGAATTTTTTTGTTACGAAATTTTCTTATCTATTTTGAACGTATGGGTATATGCTAATGATAGTTGTTTAATGCAAAATTCTTTTGTTCAAAATGATGCGACGTATCGTTAATTCGTTAATAATATTTCGTTAATAATCGTAAATAATAAAAAATATATTTAAAAAATGAATTTATTAATATTATTTTTTATTATTACTCATAGTACACGTGGTACAGACCATGATAATCATGGTGGGTAGAAGGAAGCGACTGCTTTTACTGTAAGTGTACCACATGTCGACATATGTGAAAAGCAGTTCGACTTTGCACTTACAAATGTGCCAAAACCCCGTTTGGTTACTTGCACTCGCTGGTGGGGTTGGACTTTTTCAAGAATCGGGGGCCATTGAAGCATTTTTTTTTTTTTAATCAGAAAAAAAAAAGTGCCCAATGCGGGATTCGATCACGGGTCGTAGTGGCTGAAAACCAACAGTTTAGATCATCCTTTCACCGACCTCCTAATTTATTATTTAAAATATTTGAATATAATATTTTAGAAATATTGTTTATGAAATAGGCGCCTAATGTTCCAATATGTACCGAGAATAGATCGACAAACAATGCTTCGCTAATAAGTTTTCCATTTTTTAGTAATGAAAGAAACGTGCTTTTCCCATAAGTCTTCAAAGGGTATTATAATATGATCTGTCGATAATTTTTGTTCAGTAAACACTTTAAACGAAATCCCCTTTAGGGTTTTAACTTATACATTTTCTCTATAGGCATATTGGAATTTTATCCATAAGCTTCTTTATTTCTCATTTCAAGTGTGAGTTGATGATACTGAAGTTTTTTAGAAGATAGCGAAGATTTCATTTAAGAGATCAGCATTTAAAAAGGATAAATTAATCATAATAGAAAATTTTGATTTAAATGTTAATAAACATTATAGTAAATGCAGTAAAACTTCTCTATAGAGAACTCCAATGTAACTGAATGTTTGGCTTACTATAGCCATGTTTCATTAAATGGTATATCAATGATTTTGGGGAGGATTTTAGGTTCGTTATATAAAAAAGCGAATGTTCTCTATGTCGTTTTATCGAGGTTTTGCTGCATTGCATATTGAGAGAATGCAAGTAAAAATGGATAATTTTCAACTTATGCAATATGGGCATATACAGAGTCGAGATTCAGTTATAAGGAGGTTTTTGACAATGGTCACTAAGAAGTCTTACACATTCAAAGAGAATGGAAGGGAACCATTCGGAACAAATTAAAGCGTTTAAAGGCCTGAGAACTACGTTGGAAGACTTGCGCAGACGTCGCTGTGAACAGGATGTCTTTCATCCCAAGAAAGAAATGCTGGAGACAAACCAATTAACGGCTGACAATGCTGAAGGTGATGCCAAGAGTCGGTCGCGGAGCTTCGAGACCATCGACGATCTCTCTAAAGGGTTGGATGCCATGTCCGAAAGCCAAACCCAGCTAATTGCCTTACAGGTTCTCAAGCAACTTCTCCGTAGCGATAATGCCACCTTAAAAAACGCTATTGTAAATACTAAGATTATTTCCCGGTTGGTTCACATGCTCAGTTATAAGTATCAGCCCAATATTCAACTTGAGGCAGCTTGGGTTCTTACCAAGCTAACCTCAGGAGAAACCATCTATAACAAGGCCATTGTGAAAGTCGGAGGTCTTGATGAACTCATGAAGCTCTTCAGGAATGGAAATAGCCAGCTTAAGGAACAGTGCTGTAGGGCTGTAGGCAATATCGCTGCAGATAATGTGGAAAACAGGAATTATATCGTCTATAAAGGATTTGTAGAGACGATCGCTCAAGAACTTGACGATAATGATAGTTCGACCACCTTCATCAGACAGATAGCGTGGATCATCAAGATACTCTATCATTCTGCCTATCCACAGCTTCCTTTCAGTTTCATCCGGGACGTAATACCGATGATCACAAAATTCATAAATCACGAAGACACCGTTGTCGTTATTTACGGCGCGTGGATCTTCACCCACGTTACTGATAAGATGACCCCTGATACCGCAGATCTAATCAACCTTTATACCATTCGTAAACTTATCTCACTTTTGGATTCAAATAACATTCGAATATTAGATCCAGTTATCCAGACTCTCGGGAATTTCCTCTGTCACGAAGGGAATCTATCTGCACTCATCTTTAAGGAAGGATTTTTAAATAAATTACCAAAACTCTTCAGAAAAAATAATGCAAAGATTAATAAATATGCTTCTTGGTGTTTAGGAAATCTTCTGTTGGATGAAGAAAGCCGTGTGAATGAAGCTTTAGCCTTGGGATTAGGGAATACCCTGATGGGATTGATCAAGGAAGGGACGTTCCGTGTCCAGAAAGAAGCTGCATATGCTCTGTGCAGCATGTCAGAGAGCGGTAATCGACAGCATGCAGAGATGTTGGTGAGCATTGGTCTTGTCCCTCCGCTGATAGGACTTCTGAACAGTCCAGATCTGGACTTGGTGATGACTGCCCTGAACGGCCTGGAAGCCATAATGCGACATTTCTCGGCCGCAGGTCGCATGACCAACCTTCAAGCCATTATCGACCAATCCCGCGGCGCTACTATCATCAAATCCCTACGGGATCATCCAAGTGCAAAAATCCAGAAAAAGATTAATCTCATCATTGAGAAATTTTTGTGTTTTCCTGTTGATTAAACTTCCCAAATTATTGCAGTTCGAAATTGTTTCTCGCTATCTAATAAACATATACAGAGATGAACAAATTGATGAAATGTGCAATTATTTTTTATTTTAGTATAAATAAAAAAAATCATAAACCAAGAGAATAATAGCAATAATCAATAAGTACTTTTGGTTATTGAAAATATAAAGTAACATTCAATAATATACACTCATGACAAAAATAAAGGAAGTTGTACCTTTTAGCATGTATATTGGGATTCAAACAATAACGCTGAAAGATATTTGATACACAGTGACCTTTATTGAAGATACAAGAGATAACCAAGTTTGAACAAAATTGTCTTTATATTCTTCAAAAACAAAAAAACAAAACAGACCGTCAACATAAAAATATGAAACTTCCTTAAGTTTTGTCCATGAGTGTGTTTAATTAGAAGTTCTCTTGATCTAAGCGATATACGATAAAGTCTACCAGAAACAATGTTATCTTTTAGCTAGAAAAGATTTAAAGCTGTCATCGACATAAAGAAAGCGTTTTCAAATTAGTTCAATTCCAGAAGATATTAGATGTGAGATTCCTATGACAATTGACAATTAAAAATGGTTTATTGACATCTAGTCAATGGTCAAGAGAGAGTTTACAGAGTTTAAAATACACTGGTGTCCAAAAAATAAGAAACTTTTGTTTTTTAATGATATGTTTTAAAATATACAACGCTAAAAGCTAAAAAGTAATTTAATTAGGTATTTTAAGTCGTAGAATTTATTTATCGCAACCATTCGATTCGGTAAAATTGAAAATATGCAAATTTTTGCTTGTCTTTATAAGTGTGCTATTTGGCGTGTCGTTTACCCCATCTAAGAATTGTCCAATTATAATTTTATTTAATCCTTAGTTAATTATGAGTTTACGAAAAATTTTAGCAGATGATTTAAAATGGAGAGCTGTTGGAAGAATGGAGGCAGGGCAATCACAAGTTGAAGTAGCAAAATGGCTAAATGTGAATAAATCTGTGGTCAGCAAAATATGGAAACAGTTCATTGAGACAGGAACCATCAAAAGAAAAGAAGGTTCTGGTAGAAAAAGAAAAACAGCTACCTCTGAAGACCGTTATCTGGTCGTAACTGCCAAGCGCCATAGGGAGATGACAGCTATTCAACTCTCTAATGAACTCTCAAGGGCTACTGGAGCGAGAATTTCAAGACAAACTGTTTACCGAAGGCTTCACGAAGGTGCTCTTTATGCAAGACGACCAATGGTCTGTATCCCTTTAACCTCTGCTCACAGGAGAGCCCGCTTGAATTGGGGCTTGGAACATCACGCCTGGACTCATGATCAGTGGGCCAATGTTTTCTTCAGTGACGAGTCAAGATTTAGTTTAAACACAGATTCTCGACGAGTTTTCATCTGGAGGGAGCCTGGAACCCGCTATCATCCCAGTAACATCAGGGAAATAGACAGTTTTAGAGGGGGCAGTCTCTTAGTCTGGGCTGGCATCAGTTCTAGCAGTCGCACACCCCTCCACATTTTTTCTGGGGGCACTTTAACTGCCCAAAGGTACAGGGACGAGATCCTTGAGCCCTACCTAAGACCTTATAGAGATCAAATTGGTCACAATTTAATTTTAATGGACGATAATGCTCGTCCGAATAGGGCTAGGCTAGTCAATGAATATCTCCAGAGTGAGAATATTCGAAGGATGGATTGGCCAGCCAGATCTCCGGACCTGAATTCAATAGAGCATGTGTGGGATGCTCTAGGGAGGCGTATTGGAGCTCGTCACCCCTCTCTTAGAACCCTCGTTGAGCTAAGAACTGCTCTATTGGAGGAGTGGGGTTTACTACCCCTGGACCTCCTCCAAAGCCTGGTAAACAGTATGAGGGCTCGCTGTGAGACCTTGATAGCTGTTGGAGGTGATCATACTCCCTATTGATATCTTATTTCTTTGAGATCTGGAACCTTAGCTTTGGGTATGTTGGTAATAATTTGCATATTTCATAATTTCAAATATATATTTTTTTATTTTCATATAGCTAGTCAAATTCTCCATATTTTAAACTATTTGTATACTAAATTTTATATTTGTTAATAAATTAGCTTTTGAGAAATTTCAATATTGGTTAAGTTTCTTATTTTTGGACACCAGTGTAGCAGAGAAAATATATACACCAGACGAGGCCTTCTCCGAAGGGACATCTGGATCCTATCAGGAGCTTAGAATCGTCTTCAGTTCAGACAGGCCCTTGCGAGTTATGGAATCCGTGTCCCCAGCATGCTCGATGACTGTGTTGAGGAACTTGACAAGAGATTCCTATGGTGGGGAAAGCGGTTCAGTGAATTTAAAGGACTTAGACACATAATAATTGTTATTGTGATACTACCGTCGAAGGGCTGATAAGTCCGAAAAAGCTAGAGAAATCAAAAGTTGTACAAGAAACTTATCTCTTGATGCTTTATTGATTTGATTAAACAAAATAATTGGGTTCAGAACAGAGGACAGTCCATGTTCACTAGCTGCAGTGTTGGAACTATAATTGGGATCAGAAGATTCCAATAGTGGAAATACTCCTATAATCATTTTAGTTTTAGAATTTTTATAAAATGATGCACTAGCGCGCCATCTGTTATCAAAATTCGAAACTATTTTAAACGCGTAAGATTCTTTTTGATAATAAACAATTTCTACTGCCCTTACTGCAATGGGAAAATTAATGGGAGGGCCTGGCTCATTAGTAGTGAACCCTCCCAGCGGTTTCGCCAGTTTAATCTACCATACCGCTGTTATATTGCATTTTTGGAACTTCCTTTTATAGTGATACTGTTGCTAGATTCTTGGAATGGGTATTTTAGAAGAACTATGGACATAAGCTTTGAGGACAGTAGAATTACATACAATTATAAATATATAATATGCTTCGAGTAATCGCTCTTCCGCAAATATCAAATTGTGTCTTTTATTAGAACATTTATATTATGATGCACTAGCGCGCCATCTGTTATCAAAATTCGAAACTATTTTAAACGCATAAGTTTTAGAATTAAAGACACTCTTCGACTAGTATATCTTTTTTATTACCTCGACGTTTCGACAAAAATCCTTTGTCCTCACCAGGAACAACAATTTTTATTTGTTCCTGATGAGAACAAAAGATTTTTGTCGCAACGTCGAGATAATAAAAAGATTCAATAGCCGAAGTGTCTTTAATTCTAAAGCTATGAATGCCGATGAGACAACCTCTATCTTCATGATAATTATTTTACGTCGGTAATTGGGTGCCATCATTGTGAATAGAAAAACATATTATAAAGAAAAACCTCAATACAATTACTGACTGGAGTCAAGATAGAATTCTCTGGAATATCTTCACTAAAAAACAACAACGATGATTTCTCTATTCTGGGACTTGTCTTGAAATCAGATCCAGAATCTCCAAGCTCAACTACAAAGAATCGGATCAAGATTAAATCCGTCTACCGCATCTTAGTGGAGAGCATTCTGGAAACGAATGATTTGAATAACTCCGTCTTTGCCGGTCCCAAGCCCGGATGAAAAAGGAGTAGAGTGAGCAGTAACAAGTTAGCTAAAAAACCTGGGCTCAGCTGGCCCGGCTGATAGTACCCTGTAAGGGCTCCTGATCCAGGGATACAAGATGAGTGTGTACCCCATGTTAGGAGCGGCTTCACATGGTGTCTGTTCCTTATATCAGAGGCGGCCATTTCCTATTGGAGCTAAGTCGGCCTGCCACTGAGTAGTGCTTTCAGTCTTAATGACAAAGGCAGACGCATTCTACGCCACCCAATCATGATGGTTGTCGCTTGATACCCTGATATGATTGAGTGGAGATAAGAAAAAAGATGATTCGAATAATTAAATATCTATTGAGGAATGGTGGGAATAGAAAAAAAAACTGAATTGAGCACAGCTAAATAGCTAATCTAGCTAAAGACAATGGCGACTTCAATCCATTAGTCATGTTTTTACAAGCACCATCTCAAGCTCTACAAGCTTGATACCTTAATATGATTGAGTGGAGATAAGATAGAAGAAGATGTTTTTACATGATACACCTACTAGTTCCCTAGATACTGAACAAATCAATTCTAAATATTTATGGAAAATATGATAATTCGTATATAAAAAAAAGGAAGAGGAAGTCGCAACAATGATTTAGAAAGGAGTTCTAAGTCAACGAGTGTAGTAGAGAGAAAAGAACAGAATTTCAAAAGGTTGGGGATATGGTCCTAGTGAGATTCGATAAAAGGAGAATTAATTGACCTATGGTTCAAGTGGTTGAATTAATTTTAGAGAAATATGAAGAAAATTTTAGAGGTAAAATTATCCATGGAATTTACTCTATAATCCTCAGTCTCTCTGTGGGCGTACAAAGAAGACGGGGGGATGTTGAGATTTAAGATAAGATGCTGTATCCCGAGGGGCTGAACTCCCCTCCCCCCCGGGTCGATAATAAAATAAACAAACAACAAACAGGATGAAACAAGGGGTGGTGGTGGTTTCTTGTCCGCATGGAAAGGAAAGTACCATTGCCCCGTTAGTCAGCCACATTTCAGAGTTCCCTGTAGGCCTTCACGATTACCGTAGCGGCTCGGGGCTCACGACACCGTACTTGGCCCTACAGGGCAGTCCTTTAATTGTGCTGCTTCTCCCGCCTACCACGTAGAGGAACTAAAAGGTAAGTAGGTGATAAGAGAGGTGAGAAAAGGGGCCAACAGTTGTCTGTGGTCATGGAGCAGTAGAAGCGGAAGTTGGTATCAGAAAGAAGCGGTGAAAAGAAATAAGCTAACCTAACGATCTTTATATAAAAAAGGGAGTACTGGATCTGTGAAAGGAAAACCCCCCTTTTTTTCAAAATATTTCAAGGGATCGCTCCCTTTTTATCAATTTATCGTACAATAAACAGAAGTAATTTACAAATTCTTGTAGATTACATGGAAACAGCTTTTGTCCTTTTTTAGTCATATTTTGAAAAAATGTTTTTTCTTTCACAGATCCAAGTATGCCTTTTTGTTCAATGGATTGCCTTTTGACTCAGACTAACGGTCTTTAATAATAAAAAAAATCAATAATTATGTTGTAAAAATAACTGGGGAAAAAGAATTAAATTGACTGCCAATCAAATCAAAAAGTAAAGATGTTAAAACCTCGTGTCAAATGAAAAGAACACATTCTAAGATTCTGATTAAAATTGTACTTTAAGGAAATATACATTTTTATTTAGAAATCAACAACAAAGAGCTTTATTAAGACCTTTTGGTCTTATACAGATTCTCCGAGTAAAAGAGGGTATATACAGAAATAACACTAATAGTAACAATTAGGAACAGAAGAAAGGAAGTGCTTGGCATAAACTTATATACAAGCAATTGATAACAAGCAGTTCCTTTTCTTAAAGAACTATAATTAGTAGTATTGAGAGAAATTTAGATTAGTACAAGTGAAAATGGAATATACAACAATGAAACGAATGAAGACAATTAGACGCGAATGTTTCTTTTCACAAATAAATTAACTGAAAAAACCACCGATAGAGCCAAGCCCTCTCAATATTTCTTCATCACAGTAAGGACAGTAGAAGTTTGATTTATTTATTCATAAATAAATCAAACTTCTACTGTCCTTACTGTGATGAAGAAACATTCGCTTCTTAATGTCTTCATTCGTTATACAGTTAAACCTGTATATAACGCCCCCTCTTAGGACTCACCAAAATAGGGTGCTATAGACAGGTAACTTTTAATGTAAATCACATTGCACTACGTATTTAAAATCGGGCGCTATAGAGAGGGAGGCGCTATTTAGAGGGGGCGCTATGGACAGGTTTAACTGTATATAGATGGCGCGTTATTGCTTTGTATAAAACAATGTTTTATATATAATTATCAGGCATATTTATAGCTTTATACATGGATGGATCAAGGGTAGAGGGTTGTCTAAAGTAGGAATATAAAGTCTTAGCGGTTAATTAATTAGTTCATTCACCCAGTTGTTCAGTAGAAGCCATCGGATTCATTAATCTATTTCGAATATCACATTCGCAGCGCGCGCTCTTTATAAAATTTAAAATATTGTAAAATGGATGACAAACTATCCGAGAAGCCAAGATTCCAAACCTACATTGAACCTTGTACGCAAACAACGACCGCCAGAGAGCGTTGTGACAATATTTAAAAGTAAAGCTTAGGTCAGCCAACGGAGTATTTAGCCAGTTGTACATTTGTTGAGAGTTGGGTTGAGGCATTTTAATTTGAATCTAAAAAGTGTGTGTGTCTTTAGAGTCTAAAGGGTAGCTGACTGATCGAGGGATTCCAAGGTCCAAGTTTTCCATCACTGAGATGTCTTTGGCTGAATTCCTCTATCGGCTGCTCTAATTTCTTTTCTCTTCCGTTCACTTTTGGACCCTGGACTGGTGCATAATCTTGGTCTTCACCATTCCGTTTCTTATCTTGTCTTCACGATCCCACAGCTTTACTAGCAAATTCTGTCTCATTGACCGACGACACCAAAAACAATATGCGTGCTCTTTTTTTTTTTGGCTCATACTTCGTTTTTTCTACTAATTTGTCACTTCTTGTCTTCTTCCACATGATACAGTTTCCACCATTTCTTCCCAATAGACGTAAACTATTCTGCTTCACGACAACTCCCGCCTTTCCTTTTGCTCTCATTATTTATTATACATACCCTGGCTATATCCGTAGGTTCGTTTTTATCGACTCACAGGGGGTCAAGAGTATCCGTTAATTTGGGGGATAATATATCACCTTGAATCTCAACAAAGGAATACAATACCTCAGCCTCTTCAATGCCCTAACATCAATTCTTGAAGTCTATTTCTCCCTCCACGGAGGAAAAAAAAACTGTCTGGAATTGTTTCATTTATTGAGCATTCTTTCTCTCTGTTTATATAAATTATAATTTGCATATTTCATCTTGAGAATAGAGGTTGCCTGGCCGGCATTCATTGTTCTTATAATAAGAGACACTTCGGTTAGTAGAGTTTTTATTCTTAAAATAAGACACTTCGGCTAGTAGAGTTTTATATATATTTTTAATTTTCCGACGAGGATGAAAGATTTTGGTCGAAACGTCGACAAAATAAAAACTCTATTGGCCGAAGTGTTTCATTGCATATTTCAGTTATTATAACAAGACTGCGGGGGCCAAGAGATTTCTTTCCAGCCTGCTGGGATGACAGACTACGGCAAACATACAAGCGGGGCCTGGGAATAGATGTCCACCGCTGTGTGGCGTGGCAGATCGGCGGAAGTCAATGAGAACCCAATAGACATTCTAGGGTGTTGTCTTTTTAGGTCTTCCCCTATAAAATGTAGCTAATAAGTAATACCAATAAAACACTAACTTTGAAATACTTTCTGAGCCATCGCTGGACTAATACATCGACACTCCACAAGACTATTTTAACGGGTTTTGAATTAATATACTGTTCCTGTTTCCCCCCCTAATTTTAATTAAATATCACGCGTCACAAGCAGATATAAAAATCCCTCTGACAGCCAACTACCTGAAAACAAAACAATTTCATCAAAAAACAGTTTTCATATAATTATTCACATAATATTAATAGGTAATACCAGTATTCTCCAGAAAGTACATTACCAGAGTTTTAAATCGCTGCCATGAACACCTATGAATCTGTTTTTATTGATTATAAGTTATTAGATAACATTCCTTTTTTTTAAATCCTCAAGTGACCGAGTAAAATATTTTACATAAATACATATGCAAATATATTTAGCGGTAATATACAACTTTGGGAAAAGTTGAAGAAAAAAAGATGGATATTAGGCTTGTAAATTTTAAATTACTTTTGAAATGATAAAATTACATTATATTCTTCTGTGAAGATTTTTTAATAAGTTGATATAGAATTTTATTGTTGGCAACCTTGTCTATATTCTTCTATACTGGATACCTCGTTTATATTCTACTATACTGACTACCTTGTCTATATTCTTCTATACTGGATACCTCGTTTATATTCTACTATACTGGATACCTTGTCTGTATTCTACCAAATGTTACACATGAGGGAAGACGGTAAGTGTGAAAGAATTGTAGCCTTTCCTTTCACTAAAGATCACTGTAGCCATTGTCTGTCATTTACACACTTTCCTGACCAATTCCTATGGATTATTTCAAGTTTAAAGTTTATTTTTCTGTACTAAGAATACAGAACCTTTATTTTCTAATGAATATAATAGCATAAACAGGTAGATTTACCATCACAATACCTTAGATATCTTAGAAGAAATCAATTGATCAATTTTATGAGTTCTGGATGCCCTAAAAATGTAAATAGATATATTCCATAAAATTGTTAAATTACATATCAATTTTAAATTTTCAGTTGTAAACATCCACCCTGCGCGCGTATGTTTTTGTAAATATTTCTTGTAGGATATAGTCGATGTTTTATTAAGCCCGTTGAAGAGCGATTATCGCTTGAAAGCTAGCGTTTTGTAATAAAAAGAAACTCATTGTGAGAAAATATTTTGTAATTTTAAAACAGAGAGCCTTTATCTCAATATATACTAATTAATTTATACTATACCTTCAGAACACAGTTATTTATAACACACATTCGAACATATATGATATACAAGCATCAGTAATTTGTTTTAGGTATTAGAATTCGGGATATCAAAATAAAATGTCTAGGGATAACCTGAACTTGGCATATTGGTGTGTGGTGTATGGGAAATGATAGAGAGACTGAGGGACTGCATCACGCTCATACTAAACTTGACATATTGGTGTGTGGTGTATGGGAAATGATAGAGAGACTGAGGGACTGCATCACGCTCATACTAAACTTGACATATTGGTGTGTGGTGTATGTGAAATGATAGAGAGACTGAGGGACTGCATCACGCTCATACTAAACTTGACATATTGGTGTGTGGTGTATGGGAAATGATAGAGAGACTGAGGGACTGCATCACGCTCATACTAAACTTGACATATTGGTGTGTGGTGTATGTGAAATGATAGAGAGACTGAGGGACTGCATCACGCTCATACTAAACTTGACATATTGGTGTGTGGTGTATGTGAAATGATAGAGAGACTGAGGGACTGCATCACGCTCATACTAAACTTGACATATTGGTGTGTGGTGTATGGGAAATGATAGAGAGACTGAGGGACTGCATCACGCTCATACTAAACTTGACATATTGGTGTGTGGTGTATGTGAAATGATAGAGAGACTGAGGGACTGCATCACACTCATACTAAACTTGACATATTGGTGTGTGGTGTATGTGAAATGATAGAGAGACTGAGGGACTGCATCACGCTCATACTAAACTTGACATATTGGTGTGTGGTGTATGTGAAATGATAGAGAGACTGAGGGACTGCATCACGCTCATACTAAACTTGACATATTGGTGTGTGGTGTATGTGAAATGATAGAGAGACTGAGGGACTGCATCACGCTCATACTAAACTTGAGATATTGGTACATGGAGTACTGATTTTTGGTATTTTTTACGAATATATTTAAATTGGTATTCTGAAAATTCCCTTTCCATCGGCCACTGCTGCCTAGATGCCTTTTTAACTTACCCGAATTGAATTTTATAAAAGCGGAAAAACATTGAAAACTTGATCAAGGAAATTGTGGGTTTTGGATCTAATAATCAGTATGACTTGTGATGTATTCATTACAATTTCAATGTTAAGATGCTCACAATTTTGGTATAATGAAAACATCTTGAGGTTGATCATTGTTTCTTTTTCAAAGAACCTGGAATTCCACTAGGTCGGATATCTTCTACGTTAATATCTTCACTTTTTTTCTCGGTACTTTGGGAATTGAAGATTTTTGATCCGACTGACTCTTTACAAAAGGATAATCAATCAAGTAAATAAACCTATAGATGAAGACTATGATCAGTCAATTAAAATAAGAAATTATAGTTTTAAGAGACGCGCCAATTATATATAACAAATGAAGACATTAAGACGCGAATGTTTCTTTTCACAAATAAATCAAACTTCTACTGTTAAAGCTATAGATGAAGGCTATGATTGGTAAATTAAAATAATAATTGATAGTTTTAAGAGAATTTTAATGATTGAAGATCGTCAATTGTTGAGAATTTGGATAGAAAAACAAGCCCGTTGATTGTCTGATTTTTTCTAGAACCATTCTCTCTTTACTTTCATTAAAACAACAGAAAGTCTAACGATTATTCAATAAACATCTTTCTATTCTATGCGAAGGATATATTCTAGTGTTTTATTTTTATTCAATTATATAATTTTTTTTCACAGATGTTTTCACTCCAAAATCACATAAATATAATAATATACAGAAGAATATATAAAAAAATATATACAGTTAAACCTGTCTATAGCGCCCCCTCTCTTGGGACTCACAAAATGCTATAGAGAGGTGGTGCTATAGATAGGTCACTTTAAATGTAAATCGCATCGTACTACGTATTTAAACTACGTAGTTTGTTCTTGCCTTCAATAAACTGCTGTCTCATCCTGAAATTTGTTTTCCCTAATTTTCTACGTGGCAATATGTATTTCTACTGTCTTCAAATTTTATGTCCATAGTTCATATAAAATACCTTTTCCAAGAGGTCAGCTTCAGTATCAGTATAAAAGTAAAACAGCCCAATGCAAGTACAGTAATACAAGTAACAGCGGTATGGTAGATTACACTGGTGAAACCTCTGGGAGGATCACCACTAATGACCAGGCGCTTCAATAAATTTATCATTCCAGTAAATTATAAGTCGAAAATTGATTTATTTAAAAAATAATCATACACCTCAAAAATAGTTTCAATTCTTTATAACAGATATTCCAAAAAGGTTTGCGAATCTACACTGTTGACGATAAAATGCTTGTGAACCTATGCTTTAGGCCATAAAAGATTTGTGTACTTATGTTCTAGACAAAAAAAAAAAAGGTTTCTAAACCTCTCTCTATGTTATTGACCATAAAATGTTTCTGAACCCATATTTTAGACCATTAAGGCTTATGAACTTGTTTCAGACATAATTTCTGAACCTATTTTCTAGATCATAGACTGCTTGTGAATCTATTTTCTAGACCATAGAATATTTGTGAGCACATGTTATAGACCATGAAAGGTTTATGTGGATCATTTTCAGAGTGCAGAGACAAGACGTAATATACCGGGTACCTTGTGATCGGACATGGTCGGCTGAGCATATGGTCGTGTCTCAGTCTGTATCATCCTCTTGTCACCAAGCTTGTCTCTTCCTTTCATGTCAACTTACCTCTGTTGACCTTCTACTTCTTAATACCCTTCTCGATCTCTTACAGATATTTAAAATATATATCTTACTTAAATAGATAACCATTTAGGATTTTCTAAACTTCCAACATCATCCTACCGACTGATGTTCCAGCCAAGGAATACCTGAAACAACTCTTCGAGGAGTCCTCTTGGGCCTCTGTCCTCCCCAGGATCAAGTCCAACAAGCCAATCCCGGTCATCTTCAAACTCCTGGTCCTGGTCATCTGCTCCACTGGATTTTTCTACCAGGTCAGGAGGATCTCTCACCGCTCTAGCAATTCTATATATTGAAGGTTCCTTTATTTCTCTTTGTAGAAATTACAATTTTCACCTCCCTTGACACGGACAAAAATACAAGTATAGACAATTAACAATTGATATAATTTTATTGACATCTTGTCAATACATGCAAAGTGCACAGTCTGTACTATTAAAAAAAAAGATAATATGCATTATATACACAATGTACAAAGAACATGGCGCCTCTGCCAGCGCTGCAGAGTTTGGTGGAGAATCGCCAGTGGGTCTCCAGCGACACCACGTATTTCGCTATCTACGAAGAATACGTATATAGCGTACTTCGTCGCTGAGGAGATGGTGAAGGAAATAATTAATACAAGTATAGATGTATTTGTATTATACTTGTATAGATGTTTGAACAGATTATGAATATTCTACGATGAGATAAAATGTTCTTAGAATGTGTCCCCAGATCGGCAGTATCATCTGGCTCTTCCTCCAGTACCCCACCATCACCGACATTGAGATCAAGTACGCCCTGACCATCCCTTTCCCCGCTATTACGGTCTGTAATGGCAATGCGTAAGTCCTCCTTTGATCTCCTATTCATTTCTAAACTCTAGAAATAACAATTATTTTGTCAATTTTTATAGTAAAATTTACCATTTCTTTAAATGTGTTGTTGATGTTTAACAAAATCAACAAGGACCAGGTTTCTTTAAATAGTTTTTATTTCTCTAGCTTTCACAGTCCAACATGCACTTCTTATTCTTTCTTATCTCCACTCAATAATATTAGGATATCAAGTTGTGACCCTTGATGGTGTCTGTTTGACAACCATCATGACTGGGTGAAGTGGAATACGTCTGCCTCTGTCATTAAGACTGGGAGCACTATTCAGTGGCAGGCCGACATAGCTCCAAAAGAAATAGCCGCCTCTGACATGAGGAACAGACGCCATGTGCAGTTGCTCCTAACATGGAGTACAAATGCTGCTCATCCTGTGTCCCTGGATTAGGAGCCCTTACAGGGTACTATCAGCCGGGCCAGCTGAGCCCAGGTTTTTTAGTGAGCTTGTTACTGCTCCCCCTCCTCCTTTTTCATCCGGGCTTGGGACCGGCAAAGGCGGAGTTCAACATGCACTTCAACAGGAGAAGTAGAAGTAAGACTTCCAGCCAACTATAAACGCCAATGTTGTTAATGTATACGTTTGAAAACCATGGTTCGTAAACCACCCATTTCCTTTTTAACAAATCACACGACTTCGGCACAAAGATGTGAACATACTACACTATATATATTACATAAGATATTTTCTGTTGATTTTAGAATATTATTGAGATATAGAATTATTACTTGCTGATTATTTCGTGGATTGAGCATTTGCTTGAGGTTGGTATACATGAGTATTTGAATTGCAGTCGTGGTAAAATAATAAAACATATTATAATCACAACTTGTTTTAATTAGGCTAATAAAGTATAGAATACATAATTTTGATGAAGTAGTACCTGAATTGTGAGGAGAGTTAAATAATAAAAAACAAAATACTTAGTTACATATCTACAGAAAGATTTGAGCCGGCCAACGGGGAAACAACAACAATGGGTTTATATAGGGAAAATGGTGACATCTGGCGGTCGAATAGATAATTTTTATATAACATATATATATATATATATATATATGATAATTTAAACCAACAACCCTATATATTATAATCTTTATAACAAGATTGTCATGTTGTATATAGAACTAATTATAAACTACAACTAATTATACGCATAATTGACGTGTGTCCTTGTATCTCCAGATGTAATGTACTGAGGATGAATAAATAAAAATATATAATAGATTAAAAACTGAGTTAAGAGCCAGAGAGAGATTTACAAAGTAACTTCTAAAGATAGATGGAAGCCCAGACCGCTGCCAGAGTCGAGTTGCGGACACGTGCAGAAAGGCAATACTTCCTGGTCCACTTCCTAGTCCAAAAAAGTTGTTTAAATAGGACCCCACGTAGCAACAGCCATTTTCAGTTCCAGACAGTCCCGGTCAGCGTCACCCCTTGTCGCCGGTTGTCACCAACTCATCGACGATGTAAAACAGTAAGAAAACTTCTCGATCTCCATCTTTGCTCTTGGCTCGCTTTTTATCTATTCAAGGAACTTTCTTTCAACTGTGTCTCTTCGTTTTGTGTGTGTGGACATCCCCAGTTTTCCACTCTGCCTCGACCACGACTGCCTGTACCCTGTGAGAACTGTTAAAGGTCCTACAAGGTGCAGCGAGGTACTGGAAAACTCTCCACCCCTGACTGTCCCTCGCGGTTACTACAGGTTTGACCCTCGGTTGCCACAACTTATAGCGAGAGTCGACGAGGTTCTACAATAAGCTTACCAAACCCCAACGTATTATTACAGAGAGTCGTCAGGATCTCAACACAATATTACAGCTAGTCGACAGGATCTCAACACAATATTACAGATAGTCGACAGTTGCCTCAACCCATTATTACAGAGAGTCGACAGGATTACCACAACGAAGGAGACCACAACGAAGAAGGTAAAGACTGTCCAGATAGAAAAGAGCCAAGAAGCAAGATGGAGGAACAAGCACGCCATTCCAACAAATCGACCAAGCAATCTTCCCCTCAACGACACAGCCGAACATCCCGCAAAATAAGCCGGTGAGAAGTTACCCACCTTCGACCTTACAACGCTACCATCCAGACGACATGCCACCATCGCCAAACAGAAGTCACAAGCTTCTACAAGCTCTACAAGACGCCTTCCACGTCATCAGGACAACAACCAAAGACCAAGTCTCCTGACTGAACAAACATAAAAACTGTGAGTTTTTAAAAAATCTACTTAACTCTTTCTACATGCTAACAACTTGATTTTCCATAAATATAATGTTTATTTTTACTGTAATTATTTTTAAATCAAATTTTACCATTTTTATAGCATTTTAATTCAAATTTTAAATCTTGTACACCCTCATTTATCAATTTTTACTTTATTTTAAGCAACTTTTAAATTTTAATTCATTACTTTCAATTTTACATGGAAAAAAACTCATATTATATTTTAATTACTCGAATCCTATTTTCTAAACTTATTTGTGTGTTTCTCTTAATACCTTATTTTTATACCAAAAACACCAATGTCTTAATTAAATACACAAAACTTTACAAAAAATCATTGTTATGTTCACTATTTTATGTACACGCCCCATTCAAATTATAAGTCACTATCATGCCATTGCCCTTTTACAAGTATAATTTTCGCACTAACATAAGCAACGATTTAAAAAATATATTCAAATTTTAATAAACATAGGTGAAAACGCATTTTTTAAAAATACAAAAATCGAAAGATACAATATCTTCAAAAGCACAACTAGAAATGTAACTGTCCTTCCCCAAAACAAGTTAAAAATTCCAGCATAGCTACACTCCCTCGTCCTTTTCTTTTTACATGCATAATTATTAATAATTCACACATCCCTCGGAACGAACTTCAACACACTCCCCCATCACTTTCTCCAATTGGCCACATCTATTAATGCGCGATTTAACAACATCCAATTTCGAGCCACACGAGCTCCATATCGTCGCGAACACAAAGATTTCACGATAAACATACCACCTCTATAACAATCTGAAAATTCTCGATGTGTTTCGTACAACAACCACCCATGACTAATAAATTTGTTATTCATTCGAAAACTAGTTAGATGCTGTACCCAAAAACGAAGATTTCACGTGACACCTTTCCATAAAACACCCACTAGTGTTACACAGCGCACCACAACAATTTTCTCACTTAACAGGCCCAAGACGCCTTCATGCCTGTGACACCTCACCAAAAGCGTGTCTACGTTGAAGTCGCACTTTTACGCACATCTAACCTGACATCATTGAATAACATTTTTTTTAATAAGTCCGCAACAACGTCGAAACACAACACTTGCGAACACCGAGAAGACTATATTTTCAAACAGACAAGAGGAGATAACTCAACTCGGGACGTAGGCCAGACATGACATCAGATGCCAGTCGGTAACAAAGGGTCGGCAACAAAGGACCGCCTACGTAAATAAACAACCCAGCTATGTCGGTAGGCATCAAAGGACATGACACATGTTGATATGGACACCAATTGCAACCGCGATGTTAACATGACACCTCCAGTTCGCTAGGGTAGGCTAGACTTTCGTGTCCACCAAATAACCTGTCAATTATCAACTGATTGGCTTACCAATCATTACCCAATTTACTTATTAATTTGAATTTTAATATTGAAATATCATAAAACTTTATATCTTCAATTATCATCGTGTGTTTTACAACTTTTACATTATTTTCACGCCCAGTATGGAATATTTTTTCTAAACTAGAACGCCATCTTTTATATAATGTAACCCTTTATTGTTATATATTACAATCATCTTCGTCAATACCATCCAATTTTAAGAATCAAGATCGCTCCCCGTCTGGTCTCACATAATATAATCGGGAAGATCTGGCAAAGACCAACTTCTCAGACCGGACCAAAGCGACATAGGACCACATTGCCTCCCCTTAGGTCAAACTAAAGACACCAATAATCTTGGACCTACACCTAGACATTGTGTGAATATGTTCCTTTCTTTTTTTTTTCAGGAACGAATATTTTTGTTTTCTTTTAACTTTTCTTCAAAAGAGACATTTTTTGCTCCATTTGTTTATCTAATCATTAATAACCTTTAATTATATTATATATTTTTTGTATAAAATCTTGAATAATTATTTTTATTTTTATTCTTTTTACTTTTCAATTATAATCAAATTTTTATTCCAACATTATTTTAACAACTTTATTTTAACAATGGCAAAACAGTTAATTCTTTCAATAATCATTTTTAATTCATTATTATATCTTTTATATATTACTAATTCTCATTATTATATCTTTTATATTTTGCTAATTCATTATTATGTCTTTTATATATTACATGTTGATCTTATCCACTTATACTGTTGTTATCCGCAATCATATTTCTATCTTTTTATTCACTATATTTTTGTTTAAATAACTTTATTATATGACAATGTTTATTTATCAGCAACCACCGGGCATACAACAATCGTTTTTCAATAATCCTACTTACTAATCACTTCCCTATACTTTTTTTCACTACCTCTTTCAGCCATTGCTTCGAACGATAGTAGAAACGACAGCACTGCTTGACAATTTTTCTTTTGATTTCGTAATTCAACAAACTCTTTGAAATCACCGTTCCCCAGAAGTACAAGTCTCGACTTTTTGGTCTGAACACGTTTCAAAAGTTTATTTCAATCATCCGCAGAGCACATCACCAACGCATGCACCAAGCGTTCACTTTTTTCAATTTTCAATTTTTTTCAGCTCTAGCGGACCACAATCAACCTTTGATTTCAAGTCAAGTCAGACCCTACTGTCGCTACAACAATTCTACTTATCGCATGGCTCTACCACCCCTTTCAAGCATATTAATTCTTTTCTTCAACATATCTTCAACCAATAACCCTACAATTGTGACAAAGCACTGTAACCTTATACAGGATCACAGGTGAAACATTGCCTAGGAAGACGCACAAGTCTATATCCTCGCTTTGCACCTGGACCTAAGTATTTGATTGGCTGTGCAACACTTACAATTGCATATTCTTCAACCCCTAACCCTTTCCAACGCCCGCCAACAATTTTTTAGAACATCATTTTTTATCATCATTATTTTTTAGCAAACAAAGGTTTTATCTACAGTTCTCTTTTATAATGAATATCATAACTTTTAAATTAAACATAAGTTTTATTTTGATAATTTTCAGATATATTCAAATAAACATCTTGTTATAGCCCTTTTTCCCTCACAGTTTCAATTAATTAAAAGAAATTTTAATTACTTACCTGTGTTAAAGAGGCTTTACCCGCTTAAACCCGGATAAACCCTTTCACTCACGGGGCCCATCTATGATAATTTAAACCAACAACCCTATATATTATAATCTTTATAACAAGATTGTCATGTTGTATATAGAACTAATTATAAACTACAGCTAATTATACGCATAATTGACGTGTGTCCTTGTATCTCCAGATGTAATGTACTGAGGATGAATAAATAAAAATATATAATAGATTAAAAACTGAGTTAAGAGCCAGAGAGAGATTTACAAAGTAACTTCTAAAGATAGATGGAAGCCCAGACCGCTGCCAGAGTCGAGTTGCGGACACGTGCAGAAAGGCAATACTTCCTGGTCCACTTCCTAGTCCAAAAAAGTTGTTTAAATAGGACCCCACGTAGCAACAGCCATTTTCAGTTCCAGACAGTCCCGGTCAGCGTCACCCCTTGTCGCCGGTTGTCACCAACTCATCGACGATGTAAAACAGTAAGAAAACTTCTCGATCTCCATCTTTGCTCTTGGCTCGCTTTTTATCTATTCAAGGAACTTTCTTTCAACTGTGTCTCTTCGTTTTGTGTGTGTGGACATCCCCAGTTTTCCACTCTGCCTCGACCACGACTGCCTGTACCCTGTGAGAACTGTTAAAGGTCCTACAAGGTGCAGCGAGGTACTGGAAAACTCTCCACCCCTGACTGTCCCTCGCGGTTACTACAGGTTTGACCCTCGGTTGCCACAACTTATAGCGAGAGTCGACGAGGTTCTACAATAAGCTTACCAAACCCCAACGTATTATTACAGAGAGTCGTCAGGATCTCAACACAATATTACAGCTAGTCGACAGGATCTCAACACAATATTACAGATAGTCGACAGTTGCCTCAACCCATTATTACATATATATATATATATATATATGAGTGAATTTGATTAGACCATTTATTGGTTAGAAAATCTATCAAAGGGCTGTTGTGATCGGTCATCACACAAGAGAAATAAGGTGCTATGGACATTAAACATCACAGAATCCATCTCTATGAAATAAGATGTGGAGAGACATTCGTAATTCTTCGTCTATCTCTCTTTATACGAAAATAAAAACAAAGTACAGAGTTTTGTGTAAAATACAAGTGTATGTTTGATTTAGAAACATCATGGTTTACAAGAAGGCTAAAGTTGCAAAATTTACATTATTTTTTAGTAATCAACATAGCCATATCAAAATAGTATACATAGTATACCATTATAAACAAACTGCATTGTTTTGATACATTTTCATGGAAGGGAGAGTTTTTTTTTTGCTATTTAGAATATCATCCTTCCTACCTTATATACAGTTAAACCTGTCTATAGCGCTCCCTCTAAATAGCGCCTTCCTCTCTAAAGCGCCCGATTTTAAATACGTAGTACGATGCGATTTACATTAAAAGTAACCTGTCTATAGCACCCCCTCTCTATAGGTTTAATTGTATATTAGAAGACAAAGTTATATTCAAGCTTAATTTATATTTTACATGCTATATATAATTAAAATAAGCATAATGTGATGTATATTAAAATGAGGTTCTGCGCCATCAACTAACACCGTGCTGAAAATGGTCAAGTTGAAGAGGAGAAAGTCATGTGATTTGCTCCCCAACATCTGATCCATGTCTGAGAGAGGGAACAATTTGTGAACTTGACTCTATGATGAACTATATCATGACATTGCGACAACGTGTTGACAATGGTCAGGTTGAAGAGAAGAAAGTCCGGTGAGCTGATGCCCGACCTCTGCATCATGTCAGAGAGCGGATAAAATCTGGATTTGACTGCATAGCGAACCTGAACTATATCAAGACATTGCGATAACGTGATGACAATGTGACAATGATCTGGTTGAAACGGAGAAAGTCCTGTGATTTGCTCCTCAACCTATACATCATGTCTGAGAGAGGGTATAATCTATGAATTTGACTCTGAAATGAACTATATCATGACATTGCGACAACGTGCTGACAATGGTCAGGTTGAAGCGGAGAAAGTCCTGTGAGCTGATTCCCGACCTCTGTGTGATGTCTGAGCGGGGCGAACAGATCTGTCAGGAGGATCCCGAGCTCTGCAAGAACGCTACCTACATGAGTCACTACATGGTGAGTACTGTACATACATGACTACAGATAAAACTAAGGACGACTGATATATGGCATAGTGGTAGCACAGAACGGTAGAGAAGAATCCGATTGATGGAATGGATGGGGCAACGGAGAAATATAGAGAATAACTGGAAGCAGAAATGTTCAGCCCTATATTTTGGCCATTTGCATTTGCATATCTACATTACCAGCTAAACACATTCTCAGCAAATTATGATAATTTAACGAATCTCTTGTCGATATTATGAAATCAAAGCCCACCCTGGGCTGATGAAGGTTTTTGCTCGAAACCATGGTCTACAGGTGGGCGTTCAGAATTGGCCCTAACTGGTGTTGTTACCTTGTCACTAAGATTTGTCTACGAGAATTCAGAGATTATCAATAGATGGAGCTTATCCTGTATTTAGACGGAACGAGTGCCCTTTGTTTTTAGATATGAATCTAGTATATGTATTTGACTAAGTCAAAGTCGTGTCAAAATCGCTAAAAGGAATATTCACAATTTACGCAAAGATCTTCTCAGACAGATATTGCTCTTTTGAAGATAAACCTTCTTCTTAACAGCATGCGATTGTATCATTCGCCTAAAATTACAATCATTCAAGAACACCATTTTTAAAAAGAATTGTCACTAACATCAGAGGTGTGGCGCAGTATGTCGACCCGGACAACTTGGCCTTTGAGTCCGCAACCAATATCAGGAAGCTGAAAGTCTTCGGCCATTCTTCCAAGGAACTCATCCACAAATGTCACAAGTCCTGGGCTCCAGACGAACCTGTCTGCAGGTGAGATTTGAATATATGTTGACGTCCCACCACTTTTCCTTTCCCTCTTATCTATAACTCTTTAAAAATGTTACAGTTTTCAATACTTAAAACATGCAAGGAACGATATGTGAAATATAATCGAACGTCTATATTTTAAGATTTTTACAAAAGTGAAATCATACTGGGAACTCAGGTTGAAAACTTAGAATAGAAAAAAAAAGCATCTTCGGATTGTGCAACTGAAAGTTGCTTTTGTGTGTTAAAAATACTTATTGATTCTTAGATCAAATAATTCGTCCCAAGAGACCTATTTTCTGGGATGTCATATTTTGAGAATGTTTTAAGTGAACCACACCTACACTTCCTTTCCAACACTGCACAACACATGGAGATATCGTGATAACAAATCTAAGCACTCTTTAATGACCATGTACTACAAATTGCATATCTAACTTTGAAAATGCATTAAAGCAATGCATATTGTTTATTATCCCAAGTAGAAAACGTAATGGTGATGATAAAGAATTAGCCACAAAACATTTTGTTTTATAGGAATTATTCACAATTGATATCCAGGCTGAGGATTTTACTGGTTTAATTCAAACAGCAATGTTACGCTCGGGGACGCGGATGGAGGCAAAAACAAAAATATAAAATCTAAGCCATGGTTTGACAAAGACTGTTATTTGGCTAAAAAGGAAATGAAACAAAATCTTAAATTATACGTAAAACATAGTATCTCGGGCGATAAAATTGCATACTTGTCGAGTAAGAAGAAATATTCAGCTATCCTAAATCTCAAAAAAAGGGAATATACTGACAAAATTCAAGTTATCCTCAGTAATGTAAAAGATCCTTCCCAATTTTGGAAGACTATTAATTCACTTAAATATAGGAATAACCTACAAGGTGAAATTTCTATTGCAGACTGGCAGGTCTTCTATCGGGAGTTACTTTGTTCAAATCCAACAAAGGTTGTATAGCTACCACTTGAGATATTGGACATTGACCCCAATTTAGATTGTGAAATATCTCTAACTGAGGTCACCACGGACATTTCCTAATTGGGTAAAAATAAGGCTACAGGACTTGATGAAATTCCTAACGAAGCGATTAAATATTTATTAGAAGAACATACAATTTATCTCAGGAACTTATATTTAATAAAATCTTAGGGACATCCCAAGTTCCACAACAATGGACAAAAACGATAATCCACCCAATATTTAAAAATGGAGATCCGGACAACCCGTCAAATTACAGAGGAATATCCCTGATTTCTAACCTATTGAAATTATTTACATCTATCTTGAAGACAAGATTGAATGATTGGATGGAGAGAAAGTCAATTTTGGCAGAAAATCAGGCTGGTTTTAGAAAAGGCTACTCTTGTCAGGACCACATTTTCACGCTCGTATCATTAATTCAAATGACCCTTAGCTGTAGAAGGGGAAAGTTATATGCCTTCTTCATTGACCTAAGGAAGGCCTTTGATACTGTGCCGCACCATCTACTTTGGAAAAAATTGGTATTAAATGGTCTGAGCTGTCGATTTATTAAACTAATTAAGAACTATTATACCCAAATGACGGCAACAGTCAGATGGCGGGGTTCCTTCACGGAGGCTATCAAAATACAAGCGGGAGTATTGCAGGGGGAGCCGTTGTCACCTTATTTATTCATTCTCTTCCTAAACGATCTGGTACACCTGTTCGATGTTCGATGAATCAGAATTGCCAGGCATAAATCTTGAGAATTATGGAACTATACACCTTTTACTGTATGCAGACGACATAGTGATCTTAGGAGAATCGAAAATAAATTTGCAATTGAAGATTAACTTACTTAAAAAGTACTTTGAAGAGAACTGCCTAACGTTAAACCAAAATAAATCTAAAATAATGGTGTTTAGAAACGGTGGAAGAACAGCTCGTTCCGAGACATGGTTTTGGGGTCAGCAACCCCTGACAATAGTAGCTAAGTATACATATCTGGGTTACCCTCTGACTACAAAAATTTCGACCCAATATGCTTCCCAATACTTTAGAAACAAAGCACTGAATGCAATTAATGCACTTTGGAGAATCCTTACAAAGGCGCGAATAAAGTCATTTACCTCAGTGATGAAACTTCTTGACACTATTGTTCTTCCTACGTTACTATATGCGGCACCAATGTGGGCAATTAACCAGCTGAAGACAGTCAATAATACCCAAGATGCATTTCTTTGTCGTCTCTTAGACTTACCAAACTTCACACCAGGATATATCCTCAGAAGAGAATGTGGAAGAATATCAACTGAACTTAATACTGTAAAACTCACATTAAAGTTTTGGGTCTGGATTTTAAAAATGGAGACGAGTAGATTACCACATGCTTGCTTAAACTATCTCTGGAAAGTCACCGCGAAAAAGGAAATAGAAAACAATTTTACTCAAAATTTAATAAAAATTTTAGACTCTAAGGGATATTCCTTTCTTAAGGGCTGCGAAGACTACTTAGCCATACAGAAAGAACTGCCAGGCATAATTAGAACCACCACAGACCAACTAATTCAAAACGATCAGATGAAAATCATTGATTCAACCCACTTTGCTCACTACAAATTTTTGAGTGAATCATTCATGACAGAGGAGTACCTACGATTAAATATCTCGTTTCCCAACAAAAGACTAGTTGCACAACATAGAGTTTTATGGCAATTTTTCAGGGAAGAAAGAAAAGACTTCTGGAAAGAAAATGGCTGGAACTGTTTACTTTGTAAGGATCTCATGGATGATAATTTGGTTCACTATTTTTTCCAATGCCCTCTCTTAACAGAAAAACGTACTGAAATTTTCCCAAGCCCTAACTCTGGTCAATTTAGATAGCATCGCATATGTCAACTTCTCTCTTCAGCTCTGAATGATGAATTACTGATTGTTAGATACTTTAAGTTCTGCACAGAAGCTGAGCGCATGAGAAAGAATGCAGGGCAAAGGATACTGGAGGATGAACTATCTGTAAATAGGTAACTGAATGTGAGACAAACTTTATTTTGTTGTAAATGTTTCCTCTTCCCTCTCCTCTTGTTGACGTGTAAATACGGCGAATCCCGTATGAGGCGGAATACCCTAAATAAAGGCTTTTGTTGTTGTTGTTGTTGTTATAGGAATTATTAAGTTCTTTAGAAATCATTTTTCCAAGGAAGGTTAGAATGAGTTGCTGAAATGTCAGGAAAAAAATAAATCAAAAGTGTTGATGTAAATATATATTATATTTTAACAAACTTCCAATAAGAAAATCATTTTTACATACATCTTTATATTATGATGCATTAGCGCGCCATCTGTTATGAAAATTCATTTATATATTTGTAAATGTATGTAATTCTGCGTTCCTCAAAGCTTATGTCCATAGTTCATCTAAAATACCCATTCAAAGAGTCTAGCATCAGTATCACTATAAAAGGAAGATCGACAATTACCACGCGCGACAATTAACTCTGTTATATTTGTAAATTTTTGAATCCACAATTTTTTTTTTTTAGAAATCCTGTTTATAAAAATATCTCTCAAAACAAATATAGAATAACTATATTGAGTTGTCATTATTGGAAAAAGGTCTTAGCAACAATGATTCGAATATTTCCTTAATCAACTTTGTAAATTATATATTTGTACTAACTTTCACGAGATTGAACGAGAGAGAAATATATATTTAAATATTCAGAGAAAATACCAACCCCAATATGGAAGTATTGAAGAAAAACAAATTGCCATAATATTGATAGAGTGAATATTTTTAAGAAAAATGGTCAAAAATGATAAATTTTTGAATTCGTTTGAGCCATAGAAGCTCAAAGGAAGGCATTATGTTTACTGGTGTTCAGTTTGATTAGAGGTATCTTATATGAAGAATCCTTTTGTTGGAGTACAGTGAAACGAAGTTCAATTATTGACATCTATTTCTCATCAATGATTCTTAAACAACCAAACTTCTCTGTTTGATGAAAGGAAGGAGAATTTCTGTGACTAGCATTTCATATAAAACATCTTAAAGCTGGTGATCGAAGATATGAAGTTTAATGATCGTTATCCATGATTGAACGTCTAAATGCGGATGTTAAGTGATGTCTCTTTGATGGACATCTAAAATGAACTTATAAATGATGTTCATTGATACCAATTCTTTGATGGAAATCTCCAATGAAACTTATAAATGCTGGTGTTCAATAATACAAAGTTCTTTAATGCAAATCTTTAATGGAACATCTCAATGCTGGCGTTCAATGATACAAAGTTCTTTAATGGACATTTCTAATGGAACATATAAATGATGATGTTCAATGATACAAAGTTCTTTAATGGACATTTCTAATGGAACATATAAATGCTGATGTTCAATGATACAAAGTTCTTTAATGGACATTTCTAATGGAACATATAAATGCTGGCGTTCAATGATACAAAGTTCCTTGATGGACATCTAAAATGAAGCATCTAAATGCTGGCGTTCAATGATACAAAGTTACTTGATGGACATCTAAAATGAAGCAGCTAAATGCTGGCGTTCAATGATACAAAGTTCCTTGATGGACATCTAAAATGAAGCATCTAAATGCTGGCGTTCAATGATACAAAGTTCCTTGATGGACATCTAAAATGAAGCATCTAAATGCTGGCGTTCAATGATACAAAGTTCCTTGATGGACATCTAAAATGAAGCATCTAAATGCTGGCGTTCAATGATACAAAGTTCCTTGATGGACATCTAAAATGAAGCATCTAAATGCTGGCGTTCAATGATACAAAGTTCCTTGATGGACATCTAAAATGAAGCATCTAAATGCTGGCGTTCAATGATACAAAGTTCCTTGATGGACATCTAAAATGAAGCATCTAAATGCTGGCGTTCAATGATACAAAGTTCCTTGATGGACATCTAAAATGAAGCATCTAAATGCTGGCGTTCAATGATACAAAGTTCCTTGATGGACATCTAAAATGAAGCATCTAAATGCTGGCGTTCAATGATACAAAGTTCCTTGATGGACATCTAAAATGAAGCATCTAAATGCTAGCGTTCAATGATACAAAGTTATAAAATGGACATTTCTCTCTAATGCAACATCTAAATTCTGGCGTTCAATGATACAAAGTTCCATGATGGACATTTCTAACGAAAAATTTCAATGCTGATGTTCAAAGAAACAAAGTTCTTTAATGGACATCTCCAATGAAGCATCTAAATGCTTACGTTCAACGATACAAAGTTCTAGAATGGACATCTCCAATGAAACATCTAAAAGGTGCCATTCAATAGTACAAAGTTCTAGGATAGAAATCTTTAATGAAACACCTAAATGTTATTGTTCGATGAAACAAAGTTTTAGGATGAATATCTTCAATGAAATACTTATATCTTTCTGCTCTGAGTGATCAATTAAGCCAAATTCAATCATAGACATTTTCAATATGCTGATAAAGTTTGATGATGATCATCTCTATCGGAACACAAATTCTGGCGTTCAACGATACGAACTTCTTTTTTGATGGGCAACTCACATCAACTGACTGCTGATAAAGAGACAAACAATGCTTGTTAATGTTTTCAAATGATAAAATATCACCACTGATACCAAACTATCAAGCAATGGAATTTCAAAGCAAATTCTGAGAAGTTCATTAAAAAATATACAAAAAATAATATTTATAACAACTGCCTCAATAGGCTTTAAGGTTTATTTATTATGGAAAAATTGATTTTTGTACAACATTTTAACAATTGAGGCTTTTGTTAGTTGATAGGTTATTTGTTCAATGATATATCAATAGAAGAACTGTATATTAAAGGTGAAAACACTGATTAATTACTAACCGTGCACCGCACGCTTTGAGACAGGAATTACTCAAATTCACACGTTTCTAGTAAGACTTAAGATAAAGAGAAGCAACGTCAAGGCTGCAAGATCTGGCCGTAACTTTTGAAGAAGTTTGCTGAGAAGATGGCCAATGGAATGATCAGAGCGCCGTTACTGTTGGAAGAATTGTCGATTGGCTTAATAGCCATATGTTGTGAAAAATGGCTAATAAAATTATCAATGTTGCGCCGGAGGCTGCAAAATCTGGCTTAAGGCTTAGAGGCCGTACTTTGCGAAGATGGCTCAAAATTATCTAGGACGAGCCAAATTCGTGAGATCTGGTCTATGGCTTAGAGGCACGCGTCTCGAAGATGGTAAACGGCATAATCAGAGCGGCCTTTTGACAAAATAATTCGAGCTATGAATTCAAGTCGCAGGTTATCAAATCAGGGGGGTGCTGTGTCTGCAAGTTACTGGTTGTAAAGATGTCCAAAGGGATGGTCAAGGCGGCGCCACATTTGCAAGATCTGGCTGCTGAATTAGAAGTCGCGAGTTTCAAAGACGGTTCAAGATATGATCAGGGCCGCACCGAAGTACGCAAGCTCTGGCTTATGATTTAGAGGTAGCAAGTTGTGAGAAAAGCTGAAGAAATTATCAGGGCAGCGTCGCGGCTTCATTATTCGACCATTGAGTTAGAGTCTGCACGATGCGATAATGTCTCAAGGTATGAATGGAATCAAAGAATGCAAAATTTAGCCTATGACTTAGACATGGAACCCAACATATTTTGTTGCAGCGAGGAGAACCTGGTGTGGAGTATCTACTTCGACATCTTCGGTCTCACACGGAACTGCTACACCATCAACTCTAAGGCCATCGTGGGATCCAACCTCAGCCACGACACCTCCATGACCCCAGGTGAGGCTGCCCTTTCATAATTATACCTTTCTCATATTTAGAATATTGATTTTTAAATTCTCTTTCTATTTAATAAATTTGAAAACTAAAATACTCTTTGATACACACACATGATATGATACATTTTAATATACACATTAAAGATTGGAAGCTTTACTAACAAAGAAAATTTCTTCTTCTCCAGAAAATGTCTTTAAATTTCCTTTCATCTTCAGGTTTAAACATTTTTGAATGCTTGCCTTGGCTGATGCCTAGACAGTCAGGGTGTATTTATCTAAGCTTCATACGAAGAAGTGATTCCTGCAGGTCGAGAGTCACAATGTGCTTAGGCAGGCTTCTAGACTGAAGGCATCGGTAACTAGTAGAGACGTGAGAGAGCATCGATATGCATTCTGTATGCAGAATGGTGTGTGAACTACTTAGGAAAACCAAACGCTGAAACAACGGTCAGCCAAGAGCAATGGAAAAGATGACAATTCAATCTAACTTTACAATAGTGAGATGATCAAGTAGGTATTGAGATGTTTAAGAGTGTCAATAACGTGACTGTGCAGCACAGAACTTTAGCTCAGTCAACCAGGCAATATTCACTTAAACCCTGACTTCAGCAAGTGCGTCATGCATGGAATGGATGAGGAAATCTTCAGTTTATCTGCTCTTTAATAGGTCCTAGTCTCCAATGGTGTCTTCTTTGTATAACTTGTGCTATTTTGTTCATTGCTTCATCTCACTTTCCTTTATCATTTATTTCTATTCCTCCATTTTACCCTCCAGAACTTTCTTCAGTAATCCATGCAATTCTCTCATATTCGACAAAGTTTCTAGAAATGACTGACAGAGCAGATGAGATGAGGATCATAGTTCAATTCCACTACAAAGACTCAAGACTTCAGATCATACGCTTGCTCAATGATGCTAAAATTCTCTTTTAAAAGATTTTAAACATTCAAGGTAGGCTAGTATAACAGCTTCAATATAAATTCATAAATTTAGTTGTTGTTGTTGTTGTCGTGTCCAATGAAGAGCCTCAGATGTCCCCGTGCATCTCTATCACAGCAGTCGCAATGTCCACTATCTTGGTTGTGTAAAGCTGCTGCTCTGGGTCCATGTCAATTTTCTAAAAGTTTATATCATTCGGTGTACAATTATAGACGTACAATACGTAGTGACTATATGCGCCGAGGGAATCTCAAATTATCATTACTCTCTCATCATGTAAGGTGCTTGGCAGGGACATACCTGAGCGTGCTGCTAGACCTCCAGCCTGAGGAATACAACCAGCCTCTGAGGGAAGTCTACGGTCTGATCCACATCCACTCCCCCTACGAATACCCTCTGGTCTACCGCGATGGCATGATCGTCAGACCTGGCAGAACCTATACCTACACCATCAAACCGGTACGTCTACGTCACATACTAGGTAAAAATATATATTTTTGGTAATTTATATATCTTATTTATATTGTAATATTGTGTGTAACCTTTTATAATACAAAATAATATAAGTATCTACACGGTAGGGTTAAAAGAAGCAGATTTTCCTTATTTTATATTTCTTTATTGGAGTGAAGTAATGGGATGCATCATTGTCCCTAGACCACTGGCGTCAGGAGATCCATCCAATCACCAACAGGAAGATGACCTCTACCAATCCTAAATTCTTATCCATAGACTGAGTCGAGCGTAAGATCTGTTTACAAATGTTAATTTTGAAATGTATATACTTGTAAGAAACGCCTGCGGAAGAGTTATTCAACTCGAAAGCTTGACAATCATAATAAATTATAAAATAAACCTTTTGCGGAGTAGTTGATTAAGTATTGACTCATTCGTTATTAAAGAGGGGAAATTCTTGGTAAACGATCTTATTGAAGGAATAATTTTGTTTTATTTATTACAATTCAATAGGTGTTAATTATAGAATGATTGGTCACACACAACACACACCTGAACTCCGCGTGTTTCTCCCAGAGCCGAATGAATGTCCTGAAGGCGCCGTACTCCGCCAACTGCACGGACTACATTTCCGACATCAAAGGTCCAACAACCCCCATGACCCAAGTGGTAAGTCCACACCTGGTTCTTTACACTTGGGATGGCTGAATGAAATAATGTTTCGCTTCACTTAAATAGAATTCCTACAACTTCTATCACCAGGAATCTGAATATAAATTTGAAAAAGCTCAGAGAGATATGGTGTGATTTAGTCATGTTTGAACATGTGCATCATGGACCTGGTGCACTCAGAGATATGGTGTGATTTAGTCATGTTTGAACATGTGCATCCTTGACCTGGGGCACACAGAGATGGTGTGATTCAGTCATGTCTGAACATGTGCATCATGTACCTGGAGCACACAGAGATGGAGTGATTCAGTCATGTCTGAACATGTGCATCATGTACCTGGAGCACACAGAGATGGAGTGATTCAGTCATGTCTGAACATGTGCATCCTTGACCTGGTGCACTCAAAGATGGTGTGATTCAGTCATGTCTGAACATGTGCATCCTTGACCTGGGGCACACAGAGATGGTGTGATTCAGTCATGTCTGAACATGTGCATCCTTGACCTGGTGCACTCAAAGATGGTGTGATTCAGTCATGTCTGAACATGTGCATCCTTGACCTGGTGCACTCAAAGATGGTGTGATTCAGTCATGTCTGAACATGTGCATCCTTGACCTGGTGTATACAGAGATGGTGTGATTCAGTCATGTCTGAACATGTGCATCCTTGATCTGGTGCACTCAAAGATGGTGTGATTCAGTCATGTCTGAACATGTGCATCCTTGATCTGGTGCACTCAAAGATGTTGTGATTCAGTCATGTCTGAACATGTGCATCATGGACCTGGTGTATACAGAGATGGTGTGATTCAGTCATGTCTGAACATGTGCATCCTTGACCTGGTGCACTCAAAAGATGGTGTGATTCAGTCATGTCTGAACATGTACATCCTCGACCTGGTGCACTCAAAGATGGTGTGAATCGGACATGTCTGAACATGTGCATCCTTGACCTGGAGCACACAGAGATGGTGTGATTCAGTCATGTCTGAACATGTGCATCCACGACCTCGTGCAGTCAAAGATGGTGTGATTTAGTCATGTCTGAACATGTGCATCATGGACCTGGCCTTAGAACACTGCGCCTGTCACCCCGCCCACCTCCAACTACCTGTACATCACCTCGACCTCAACACCTCCATCTGCCTCTACGAAGGTATATCCCATTCATCACAACCTCTATACTAACGTCCTGTCTTTGTGATTTGAGTGAAATATTAGTATAATAAGAGATAGCACATAGAATTTCCAGTATTATTGTTATATCATTTTGGCCTCCCCGTTATGAGAAATGTATCTGGAATATATTGATGCGAAGTCGACGTGAGAGAAATAAAAAAAACCTACACAGGGAGGTCCTGAGAAAGAGCCTGCGAAGTTCAATTGGGGAAAGATACAAGTCCGGATTCAAGAAAATTGTGGAATGGAGGCGACGTTAGGTCATATTTCGGTCAATCAACCATTTTTAAAGTTTTATAGCTGTCTGAAGGAAGAAACTGTTCGTTGACCCCTTTGACATGTCAATTACCTACTGCAAGAGGAGAAGAGTTGCATCAGTTATTACGTAACGACTAGGGTTCTCTTGATTAGCTCAATTAGGATACTTCCCCCTTTCTCTTTGTTGTTCATATTTTCACGGTTGTAAATAATTAATTACAATGCACCTTGTACTTCACGGGGATATATTATATGACATGTTCCAGTTCGAGAAGACCATGGCGACTGCTCTGTCTCACTCAATATCGAGGAATGCCTTCCGCGCTGCACCAAAGATTGTGTGTAAGTGGAAGAAATCCTATTTTATAATAACAATCTAGCGAACCCGGCCATGCGTTGCTGTGGCTAAGTTGTAATATGTTAAATTAATATTATACTAAACTATTCAGTACAGTAAAGTTAATATTCACTTATAAAGATAAAAATGTTTTAGCCGATCTAAAGCCCTACGGGATTGAGAATGGAACGTTACGTTAAAATTTGAAAGTGATTTTTATATATATAGATAATATAGGCCTTTATAATCACTGCATTAATAAATGTCAGTGAACTTGTTTATATGTATTGTTTTTTGTTTTTGAGATATTCTAATAGAACGTTTTCACAATTTTTGTAAAATATTTATATATGCACAAACACAGAATTTAAAAATATGTCTTAAAATTTGCTATAATTATTGTTATAAATATTATTTTAAAATAATTCGCCAGAAATCATCCCGGTAGTATACTAAACAACTTCCCAAAGTTTCATGGCAAACATCTAAAATAAAATAATACTTTTAATACTTTGCTACAATATTAAAAAGAGGGGTGCTTAGGTGTTTAAAATGTAAAATGTGCTCTAAATAGTATTACATAGAGCCTTCATAACAAACATATTTAAAATAAACCAACTAAAATATAATAATGCTGTAAAAAAAGACTTTGCTACAATAATATAAAAGAAATGAAAATAAAAAAAGACACCCACGCTGAGCCTCGAACCTAGGTTTGTTATAAATATTATTTAAAAATTGTTTATGTTAATTTTTACTTTAAAAAGCCTACATTTTAAATAAAATAATATTTTTAATAATTTGCTACAATAATATAAAAGAAATGAAAGAAAAAAAAAAAAACACCCACGCTGAGCCTCGAACCTAGGTTGTGGGGGTACGAAGCTGTATACCTAACCTATAGGCTAAGCTTGACGTTACAAATACGCTCATGCGAGGCTATTTCAGGCCATACGCCTACCGCGAGGGGGCGCTGATTGCGAGTGAATTTACGTTTTATTGTAAATAAAAATGCAACGAAAGGTTATTTCTAAAGAGTAATTAGCCAGAAACCATCCCGGTAGTATACTAAACAACTTCCCAAAGTTTCATCACGATCGGTTGAGCGATGTAGAAGATTATCACTTACGGACGGACCAACAAACATTCATTTTTATATATATAGATTACAGTTAAACCTGTCTATAACGCCCTCTCTTGGGACTCACCAAAATAGGGTGTTATAGTAATGTTAATGTAAATCGCATCGTTCTACGTATTTAAAATCGGGGGATATAGAGAGGGGGTGCTATAGACTGGTCACTTTTAATGTAAATCGCATCGTACTACGTATTTAAAATCGGGCGCTATAGACAGGTTTAACTGTTCTATTTTAGATGTGAATATGATCATGAACAGGTGTATCTCCTCAATCAGGACCTTTCAAGGCGACCAATACATTTCCATAGTTGTATTTTGTTTCCTTGGCTCCTTTCTTCTGTTGATCCACAAATGTAGTATGTCTTCTTGATCTGGTTCCTTCAATAGTCAATCAATTAACATTTTTGTAAGTGATCATGTATTAGCCTACGACAATTCAGTTTTACTTTTCTCAGTATATTATTGATGCATCTATTCTCTCCAATTAATACTTCGCCATTTATATCAATCCTGGAGAAATCTAATTTTCTAAATGCCCTACATATGGGTGAGGATAAATTGAGCACATCCATATACACCCATACCTCGCTTTGCGTCGGGGTTACGTTCCAAAAAAACACGACGCAAATTGAAACGACGCAAAGTGAAAATATGTGAGGGCGAAATCAAAAACAAAGGTGTTGCCATATTTTAGGAAAAAAAATTAAAGACTCAATCCAAAACAACGCAACTTCGAAAATCTAACGACGCATAGTGAAAATCAGTAAAAATTAAGCAGCGACGCAACTTCGAAAAAAACGCAAAACGAAACGACGCAAATATTGGTGTATACCGAATATCAATCATTTGTGAGAATATAGCATACAATTTAAATATTTTATGTGATATTAATAAATTATGGTTATCTATATTTTGGGACATCAACTGCTCATTTCTAACTTCGATATAATTTTCAGTTATGTATTTGGGTTATCCTTGAATCAATAAATTATTGTATGCACATATTACCTTTACAAAGACCTACTGTTTAACTCTATTGACTTGCCGTTTTTTTGTCTTTACTACATTCCTATCTCTTCTCAATCATTCAAAGATGTCAAGTCAGGAGATCTTGAGCTTCAGTGTAGCGAGAAGTGAAATCCATCCTCCAGCTATTTAACCTTACAATTGGAATAAGATGTGGGGTTCTGACGCAGTTCCTACGGCTACGAGTACAATGTCCATGAATCGGCCCTAGACGACGCTCCAGAGGTGAGTTTACCATTTTCTTAAAGATTGAGATTGACTGATCAGTCCTTGTATTTCTTGAGAAAAATAGACACTTGGAACAGGAAAGTTATTCTACCAAATATTAGATAAAAATCAATATTTATACAGTATACACCCATGGACAAAACTTAGGAATTTTATGACTATTAGCATGTAATTGAGATTCAGACAATAACTCTGAAAGATATTTGATACACAATGGCCTTAGCCCTACTAGGTCTGAATAGTCAAAATTCTGGGATTGTTGCAATCTCCTTCCCATCACGTCCCAGATGTGCTCTATGGGTGAGAGATCAGGCAACATTGCTGGCCATGGAAGAGTTCAGCAAGATTGATGACAATCCATAGTAACACGTGTCGTGTGAGGCCGGGAATTGTCTTGTTTTAAAGTAAGCCCGGGGTGATATGTGAGAGGAACGGACAGAAAACAGACATCAGAATTTCATCTACGTACCATTGTGCTCTCAGGGTGCCAGGAATGACTGACAACTGGGCTCCTACTATAAAATGAAATGGCACCCAGACCGTAACGCCCTGTTGTAGACCTGTGTGGTGTTCGAAAGTAAGGCCAGGATCCACACGCCCAGGAAACCTCCAGACATGTTTGCGACTGTGGTTAGGACACGGTAAGAAACAGGACTCGTCATTAAAGACTCTACGTCTCTAATTAGCGCAGTTTCAAGTTGATCGCTCCCGACACCACCGTAGTCGGACTTGTCGGTGTACGGGTGTGAGGGGTAGGTATCGTAACGGTTGGTGAGCTCTTAGATTCCGATTTCTCAGACGTCTGTTGATGGCCATTTTGTGCCGGTCACACGTCGAATCCGGTTCTGCGACAGCCGTTCTGACAATCCCTCTTGTCCTCCCGTTTGGTAGTGTCCCTTGGTCGACTGCTGCCGTCCTGACGTTGCATTCTTCCGTTGCCGATCCACTCTTGTCGCGTGATTAGTCGATTTGACCAACCATCCTCTTTCAATTCAATGGCATGGCCTCTTTTAAACTCTGACATTTGTTCGTAACGAGCACGAATCTTTCTGCGCTGCGATACAGTAGAAATAGGCTTAATGCAAAAAAAAAAAAAAAAGAATGAATGAAAATTTTGAAAATCAGCTTCTGCCGCGCCGAATATTGAGTCTAGAATACTCGTTCTGGATGTGCTCTGGAGCTCTAGCTTTTCATAAATCGCCAACCAAATTTCAATCAATTTACCTTTTGGTCGAAAGGTTCTTGTAGACTCATTTTCATATAAATCGGACAACTCCATCTTCGAGCGTCGATATTTTTTGTCATAGTGTATGTTGCGACTACTACAGTAGTCAACTTTATTTTTATGTAAATTTGTAATTTAAAACCTAAGAGAAAAAGTATGTAAATTTCTTTGATTGTATAATTTATTATGTAAATTTCTTTGATGTATAAATTGACCGTGTTCTCAATAAAAATGAGTTCTGGATAAGATTTTGGACGTTTGGTAGTCGTCCTTGAGAGCCTCTTCCTTTGGAGTTACCGAGCTGGTCAAGTGGCTGGACATAAACACTAGGTCGTCTCTCAAGGTAAAGAGAGACACCGATCTAAATTGAGAAGAAGACCTCAATATTTGTGGCGAGCCTGCCATGATGGAGATGTCAAAAGAAGCTGTGAATTTAAAAATTTTAAATAGATCTAGAACTCCACGAAGAATTATTTTCACCAAGGAAGTAAATGAAACTCTGGAAGAGTTAAAAGGAGTCTCCCCTGATGAATACCTCTTGATAGGAAAAATAGATTTTATTGTCCAGTACAACCAGAAGATAAAAGAATAAGATGAAAAATAAAAATAGAAATGATTAATGCAGAAGAATATGACGAGCAAGCTGTAATGAAAGAGATAGAGTCCACTGCAAATTATGCAAAAATGTGTAGTGACATACAGATAAGGATCAGTAAGATCCTAGAAGCTCAAGTTGAGAAAAAGTATTTTGTTGAAGAAAGTGAAAAGGCTCAAGTTGAGAAAAAGTCTGTTGTTGAAGAAAGTGAAAAAGAGCAACTTGAGAAAAAGTCTTTTGTTGAAGAAAGTGAAAAAGCTCACGTTGAGAAAAAGTCTTTTGTTGAAGAAAGTGAAAAAGCTCAAATTGAGAAAAATTCAGTTGTAGAAACGGAAGAAAGTCATAAGATTGAAGTTGAGAAAAAGTCTTTTGTTGAAGAAAGTGAAAAAGCTCAAGTTGAGAAAAGTCTTTTGTTGAAGAAAGTGTAAAAGCTCAAATTGAGAAAAAATTCAGTTGTAGAAACGGAAGAAAGTCATAAGACTGAAGTTGAGAAAAAGTCTGTTGTTGAAGAAAGTGAAAAAGCTCAAGTTGAGAAAAAGTCGGTTGTAGAAGTTGAAGAAAGTGAAAAAGCTCAAGTTGAGAAAAGTTTTTTGTTGAAGAAAGTGAAAAAGCTCAAGTTGAGAAAAAGTCTTTTGTTGAAGAAAGTGAAAAAGCTCAAATTGAGAAAAATTCAGTTGTAGAAACGGAAGAAAGTCATAAGACTGAAGTTGAGAAAAAGTCTTTTGTTGAAGAAAGTGAAAAAGCTCAAGTTGAGAAAAAGTCTTTTGTTGAAGAAAGTGAAAAAGCTCAAATTGAGAAAAAATTCAGTTGTAGAAACGGAAGAAAGTCATAAGACTGAAGTTGAGAAAAAGTCTGTTGTTGAAGAAAGTGAAAAAGCTCAAGTTGAGAAAAAGTCGGTTGTAGAAGTTGAAGAAAGTGAAAAAGCTCAAATTGAGAAAAAGTCTGTTGTAGAAGTTGACGAAAGTCATAAGGCTGAAGTTGAGAAAAAAACCGTTGAAGAAGATGAAAATGGAAAGGCTGAAATTGATAAAAGGTCAGTTATAGAAACTGAAAGTGCAGAGCCTCTTACGAAAGAGGAAGATGTTATTGCTGATACTGGAATGGAACTTCGTCAGTGGGAAACAACGGAGACGTCCAATCTTCGAGATGGAAATGACACGAAGGTTTTGGGACTCTTGTGGAATCGGAAAACTGACATTTTGAATTGCGTGATAAACATTGAAATTTCACTTTCAGTGATAACAAGGAGAGTCAATTTATCTTTGGGGCAAAAATTATTAGATCCCCTCGGGTTTTATTCACCAGTGATAGCGCCTAAAATTTTGCTGCAAAAAACATGGAATAGAGCAGGTGGATGGGATGATCCCCTGGGAAAGGATATAAGTCAAGAGTCTAAAGATTGGTATGAGAAGATAAATCATTTAAAGGACACAAAGATCCCTCGATATATTTATGTGAGTTGGGCGGGAAATAATTGTATTGATGATCTTGATCATGTTCCCCGTACCTCAAAATTCTGGAGGAAAAATTTTCCAACCCAGAAGATTGTGAAAATATATGTATATTTTTTCACTCTTTTCTTCTTTTGAACTCCTGTTCAAAAGCGGGGGGAGTATGTTGCGACTACTAGAGTAGTCAACTTTATTTTTATGTAAATTTGTAATTTAAAACATAAGAGAAAATGTATGTAAATTTCTTTGATTGTATAATTTATTATGTAAATTTCTTTGATGTATAAATTGACCGTGTTTTCAATAAAAAGAGTTCTGGTTAAGGTTTTGGACGTTTGGTAGTCGTTCTTAAAGCCTCTTCCTTTGGAGTTACCGAGCTGGTCAAGTGGCTGGACATAAACACTAGGTCGTCTCTCAAGGTAAAGAGAGACACCGATCTATATTGAGAAGAAGACCTCAATAGTATATATAAATAAATTGTATTATATAGATATGTTTTGAAAATAGAGCAATCCATAAATAAATCTTTAATTAAAGAGGCATATATTGGATCAAAATATAATTTATTTTACCAATATTTCAGTTTGCTGAACGCCAACCTTTATCAAGGTATTATAACATATTTAATGTGTGTCAACAACAAACTCAGCGCCAGTGTTGACGTTATGTGGCGCTGAGTTTGTTGTTGACACACATTAAATATGTTATAACACCTTGATAAAGGTTGGCGTTCAGCCAACTGAAATATTGGTGAAATAAATTATATTTTGATCCAATATATGCCTTTTTAATTAAAAATATATAGATATGTGTGTGATGGATTAACATGGAACATTCAGCGTTACTATCGCTTTCCTTTTTATTTTATATTTAAATTTTTTAATTTATTTAATCTATGAATGAGAGATACTCTGCTCTAAAACCTTTGCTCACACTTGATTTATCTCGTATGTCTTCAATAAAGATCACTGTGTATTAAATATCTTTCAGAGTTATTGTCTGAAACCCGATATACATGTTAAAAGGTAAAACTTTCTAAGTTTTGTCCATGAGTGTAGTACACCTTTCTATTGTTCTATAAAAAGATGTTTTTCTCTCTCTCTGTCTTGCACATTTAGGATAATTTATTATCACAATGAAACACTCTAAATTGTTTGCTTTTAACGTTTTGCTTAAATTTTCTAGTGGAAAATGATTTGATTAAAAAAACATTGAGAATGATATAAATAATTAATCATATAGTATTCATCGTTAGAGAAATGTTTTAAATTTATTTTTCGGAAAATATATTACAAGCAAATATTTATTTCTTTCATAAAGAGTGTGTGTAAATAATTGATGACATTTATGCCATTTGCATTTTATATATTGAATCGCATTCCCCTATTTCCAATATGTAATTCAAGGCACATCTTGTCAAATGGAGTAGAATTTATTTTACCTATGGAACATTCCTCTCTGTTTTCTATTTTTGTAATAAATGATTATCTTAATTTTTATTACAGATATATGTAATTATCAGTACTTGAAATATAGATGCAAATAATATTATAATTGAGTTAAATAAATACTAAAATATTCGTAGAGTTTATTTATTTAAAAAGAATATTTCTTGGACCAATGCTTCAGTTTAACCTCAGGTTTTCTTGTGATGGCTCTATCCTGTTGCTTGACCGCTTTGGTGGTGTCAACGAGTCTGTCAATTCAGGTGTAAAGAAACTCTGCAAATATTTTTTATATTTATTCAATTAAATTATATCTAATTATATTAATGTATATATGTCTTAATTAGGTTTTGAATAATATCTGTATAAGAGTTTATCATTAAATGTTGATAGCTTTTACTTCTTCTTGCTTCTCCTTTTCCAACTCCGAAGCGAATCCATATATAGGTCTTAATAAAGTATTTTGTTTGTATGTGATTATATTGATAATGCCATGTATCTAACTTTTTCGTAATTTTTCAGTACAAGGGATTTTATGACCCACTCTTCAAGTAAGTATTCTCAAAATTGATAATTGTCAAAATATTATTTGTGGTCTCAATTATTTCTTTACAAAAGGAAAGGTATATATGTGTGTGTGAAACAAGTAAGAAAAATGAAAAAGATACCCTAAAAATACTCATTTCTTGATTTCTCGGGACATCTCTTGGACGAAAATTTTGGTCGTTGAGGTACAATCTGCACGACGCTAACGAGGGACAACAGCCTGAACGTGTACGTGGTTGGCTTTACTTGATTTATCATGAAATGGGTTGGCCAAATATAACGGAATATTTAAATCTGTTGGAATATTACACAGAGTAACAATGGCTATAGATGAGCTCGTGTTTGAAAAGGAACTTGTATGTATATAATGTTCATTGTTTTTGTTGTTTTCATGTAGACATATATACAGTAGAACTTGGATAATTCGAACCCCAAGGGACCATAAAAAAATTCGAATTATCCAAAAATTCGAATTAAAAACGGAAATTCTATTTATAGGAAATTCTAGGGACCAAGATAAATATTCGAATTAAAAAGGTTTTCGAATTAAAGAAGTTCGAATTATCCAAGTTCTACTGTACCAAGATTTGTTTTGTATAATTGCTATTAATAATAAATAATATGTAAAGTTTTAAATTGGTTACGGATTCAACCTTCTGAATTACTTTAATTACATAACAAAATCAACGTTTAGTTGATTTTTATTCCACTAGATGGGGCTCTCCCCCATTTATAATGTTCATATATGAGCGGTTTTATATTTATATTTGTAGGGGGGAATCCAAAAAACCGGAATCATCGCAATGCTGTGCCTCGTGTACTTGTAGGCTGTGTAACTAGAAATCTGTTATCGTAAAGATAGAGGCTGCCTGGCCGGTATCCATATTTATTTATAAAATAGCCACTTCGGCCAGTTAAAGCTGTATTTTCTCAACGTTTCAACAAAAAATATTTTGTCTTCGTCAGGAGAAATAAATAAAAATAAAGCATTTGGCAAGACGCCTTCTGGCAAATGATGTCACCCAACAGCGATGAATGTGGCAGTTTTGTGGTAGTTCTGTAGGTGTCTTTAATGCACTTATTACATGAAATTATGGATGATTATCAAAAACAACGTTCGGCTGTGAACTTTTGTTGGCAAGAACGAAGCGGAAATTCTTGTGATGATGTATACAGCTTACAGAGAACATGACTTTTTTCAAACTTAAGTGTACGAAGGGTCTTTGTTTGAAAATTGGGGAAACTATTACCATTGAAAATTATCCCTGTTTTGGTTGTCTTTCAACTGTTCGAACCGAAGACAATATTAGTAAAATTAGCAATCTTAGCAATGAAACTCTCTCTCTCTCCGACAGATGACGTAAGAGATCATCAACCTTTAGTTGCATAATCAGATAGAATGCTTTTTCAACATGATTCCAGTACAATTTCATGTTTGTTCAATTTTTTATATGTACATATTTTATATAATATATTGCGGCCTGTGATTGTAAAACGACACTTGAGAAGTTACACCGCATGAGTTTCTTTTCAACGAAAAATAAATATTTTATTTCAAGGTGAAATATCGACTATTTCTATCCTTTTTGGATGAGGTATGAAAGGGTGAATTATGAAGAGTAATTTACTTTTATTTTTCCGTTCGTCATTACTCTTCATAATTCACCCTTTCATACCTCATCCAAAAAGGATAGAAATAGTCGATATTTCACCTTGAAATAAAATATTTATTTTTCGTTGAAAAGAAACTCATGCGGTGTAACTTCAAGTGTCGTTGTACATATTTTGTTGCATAGCTCTATCTATGAGTACAGAGTGTGAAAATCTTGTTGTGTTATAGATAATCTATTGTGTTTCTGTCAGGGATTCCGTCAGCGTCTTTAAAGTCGATTCCTTCTGTTTAGCTCGACGTCATTTTTATCTTGGAACGCGATATGTAAATAAGAAAGGTAGAAGCAGTTTTAATTTAAAAACTTTGTCGAATTAAAAATCTGTGATTAAAAGAGGATTACTCTTCTGTCGCAATATTTCAGAGAACTATACTTTTTTTTAAAAAAAGGAATGCAATAACACCCCATATCTATGTTGAAGATAGGAAACTAATAAAACCCACATTTTGATTTTCAAATAAAACACACACCTATTTCTCTCCATAACACTATTCTTGTGTTGATTCATCCTGATTGGTCCAGCTTCAGCAACCTCGGGATTGGAAAAGAAGAAATTCAATCCTATATGTTTCCTGTACGTATATTAAACATATATTTCAAACTTATTATATCTTTAATAGGCATCAAAACATATAAAGAAAATATATGCATGATGATATTCTAGGATAATTAATAAATCACTTAACAGAAATTAATATTAATATTTAGAATATTTTCAATTTTTCTGCTTTCAATTTTAAGGGGTTGGAGATAGTAACCTGAATTTTTTTGTTTTCCTATCCTTTATAGATCATGAATCCCTATATATATACAAGTCAGTGTATGTATGTGTGTTTGTTCCTATGTCGGCTATACACGTCCACAATACGTAACTAATCTGACTGAAATTTTAACAGTATATAGAGTAAAATCTGGAAAAACTTATAGTGAAAATTTCAGGTCTCTATCCCGAATATTCTTCGAGTTATTTGCAAATTTGAGTTGCAAATTTACCCTTTCGCTCGCAAGCAGCACCTCTAGCGGTGAGATGGGAGGCAAAATCAGCTGACCTATTGTACATGTAAAACGTGTTTTAACAGGACATAGAGAAATACTGGTAGAGATATTTGTCGCATTTTTAGCCAAGAAAAATTGAAATTGACAGGTTCTGGGCAAAAATAGTTGTTTTTTTATTCAGAAAATGATGATGACAATATTGCTGTATCATGTTTGATTATCAGATACAAAATTATATCGGGAAAAATTCCAAAAAAAAAAAAAAAACAGAGATCACGGGTGAAGACAGTTCATTTTTAGTATGCAGGAACAAAATTCTAACAGAAAAACATTCATTCGAGCAGAAGACACAAAGCCAGATCATCTCTCTATAAAAATTATCGCTTCTCAGACACAAAGTTTGGAGCGGGACATTTCAAAAGAATGACATCCACGGCGCCAATTTATAATTGTAGCGAATAGTATTCGAATAAAAACATTTAATCGGGAAAAACCCGGGGGTTGCCCGGGTCATTCGGCTAGTAATCGTTAAAAAACAAATTCTCAAATCCAAGCAGTTTCAAAGTTGTATTGGTACATCACACGCATCACACATCAGTACATCACATGTACACGCTTGTTCGGCGGTACATATACTAAAATTGGAACGATACAGAGAAGATTAGCATGGCCCCTGCGCAAGGATGAAACGCAAAATCGCGAAGCGTTCCACACGCAGCTATGGTATTTCTAGAGATATCATGTGTGTGTTGTGTTGTGTGATTGATATGGATAACATAAATTTACTGGCAATATGTTTCTTTTTAATGATATTGCCACGTGGAAAATTAGGGAAGACCAACTTCGGGATGACACAGCAATTTATATCAGGCAAGAACAAACTATGAGTGATAAACAAAAGATAAGCAAAAGAGGGAAATGTACAGAGTATAGCAAAATATAAACATAAAAAAAATAATACTCTGCTAATAAAATAATAGATACTTTGTTACAATATCATCAAATATTATCTTTACAGACCTTACTAGTAAATTAGCAGTAAATTTATTTGTTACAAATTTTATCAATAGATGGAAATTAAATTTATAAATAGATAATACAATGTACTAGCCGAATGACCCGGGCAACGCCCAGGTTTTACCCGATTAAATGTTTTTATTCAAATACTATTCGTTACAATTATAAATTGGCGCCGTGGATGTCACTCTTGCGAAACGTCCCGTTCCAAACTTTGTGTCAGAGAAGCGATATTTTTATAAAGAGATGATCTGGCTTTGTGTCTTCTGCTCGAATGAATGTTTTTATGTTAGAATTTTGTTCCTGCACACTAAAAATGAACTGGCTTCACCCATCTTCACCGCAAGAGGCGCTGCTTGCGAGCGAAAAAGCAAATTTGCAACGCAATTTGCAAATAACTCGAAGAATATTCGGGGTAGAGACCTGGAATTTTCACTATAAGTTTTTCCAGATTCTACTCTATATACTGTTAAAATTTCAGTCAGATTAGTTACGTATTGTGGACGTGTATAGCCGACATAGATACACACATACATACATACACTGACTTTTATATATACAGTATAGGGATATAGAGATGCTGATGATATTTGAAACAGATTGATGAATTATTACAGATCAATATCAATATTATAAAATCAATATTCATATTAAATTTTGCCAGTTTTTTTTGTTTGTAATTCCAAGAAAGTTCGTGATAGAAACCTGCTCTCGCATTTTTAGATTTCTACCACCTTTTACTTCATGAAAATTCGCTTAAAAAATCAATCTTCAACTCCATCAGTTTCAGAGTTGATACCGTACATCACTCACACACAGACATCGTATTTATGTCTATCATTTACATAACATTTATTTAACAATCACATCTATTAAACAATCATTCATCAAATTTTCTTGTGTTCCAGACAGAATCCATCGAACCATATGAAAATATGTTTAGGTAAGTGGACTATGTAAAGCCGAGTTGATGTTCTTATTTAGAAAGATATAACTTTCTATTACGAGGGGCATCCAATAAATAAGTTTCCCTATTTTTTAACAAATAAACCACATTATTTACAATTATGCAGTTATTTTATTTTCATTATACAACTCATAGACTACTTCTCTAAATAATCACCATTTCTGTTCAAACATTTTTGGTACCGTTGTAGCAATATTTAGATACCACTGTTGTACCAAGCCGTGTCCTGTCTTAGTAGCCAGTGGTTCGCCCCGCCTGCACTTCGTTATCATTCGCAAAGTGCTTGCCTCCAAGGTGCCACTTGAGTGCTGGATAAAGATGGAAGTCGCTTGGGGCAAGTTCCGGAGAATGAGGTGGATGTGTGAAAATTTCCCATTTGAAGTTTTACATAGCCATAACTTTGCCTGCAGAGATTGTGACCTTCGCCTTTTTGGTGCACTTTCCTCAGGCTTCTTCCACACCATGCTTTGTCGTTTTGTTTCTGAAGTTGAATGATGCACCCAGCTTTCATCTCCAGTGACAATACGGGAACACAGTTGATCTCCATCTCTTTGATGCATTTCCAGGAAAACTCGGGCTGCCTCCATCCGTTGTTGCTTGTGATTTTCCAAGAGCAATCTTGCGACCCATCTTGCGCAGACTTTGCGAAAATCCAAAACATCTGACATGATTGTTCCAATCGAAGAGCGTCTAATTTCGATTCCAGGAGGCAGTCGAATTATTATTTCGTCAATGGTGACGCGGCGATCTGCTTCCACCACATTCCGAACAACAGCAACGGCTGCATTGTCCGTAGCAGTAACGGGGCTGCCGCTTCGCTCGTCATCATGCCCGTTTTGCCATCCTTCTAAGAACCATGAACGCCATCGGCGAACCATTTGGATGTTCATACATTCTTCACCATACACTGACACTGAATTGCGATGAATATTGACCGCAGTTTAATTTTTCGCCGTGAAAAAACGAATTACAGAACGGAGTTCGCAAGTGGACACGTTCACCAGTGGTAGCTCCTTGGAAAATGAAGCGCTACGGACTTGCGCGTACGAGTTAGCGTTATTTTGAAGGTCACCAGCTTCCAACGCATCCTAGTTACCATTTCATCTATACTAACTAATTTTACAACGTTTCGTTCGCAGAAAAAAAAATAGGGAAACTTATTTATTGGATGGCCCTCGTATATACGAGGTGTGTTCAAAAAGTATCGCGAATTTTGAATTTTCGCGGGTTACGTATATTCGAATTTCGATCTTTTTGTGGCTTTATGTTGGTACTCATGTCTCTCACTTATGCCGACAAGCTCGGCCATTTTGAATGTTCACTTAATTGTTGACAGCTGCCTTGCTTGCAGGTGTTTTGAATCGTCTTCGATTTTTACCTATTAAAAAAAAAAAATGGATCAAAGAACCTGTATCAAATTTTGTGTGAAAAACGAAATTAAGTGCGCGGATGCATTCCGAATGTTAACTGTGGCATACGGAGAAGCTACTTTGGACCGAAGCAACGTTTATCGGTGGCACAAAATGTTCTCAGAAGGCCGAGAAGATGTGAACGACGAAGAGCGTGCCGGACGCCCGAGCACTTCAACAACAGACGAAAAAATTAATGAAGTGGAGAAAATGATATTGGCCAATCGTCGAATCACCGTTAGAGAAGTTGCTGAGGACCTAAACATATCGATTGGCTCGTGCCATTCGATTTTTATCAATGATTTGGGCATGAGACGGGTCGCCGCGAAATTCGTACCAAAATTGCTCAATTGCGACCAAAAACAGCATCGCATGAACATTGTTAATGAGATGTTGGACTCTGTCCGCGACGACCCAAATTTGCTCCAGAGGGTCATAACTGGTGACGAAGCGTGGGTTTATGGTTATGACGTGGAAACCAAAGCTCAATCATTTCAATGGAAGCTGCCGCACGAACCAAGACCGAAAAAAGCGCGCCAAGTTCGGTCGAATGTGAAAGTTTTGCTGACAGTTTTCTTCGATTGCAGAGGCGTGGTGCATCATGAGTTCTTGCCACAGGGTAGAACGGTCAATAAGGAATATTACCTGCAAGTTATGCGCAATTTGCGCGAAGCAATCCGCCAGAAACGCCCTGATTTGTGGAAGAACAAAAATTGGCTTTTGCACCGCGATAACGCCCCTGCTCACACATTGTTGCTTGTGCGCGACTTTTTGGCCAAAAACAACACACTAATGATGCCGCAGCCACCGTATTCCCCAGATCTGGCCCCCTGTGACTTTTTCTTGTTCCCTAAACTGAAGAGGCCCATGAAAGGACGACGTTACACTACGCTTGACAGATAAAGACGGCATCGAAGGAGGAGCTGAAAAAGATTAAAAAAAAAAAAAAAGATTTTTTGAAGTGCTTTGAAGATTGGAAAAACCGTTGGCACAAGTGTATAATATCTCATGGGGATTACTTTGAAGGGGACACAATAGGTATTCATGAATAAATAAATAATTTTGAAAAAACACAAAAGTCGCGATACCTTTTGAACACACCTCGTATGAGAAATCTGAATATTTTTATAATACAATATAATATAATGCGGCTTGTGATTGTAAAACGACATTTGAAAACCATCCCGCATGAGCTTCTTTTCAATGGAAAATCAAAATTTATTTTAAAGAAAAATAACGATTATTTCTAACCTTAAGGATGAAGTATGAAAGGTTGAATCGTGAAGAGTAATGATAAACGGAAAAATAAAAATGCCCAGGGATGGGAATTTATTTTCGTTTATCATTACTCTTCACGATTCATCCTTTCATACCTCATCCTTAAGGTTAGAAATAATTGTTATTTTTCCTTAAAATAAATTTTGATTTTCCATTGAGAAGAAGCTCATGCGGGATGGTTTTCAAATGTCGTTTAATATTTTTATATTCAATTACATTTTATTCAAAATATCTGAAGATACTACAAAATATCAAACTCTTATTACTACTCAATGTTAGGTTATGTAGTATTCTCCCAGATGACGCATTATAACACGGTTTACCCTCTAGATGACGTTAGATAAAAGTAACGTTCCAACTAAAGCGCTTGTTACCTTAGATAACAATAAATCAACACGGTGTTCCCCTTAGATGACATTGGAGAAAGGTTTTATAAGGTTAAAAAGGTATATAAGTTCCACCTAGAGAGAGATATGTTTGTTCCCTTAGATAACACTAAAATAAAGCGGTGTTCACCCTAAATGACGTTGGTGAAAGGTAATGTTCCGCCTAGAACGCTTGTTATCTTAGATAATAATAAAACAACACGGTGTTTCCCCTAGATGACGTTAGATCAGCGTGATTCTGATTCCTAAATAACACTAGAACAACCTGGTGATATCCCTAGATTAGTTTAGAACATGGAAATATTCCCCTAGATAAGGTTAGAACAAAATGACTTTTCATCTCTAGATAACGCAGAATCAACTGGACTATCCTTAAGCACGAGTTCAAACCAACGCGGTGTTCCCCCCAGAAGACGTTTAAGAAAGGTAATGTTCTCCAACTAGAACGCTTTTTATCTTAGATAACTAAAACAACACGGTATTCCCCCTAGATGACGTTAGAGCATCGTGATTTTGATTCATAAATAACACTAGAACAACGTCGTGTTCGCTCTAGATTAATATAGAACATAGAAAGTTTCCTCTAGATAAGGTTATAACGACATGATTTTATCACTAGACAATGCAGGATAACTGGATGTTTCTTAAGCACGAGTGAGTTTAAACCAACGCGGTGTTCCAGCCAGGAACGCTACGTCAAGCTGGTGATCCAGATCAACCAACCCGAGGTGATCGTTTACACCCAGAAGCCAAGATATGAAGTAAGTTTTGCCATAATGGACAAAAGATCAACTAGATAACTTTCTACAAAGTTTTCAGTTGAAATATTAAAGTTACATCTAGATAGCTATATATTGTTATTTCGTTTATATTATATATTTTAGCTGCTATTTGAAACGCAGTAAAATTTGAACATATCGTGAGATCGAAACATGAGCTGTTATATAATTACAAACATCCTAATATATTAGATTGTCAAATTCTGATGTTTTAAAGAAAGCTTCATGAACTGAAGATGGATACGTCAGTTTGACCAGACAAGGGGATTGTCCTTATGAAGTGGCGTCAGACAAGATGGTGCAATATAACAGATATAATGAATTACTCACCCTTATCACACCATTGTGATAGATTGAGAATTTTCTATTGATGCAGATGTTTAGGTAATGGAGACATTTATTCATTTCATTCCATTAAATAATTGTTACAACTCTAATTTCATATTTCAATTTAAAATTGCAATTTATCCTGCTTACTGAAATGGTCTTTTCTCCTGACACAGAGGACAATGGCATTGAATGAGCCAACTGGTCCTAGCATGCCATCCTCATTTGTGCCAACACTTTTGTGTGTCACTGTGTGTTTTGATGAATCAAATCCTACAAAAAGCCAGTAGAATTCATTACCTCTGTATTTACTGGTAAGATTCTCTGAACATGTTGTGTGTCACTGTGTGTTTTGATGAATCAAATCCTACAACAACCCGGTAGAATTCAATACCTCTGTATTTACTGGTAAAATTCTCTGAACACTTTTGTGTGTCACTGTGTGTTTTGATGAATCAAATCCTACAACAACCCGGTAGAATTCAATACCTCTGTATTTACTGGTAAATTCTCTGAACACTTTTGTGTGTCACTGTGTGTTTTGATGAATCGAATCCTACAACAAGCCGGTAGAATTCAATACCTCTGTATTTACTGGTAAAATAGAGTTGAAAACCATTGGTTTATGGAAATAATTATATGAACAACGGATGTTATAATTCCTAATTGTGTTTCAGCGTAGTATTATGTGAAACCTATTGTCAACAGTGTGACCATGTGTACAGAACATCGAGCTGTTCTCCTATCTGGGCGGCTACATGGGGATGTGGCTGGGAATCTGTGTGCTGTCCGGCTTCGAGCTGCTCGAGATCGGGGTGCTGCTCATCAAGTTCTACCACAAAAACAAACAACAGTAGCCCCATATATCGGCCGCTAGTTCACCTATTATAGTAGATAACACCAGTTAATAATAAAATGATTTCCTCGCACATAAAAGAAACTGGATTTTTAGTACTTATGAAAGTATATATATATTTACTTTGCTTATAACACAAACATCACCCTGTCCTTCACGATAAAGATAAATATGAGTATATTTAAATTAAAATACTAAAAGTTGTATATATATTTCAAATCTTAACAATGATTAACAGTTTATTGCACTTATCTTCAGAATGGGTTAAAATTGTATCTTATTTTAATAAAAATCTTGGTTAATTAACTTTATTCAACACTTTTTAATATACATACCCCATTTATATCTCCTAGAGAAATATATTTTCCCTCTATCTTGACAGCGAGTTTACGTATGTGTCCAGCCTACCAATTTGCAAGAGATTCTGCTAGTGCTCAGCTCCTATTATTTCGCAGCGTCGACAGAATTTAATGGCGCATGCGTCAATATCATCAGATGGTACCATAAATCAGGAGATACATAATGTTCAGAACAAGATTTGATCTCTCTATAATTGGTATTTCTAATTTTCTATAGAAGAGGATGCATTTAGCCTTTATATTGACAAAATATAGTCTTCTTCAACCAACTAAAGCTATCTTCAACCAACCAAAACTATCTTCAACCAACTAAAGCTATCTTCAACCAACCAAAACTATCTTCAACCAACTAAAGCTATCTTCAACCAACCATAGCCATCTTTAATACTCAGTAACAATGTGTCCTCCTCTTCTTGCGATATAATATTATCTCAAAAAGCCAGCTTTCCAATCTTAGTACAAAAGTTGGCAGATGGCACTGTGAATCAGGAGATACTTAATGTTCAGAACAAGCTTTGATCTCCCTATAATTGGGAGAGAATATCGCTTTGTTCTCAATTTGCGCTCAACTTAACTCAACATTTACCAATAAATATATCTACTCTACTCTAGCAAGAACGACTCAACACGACTCACTCATTGAGCTACTTTAATCATGACACAAAATTTACACATTTACAAGAGATGAAGTAATGCTATCTATTTTGCATACTTAGGCGCGAATACCTAAAAAGCAGAAGAACTCCGCTTTGTCGGTCCCAAGCCCGAATTAAAAAGGAGGAGGGGGAGCAATAACAAGCTCGCTAAAAAACCTGGGCTCAGCTGGCCCGGCTGATAATACCCTGTAAGGGCTCCTAATCCAGGGATACAGGATGAGCAGTGTTTGTACTCCATGTTAGGAGCGGCTGCACTTGGCGTCTGTTCCTCATGTCAGAAGCGGCCATTTCTTTTGGAGCTAAGTCGGCCTGCCACTGAATAATGCTCCCAGTCTTAATGACAAAGGCAGACGCATTCTACTTCACCCAGTCATGATGATTGTCAAGTCTCAAGCTCTACAAGCTTGATACCCTAATATGATTGAGTGGAGATAAGAATGAAGAAGAATAATGAGACGGAAACATTTTAGAAACTGATAAAAAGCAAAGAAAAACATCTTAGATAGAAAATGATTTTATTCGTTAAATGCATAGAACATACGCAATTGGATTACAAAATATATTAATTAAATATTCACATATAAAAACCTTGTTAGAATATACAATGGTCTTCATTTTTGCCATCAGCTGTTTCAGGCCCTCTCAATGTGTCTTTCTCAATTTTTCTTCACACATAAGAATCCATAGAACAGTAGTCGGAGTAGTAACGGGGCCAAAGGTTGAGAGCGCTGAAATTGTACAAATTCTATTCTCTGACACCGCTCATTCTGAATCTTCCCAGCGGTATGGCAAGGAGCTAAATCTTGTTGCCACATAAGCTGTATGTCCGAATCCAACTTCTCAACCATGGTTCAACTTTACATACTCATTGGAAATGAGCCTAAGAATCCGGTAAAAGATGTGTGAGGATTTTTAATATCTTCATTACTGAATAAACCATCTAAAAACGGCCATATTTAGAGGAAATTAGGTCTTTGGAACCAAATAACCTTCAGTTGGATTGTAGAGAGACTTGCCAACTTTTGTACTAAGATTGGGAAGCTGGTTTTGAGAGAATATTATATCGCAAGAAGAGAAAGACACATTGTTACTGAGTATTAAAGATGGCTATGGTTGGTTGAAAATAGCTTTAGTTGGTTGAAGATAGCTTTGGTTGGTTGAAGATAGCTTTGGTTTGTTGAAGATACTTTGGTTGGCTGAAGATAGCTTTGGTTGGTTGAAGATAGCTTTGGTTGGTTGAAGATAGCTTTGGTTGGTTGAAGATAGCTTTGGTTGGTTGAAGATAGCTTTGGTTGGTTGAAGATAGCTTTAATTGGTTGAAGATAGCTTTGGTTGGTTGAAGATAGCTTTGGTTGGTTGAAGATAGCTTTGGTTGGTTGAAGATAGCTTTGGTTGGTTGAAGATAGCTTTAATTGGTTGAAGATAGCTTTGGTTGGTTGAAGATAGCTTTAGTTGGTTGAAGATAGCTTTGGTTGGTTGAAGATAGCTTTGGTTGGTTGAAGATAGCTTTGGTTGGTTGAAGATAGCTTTAGTTGGTTGAAGATAGCTTTAGTTGGTTGAAGATAGCTTTGGTTGGTTGAAGATAGCTTTAGTTGGTTGAAGATAGCTTTGGTTGGTTGAAGATAGCTTTAGTTGGTTGAAGATAGCTTTGGTTGGTTGAAGATAGCTTTGGTTGGTTGAAGATAGCTTTGGTTGGTTGAAGATAGCTTTGGTTGGTTGAAGATAGCTTTAGTTGGTTGAAGATAGCTTTAGTTGGTTGAAGATAGCTTTGGTTGGTTGAAGAAGATATATTTTGTCAATTCAAAGGCTAAATGCGTCCTCTTCTGTAGAAAATTTAAAATTATTTGAAAGAGAAAGAATAAATAATATTAAGGTAAAGAGTTTCTTTTAATTTTGATTTCGCAATCTTTCGAGCAAAATGTCTGCTCTTCAAAGGGCATATACTTCTATGTACAATATAAAGATGAAATTTGTACAGAAATAATTGAAAAATGTTATTGGTATGTGGCATGTACAAAGTTCATCTTGTACATAGAAGTATTTTCCCGTTGAAGAGCAGACATTTTGCTCGAAAACTTGCGAAATCAAAATGAAAAGAAACCCTTTACCCTAATATTGTTTATTCTTTCTTTTTCAAATTATTTCTAGGTAACTATTACTCTCACATAAAATTAGAAATACCAATTAATTTCCAAATCTCTTCGTCAATCATCAGGAACTTATAGTTGCCCGATCAAATGAGGGCTTTTTATTATTTTTTCCACCTGATCCCAGTATATTTTCACTTTTGTACTATTCTTGTGTTTTTTGACCAATCTCGGTTCTGTATCCATCACCATGATGGCTGTGCGTGGAGACATCGAGAGAACAACGAATGCTTGTTTGAATTCGTCATCGTCTTAAATCATCATAGGATGGAATGGCTACCTAAGCTAGTATTGCTTGAACGCCGGCAGCCGAAGCTGCACCCCTGCCGTCCAGTTTTCCAGCCAGTAGGAACTGGTGCATTCTCCATACACCGAGCGGCTATTTGGTTTGACCCCTCGCGCCCGCCTTTATGGTCTAGCTCCATGGGAACAAACAATCAGCCCACAGGCGTCTACGAAGGTTTCTTGGCCAGGTTGCTGTCCGAGCCCTCTCGTTTGGACTTAGTTAAACCCGCCCTACGTTCCAATAGGACCCCCCTCCTTTAGCCCTCATGCCCTTAGCTCCCAGTACTCCCTGATTCTGCCGACGAATCATGGACCTCTGAGGTACGAGGTTGACACGGGGAACCGCGCGAAGGCGGGGGTATTACTGTTGTGTGCAATCTTTGGTTTTTCATGAGGCCCTCGGCCAGAACGCTCCCAATTGCGCATACACAGAGCGAATACCCAAGAGTCAAGAACTCGTGGCGGACCTACCGTCAGTCAACCCACTGGCGCGGTAGTCCCCACGTGTAGTCGCCTCTACACTCCCTCATCCCCAAGGGTGTGGGCGTCCCTGCCTTTTCACGACCTTCTAGCAGGCTAGTACTTGGTGTAGGGTTTTCTTTCCTCACCTTCATTGTCTTATATCCTAAAAGCAGATGGCCTCCCAAACCTTTCTGTCCAAAAGCCGGGTCATCGTCTTACACCATTGGATAGTGTGCTACCTAGACCGAAGTCTGTTCAGGCCTATCATCTAGAATGATGGAATATGGGATGCACATCACGGTTATCTCTAGCTGTCATAGCTGGTAATTTGGACAGCCGCCGTTACATTTCTGAAGTGCTAAGGCCCGTGGCTTTAACCTAACTTCGAAGTTTTCTTCACACTACCTTTCAACATGACGATCCACGTCCTCATGATGTTCATGTTCTCTTGACTTTCCTCTCGATGCGAAGGGGTTCGTATATTGTCATTGCCAGCACGCTCAACAGATCTGTAACAATTGAAAACATCTGGTCCATGGTTGCTGAGAGACTATAAGACCACTCCCCACTTCAGATAATTTGATAGATGGAATAGAGGTGAAGCCGCTGAGATTTCTGTTCCTGCAACTGCCATCCAAATTATGTTCTCTAAAAATTCAATCTCAGTTATGTAGATCGTGCAATTGGTATATATAAACTGCGCGACATTGAAAATAGAACACCAACAAAGAGGGGCCAGAAAATGATAAAACCTGGCACAAACAGAGAGAGGCAGGAACGAACAATAAGTGATCTTTATTTCAAAATGATAGTCATAATACAGAACGAGAACGGCGCAGGCTCAGTAGCAAGTAGGACCACCTCGGACGGCGATGCACGCAGCAACACGTCTAGGTAGAGAGTCAATCAGACTAGAATGGCGTCCTGAGGGATTTCTCTCCATTCCCTTCCAACCATTTTCCATAGTTCGTCTTCTGAACGAGACTGAGGCAAGGCATGCAAACAGCGTCCAATAATGTCCCAGACGTGCTCGATTGATGAGAGGTCAGGATAGTACGGTGGCCAGGGAAGCATATGTACATCTTGCAGAGCTTGTTGGCTAATGTAAGCAGTGTGCGGTCGAGCGTTATCCTATTGATAAAGGGCAATGAGTACCCCCTGAAGGTAGGGGAGTGTCACTGGTCGTAGCAAATCATCAGCATATCGTTGGGCCGTCATAGCGCCCTGAATACAGACTAAAGATGACCTGGTATCATACGCAATTGCACACAAAACCATGATTCCGCCTTTTCGCGCGGTGGGGCGTTCCACATATGCTGCCGGATTGGACTTTTCTCCACGTCGACGCCACATGCGTTCACCGCGACTATCACTGGACAAATAAAAGCGTGATTCATCTGAGAACATGACCTTATGCCATTCTGACATCCACGTCGATCTATCTCGTCCCTCATTCGAACGTTGGTGCTTATTCAGTAGGGTTAATGGCAGTCTTCTTACCGGACGACACGAATGCAAGGGTGTAAGGTGGCAGATGTAATTATATATTGTCGCGATGGAAAATAATTAAATATGCTCACCAGAATTACTTTAAATATTTATTTAATTGGATAAAGGCCATGAACCAAATCGATCCAGGAGTTACAGCAAGAGAAGGGAACTGTGTTTTCCCCCTTCCCCGTAGCGCCACTGTGTTCCCCGACCGGTTCGACCAGTCAAGATAACTCTGTTCTCCTGACATGACTCCTTCCTAAAGAGAAACAGCGTCCCGCCGTTTACTACTCGGTTACATTACCCTGGCTAATCTCTTCTTGAGCTTCGGGGTCGTGGTAGGGCTTCATCTGGACTACATGGACGAGGGGTTTTCGACCTCTTCTAGAGTCCTTCACTCCTTCTACTTGATAATTTAGTTCCAAATTCACTAACGACGTGACCAAGGATAGTTATTTTTCTCGAGGCGAAATAACACTTTTTATAATTCAAGCACAGTCCGGCCTGCTGAATGCATCTCAAAAATTGGCATAGACGTGTTAAATATTCTATAAAGGTTGATCCATAGGCAACAATGTTGTCTAAGAAGAATAAACACATATCCCATTTTAATCCCCGTAGAACGTTGTCTATCATTCGCTCGAAAGTTGTTGGTGCTTTACATAAGCCAAATGGCATTATATTAAATTCATAAAGGCCCTCCGGAGTGATAAATTCCGTTTTCTCCCGGATTTTCTAGCCATATCTTCTTTGCTCCCAAATATTTAACAAAACTTCATCTTAAATTCCTCCCATGAGAGAGAATTCAAGATTTCCTCGAAGTTTTCAAGCCAGCACTTCGCCGTGCCAGTGAGGTAGAAGATGACGTTGGCAAGACAAACGGGGAAATCCCACTTGTTGTATCGTGCCACACGCTGGAAGTCTTTGAGCCAACGCTGTGAATCATCCTCACATTCTCCCGAGAAGACAGTATAATCTTTCCACCTATGTCAGAATGGTTGATTTTCTGGTGTTTTTTTCTCTCTCTTTATTTCTTCCGAGCAGGAAAAGCAAGCACTGTAGTTAGCTTTGGTTGTAATCCTTGAAGGCGATGACTTCATATGGTGACCGTCTTGTTACCAGGCGTCTCCACCAGCGATGAAAAATAATTAAATAGGCTCCCGTTAATTATTTTAAATATTTATTTAATTAGTTATATAGGAAGGATATTAAATATGGAATAAAGGTTATTATGCATGAGCCAAATCGACGCAGGAGTTACAGCATGAGGGGAGAACTGAGTATTTCTCTCTTCTACGTGGCGCCACTGTTTATCCTGATCAGTCCGACCAGTCAATATAAGAAGAAGTACCAGAAAACTCTGTTCTACTGGCAATATATCGTGAGATATATGATGGCTAAACGTGTCTTTAGTGACGATAATGTTAATCACCTCAAAATTTTTTAACAGGGATCCTGGCTCAATTCCTATGAGTATGTATCCCTAATATACCGGAGTTAAGACTTTTTTGGAGGTGGTGAATACAAGAAACCTGTCTGTGTGAATCCAAGATTCAGCTTCCTGCCATACCGAAAGGAAAAATCAGAAGTGATTACCAGAGAAATCATACGTTTCAAGCGGTCACAAGGTTTGGCTCCCAAATTTCCCAGAATGCAATCCGTGGGTTATTATGTGAACGGCGTGATTTCAACACACCGCCGTACTTTTTATAACATTAAAACCCAAATGATATTCGAGATTGAAAAGGCTTTCGCCATTCGTTCTAGAGGCACAGTGAATTCCGCATGTTCGAAATTATAAAGATAGATGGAGGTTGTTATGAATACTCAAAATAACTTTTTAAAAATAATTTTAATTTGCTGTTTACTTGTAAGTCAGTTAACATCTCGATTTTCTGAATAAAATTACTTTTGGTTCAGATATTCACCTTTGTGTATTTCCCTATAAATGCCATCAAAATTTAGTCCAAACATTCTACAAGATGCTCAGCCCTAATCAGCTCAAAAGTTATCAGTTTCAATTTCCCGCTTATTGGCACTTTAATGTTTCGCAGTGACATTTGGTAACCAATACGCATGCGCAGTTCAGCTCATTTGTCTTAGCGATGCGTGAGTGTTGTTTTCAGCTGAGACCAGTAACTTACCCCATCTGCTGCTGATTGATTAACAGGAGGCATGTGTGACCTCTCCAGAAAAGTAGTTGCAAAATAGTTTTCTATAAGAAGCATATGAGAAGCGTTGGATAAATTTGTTTTCCATGTTGTTGATTATATTTATGACAATTATTGACCCTGTCTGAGAGTCCAAGTACAACGTACTGTTATCCATTTTAAAATTAAGATTGGAGTTATATGTAAATTCAATATTTGTGTTTACATATTCTTAAATTTCTGTGCCCCAAATGATTCATATTTTCAAATTTCTTCATATTCTATATACTGTGTTACATGGATGACAAGGCCAAGATACCAGAGTAAAGTTGGGGAAAGAGGGGTGGACTCCATGTGTTAGGCGCCAAAAACAACATTCCTGTGTGGGGGAGGACAGAGTCTGGTTACATCTGCGGCAAGGAGAAGACGTGGCGACTTGCCTCCGGGCGTGTGGATGATCCTACAAGGCGGTGCCAGGAGAGTCTGACATCGGAGCGACCTACAAGGCGATGTGGGCCAGGCTGCATGTGTATAGTGTGGAGCGGAACGCTTCACAAGAGGACGTCCACGGCGCCAAGGATTCTTCTGACGGGGAGGTCGAAGGCAAGTCCCACTGTTGTATTCCTTCTGTTAAGTGAGAAACAACAAAGCGCTAACTTTAGCTGCAATCCCTTCGAACTCACGTGTGTATCTTTGTGGTATCCTGAGTAGACAAAGTACACGAATAGCGTCCGGGTACGACGTAATAATACTTATAAGCACTAAAGGAATACAGATTATTGTATATGATAAGAAATCAATTCATAATTTAATGGTTTAATATACTATCATAGGATAGGTGAGCTAACGGCTGACATATGGGGCTACGGGGCTACTCTTGTTTGTGTTTGCGGTAGAACTGGATGAGCAGAACCCCGATCTCGAGCAGCTCGAAGCCGGACAACACACAGATTCCCAGCCACATTCCCATGTAGCCGCCCAGGTAGGAGAACAGCTCGATGTTCTGTACACATTGTCACAGTCACAGGTTTCACATAAAACTACACTAATACACATGCAGGAAAGAATAACATCAATTGTTCACATCTTTATCTCCACAACCAAAATTGTTTCCAACTTTATTTCAGCAGTAAATACTAAGGTAATAATTTTTAACCACTTACTATATGGTAATAAAATTTTATATAGCAACACACAAAGGCAACAATCAAATTTTAATAACACACAAAGGTAAAAATATTTTTAGTGATACAACATTATTTTCAGAGAATTCAAGCGGCATACAAAAGTGAATAGAATTTTAACGTCACACAATAATGAGTAGAATTTTAATACCACACAAAGGTAAATAGATTTTTAACGTCACACAATGGTTTTCGGTGTACTTCAAAGGAAAAATAGGGAAATAGAATTTTAGAAACACAAAAGGATAAATAAATTTCTAGTGCCTCCAATGTTAAATAGATAACAAGCAAATGAGTCAACCTCATCTAGCTATAATGATTTTTAACCACTTACTATATGGTAATAAGATTTTATATAGCAACACACAAATGCAACAATCAAATTTTAATAACACACAAAGGTAAAAATATTTTTAGTGACACAAAATGATTTTCAGAGAATTTAAGCGGAAAACAAAGGTGAAGAGAATTTTAACCACACACAGTAATTAGTAGAATTTCAAATAACACAAAGGTAAATAGATTTTTAGCGTCACACAAAAGTTTTCGGAGCATTTTAATGTAACAATATGGAAATAGAATTTTGGCGACACAAAAGGATAAATTTCTAGTGCCACAAATGGTAAATAGATAACAAGCAAATGAGTCAACATCGGAACATATCCCATCAGACCAATGAAGGTTGAGATTGTCAGAAGCTCAACAATGGATGCAGAATTTAGATTCAGAAAGGCTCTGGTTCCTGGAGTTCAATCAATTCTGGAATGTCTGTATGACCTTAGGGGAAAGAGTTTCCTCAAAATTTCCAGAATTCTGGTGATGGTCCACATTGGCGCACCTCTTGTAACTGACAAATTCCTAATGTACAATAAATGAATCAGCATTCAAGCGGACGAAGATGAGCATACTAATGGTAAGGATAATTTCAAGATAGATAGATATGCTAATGAGCTATAGGATCTAGATGGAGTACAACAAACAAAAAGCTTTATTAAGACATTTTAGTCTTATATAGAATCGCCAAGCACGGAAATGTAGGGTACATGCAAGAATAACAGTAATAGCAACAATAAAAGTCCCTGTTATGACCCTTTGGTCTTATACAACTTCTCCAAGTAGAAGAGGGTATATACAATAGTTACAATAATCAGCAATGTGTCAAGGGGGAGAGAAGCAAGAAAGGGCTTGCTAGGAAAGCTATACATAAATCAACGACCGAAGATGGAGTATTACAAACTACAAAAAGCAGTATAAGAATATATTACAAAGGCTATATAGGCATCTATTACAGGAACAGTATAGAAAATTATATATTGTAGAGACATTATAGTGTTACGTAGAAATAAAAGCACATTCCAGATGGAGAGAGAATGTTCTAGAGAGTTTAAGAATCATGTAGAAAAACGGAAGACAACTGATTGGCCAATATACAGCTATTGCGCAACGCTCGGTGCTGGCGGCTTTCTGATTGGCTGACCAACCGTAACCGTTCTGGAAAGATCTACTCCGGGATATATAGGAATGAGAAACTAATGCCAGAAAAAAGAAGAAAGATAAAAGAGGTCGAAGAACGAAGCTACGTGGTGTACTCCAAGCAAGCTGCTGTCTCAAGAGGTCGGACTGCTGCTTACCACCGACGCCGGTGTACTTCCTGGAAGATTCTACGAACTTCTGTCTCCTGTTCTACTCCTGCTTTCCCTCACCGTGCTGCAGTTGGTGAGTTTGTAACTGCTGTGTTCTTTATTGTTGTTTTATTTTTGCCCTCTTCTGTAATTATTTTATCGATTAGGCTTAAATAAAGTCCTAAAGATCCTTTGTACCCACGGAAGTTATTCTTTGTCAACCAACAACGAAACAATAGGAATTCTCCAGATTCGGAAAAAATGTAACCACATCAACCAATAGTTTATTTTAACTCCCGACGTTTTAATGTCCTGCTGTCACATTCCCCTGAAGAGAGTTGTCACTGAAACGTCAGGAGTTAAATAAACCATAGGTTTATGTGGCTGTGTTTTTCTCTGAATCTACTTCCAACTAACAAATAATCTTCAGAAATATAGAAATTCTGCGAAAAAACAGTACAAATGTGACTTTCAGTTTCACGATAAAGAGATGCTGTTTTTTTAATATAAGAATTCTGTTACACGGGGCCAATATATCCCTGGTACAATATAGATACCTATAGTAGGGATGATATGAGGACCTAATTACAGAGACAATATGGGGACCACCATTGGCCTTTGTTGGGAAATGATTGAGACAGTTACTGTCAATGAGGAAGGAATGCTAGAACCATGGGCTCAGTTAATGCCATTGTTCTCTGTGTAAGTAGAAAAGACCATCTCAGAAGGCAGGATAAATTGCAATTTTAGGTTGATATTCGAATTTTGGAGTTGTAAATGATTATTTAATGGAATAAAATAAATGTCTCCTTTACAAAAAATAAATAACTCCATCAATAGATATTCCTCAATCTATCACAATGGTGTGATAAGGGTGAGTAATTCATTATATCTGTTATATTGCACCATCTTGTCTGATGCCACTTCATAAGGACAATCCTCTTGTCTGGTCAAACTGACATGTCCATCTTCAGTTCATGAAGCTTTCTTTGAAACATCAGAATTTGACAATCTAATATATTATGATGTTTGTAATTATATACCAGGTCTATTAGTATGAAACGCGAAAATTTTCAGTGAATTCAAATGTTCACCAATTCCATACAACAAAAGATTTTTAATTCAAAGTAACTGCCCTGATTAGCTATACACTCGGACCACTTTTCAGGCAATTTTCGAATTCCTGGTCTGAAAATTTCTATTCCTTTTGAGTCGAACCAGTCAACAAGTCATTTTCGGAGTATGTCTGAGTTCGAAAATTCCTGGTTTTTTAGGGCGTGTCCTAAAGATGTGAAAAGGTGGTAGTCTGACGGTGCTACGTCTGGTGAGTACAGCGGGTGGGGTAAGAGTTCCCAGCCCAAGTCTTTTATGGTGTTTTTGACCACCGTAGCGTTGTGGGCTGGAGCGTTGTTATGCTGCAGTATCAGCTTGTTGTGCTTTTCACGCCATTCCGGTCTTTTTTCATTCAACGCCTCTCTCAAACTGTGCATTTGTTGTTCGTAGCGACTAGTATTGACCATTTTGCCAGGTTTCAGAAGCTAGAAATATACTACGCCGGTCTGGTCCCACCATCTGCAAAGCATTGCCTTTTTTCCGAAGCGATTGGGCCTAGGCGTCTGTTTTGGAAATTGGCCGGGCAGGCCCCACGACTTTTGGCGCGTTGGATTGCTGAAGTGGATCCATTTTTCATCAGAAGTTACGATTCGGTGCAAAAATGACTTCTTTTCATGCCTGGCGAGCAGCCCTTCGCAGGTTACCAGACGCCGTTATTGCTGCCTTTCGCTCAACTCGTGGGGGACCCATCTGGAAAGCTTTTGGGTCATTTCGAGGCTGTTTAAGCGTAGAGAAACAGCACCTTGAGACACCTGGAGCTGTTTTGCGAGTTTCTCCTGCATTTAGGTACTGTCCTCATCCAACAAAGCTTGCAGTTCAGCGTCCTCGAACTTTTGGGGGCGGTTTTCCATGTGGTTCATTATCAAGTTCAAAATCGCCATTTTGGAATTTTTTAAACCACCTGTAACACTGCGATTTACTCAAACGTGGTCGCCGTAAACTTCCTCGAGCATTCGGTGGGCTTCAGTGGCACTTTTCTTCCAGTTTAAGGCGAACAACAAAACTTCCCGCAAATGGGCACTTTTTGGCTCGGAAATCGCCATTTTCCAAGGGCTCCAGAAATTTTTCACGATTTGAATTTTTCTAAAACTGCACGCATGCTGATGCCACGTGAGTCAAAGAACAAAACGCCTACAACAGCGCCACCGTCGGCTCAAATAAAGTTGCACAGCGGCCTCTGGCGCCCATTTTCGCGTTTCATACTAATAGACCTGGTATATGTTTTGCTCTCACTATATGTTCAAATTTTATCACGTTTCAAATAGAAGCTAAAATATATAATATAAACGAAATAACAATATATAGCTATTTAGATGTAACTATAATAATTCAACTGAAAACTTTGTAGAAAGTTATCTAGTTGGTGTTTTGTCGGCTATGACAACACTTACTTCATATCTTGGCTTCTGGGTATAGACGATCACCTCGGGTTGGTTGATCTGGATCACCAGCTTGACGTAGCGTTCCTGGCTGGAACACCGCGTTGGTTTTAACTCGTGCTTAAGGAACATCCAGTTGATCCTGCGATATCTAGGGATAAGATCATGTCGTTATAACCTTATCTAGGGGAAAATTGCTATGTTCTAAACTAATCTATAGCGAACATCAGGTTGTTTTAGTGTTATTTATGAATTAGAATCACGCTGTTCTAACGTCATCTAGGGGGAATACCGTGTTGTTTTAGTTATCTAAGATAACAAGCGTTCTAGTTGGAGAACATTACCTTTCTTAAACGTCTTCTGGAGGGAACACCGCATTGGTTTAAATTCGTACTTAAGGAACATCCAGTTGATCCTGCGTTATCTAGGGGGGGAATCACGTTGTTCTAACCTTATCTAGGGGAAACTTTCCATGTTCTAAAATAATCTAGAGCGAACACCGCGTTGTTCTAGTGTTATTTATGAATTAGAATCACGATGCTCTAGCGTCATCTAGGGGAAAACCGTGTTGTTTTAGTTATCTAAGGGAACAAGCGTTCTAGTTGGAGAACATTACCTTTCTTAAACGTCTTCTGGGGACGAGAACCGCTTTATTTTAGTGTTATCTAAAGTAACAACGCGTTTTTCAGCTAAACGTTACTTTTCTTCAACGGTATCTAGAGGGTAAACCGTGTTATAATGCGGTTTCTGAGAGAATACTACATAACCTAACATCTAAGTAGTAATAAGAGTTTGTTATTTATGTAGTATATTCATATTTCTTGAATAAAATGTAACTGCATATAAATATATTCAGATATCTTATATAAAATAGAAAGGTATATATTTTTTAATAAGTACATCAACTCGGCTTTATATAGCCTACTTACCTAAACATATTTTCATATGGTTTGACGGAATCTGTCTGGAACACATTAAAGATTCGATGAATAGTAATTCGTTTAAGATTAAAATGAAAAGTTTATAATAGGGAAAGATATACGAAATTTAATAGGTTCCGTTGACTTTTTATTATAAATAGATAGCTTCATGCAGCTTGAGGAACTATACTACTATGCGACTTGATTTACATCAATGTAAATAATTAATAAGTTACTTTAGAAAATCTTCTTTGTAAACAGCTCAACTTGATCAACTTTCTCTCTCCACGATACTAATTATTACAGATAACTTCATTAAATCAACTTCCATCATTGTTCAACATATTGTAAATAACTACCTTGCGATTTCTTCTATCTGCTTATGTTGTTGCTTATTTGTTTAATGGATATGTTTATTCAATGCTCTTTCTCTTAATTGTTTATTTTCTTTTTGACAATTCTGTTACCTACTCTACTACAATATGAATTATTGTAAATAGTTTCACGCGCAATTATCCAGATCGGATATAGCGTGTCTTGTTTGCAACTGGTAATAAATAAATTAGCTTAAGAAATGTGATTGTTAAATAAATGATATACAAAAGATAGACATAAATATGATATCTGTGTGTAAGTGATGTACGGTATCAACTCTGAAACTGATGGAGTTAAAACTTGATTTTTTGAGCGAATATTTATGAAATAAAAGGAGAAAAAGAAATTCAAAAAGAAGCGCACGCAGGTTTCTATCTCTTTAAAAAAAATCAACTTTTTTGTTGTAATTAAGGAAATTAGATATCCTTTTAATCGAATGCAGCATTATATAAAATTATCCAGAAAAAAAAAAGAATTCAAAAAATGTTATTCTGATTCGTAGTGGAAATAAAATATAATATACCTATTTGAAAACTCAAGTTTTTTTGTTGGTTTTTTGAAATAAGATCCTATCAAGATCCTATCTGATCTTATCAAGTAATTATACATAATTTAATCAAATAGGTTGAGGGTTCTATAACTTAAAATAGGAATTAATTTTCAAAAATATTCAAATAATTCAATTAACATCGTGAGTCAGGAAATTGTTAAAAGGCATAGCTCTCTAAGCCAGCATTTCTAAATTTTCTTATATGTATTTATATATATACATTTGTGTTATAATCTAATTTTATGGCATTGTATTCAGATATTTATATACACACGCATTACAGAGTCTATAGCAAATGCAAAAGGATAGTTCTTAAAATGTTGTTATAAATCTCTTTATTCTTATACAATTTGAGAAAGGAAACTAAATTTTAAATACACTAATGGACAAAACTTAAAGAAGTTTTACCTTTTAGCATGTATATCGGGATATATATAATAACTCTGAAAGATATTTGATACACAGTGACTTTTATTGAAGACACATGAGATAACCAAGTGTGAACAATATTGCCTCTGTCTCCTTAAAAAACGAAATCAAAATATGAAACTTCTTTTAAGTTTTGTCCATGAGTGTATTTTTGAAATATAAGTGCAGTTTTATTGTAAATCAACATATACATGTCATAATTTGTATAGTTAATGACAAGAGATATAATTTATTTTCGTTAAAATAAGTATGTAAATATGTTACGCTTGTGTTAAAATGTAAATATGTAAATTCATCCATGTATAAAAGCTGGACAAAAAATAAAGGTCGCAGACATCGCGGGTGCGCTGTTCGCTAGGCATAACGGCTGCGCCTCTTCATTTAGCTACGACATACATATATATTTAAATATACGTACAGGAAACATATAGGATTGAATTTCTTCTTTTTGAATCCCGAGGTTGCTGAAGCTGGACCAATCAGGTTGAATCAATACAATAATAGTGTTATGGACAGCAATAAGTATGTGTTTTATTTGAAAATCAAAATGTATTTTAATAGTTTCCTATCTTCAACATAGATGGGGTGTTATTGCATTCTGTTTTAAAAAGTATAGTTCTCAGAAATATTTCAACAGAAGAGTTATCCTCTTTTACTCAAATATTTTTAATTTGAAAGAGTTTTGATCAAAACTGCTTCTACCTTATTTACATATCACGTTCCAAGATAAAAATGACGTCTAGCTATACAGAGGGAATCGACTTTAAAGACGCTGACGGAATCCCTGACAGAAACACAACAGATTATCTATAATACAGCAAGATTTACACTCTGTGAGTCACACAGAGCTCATAGATATAGAGGTATGTAACAGAATATGTATATACAGTAGAACCTGCACGAGAGGACACTCACGTTAGAAGGACACCTCTCTATAAATGACAGTTTTCTTTCGCAAAATTGTCATTTTTACTATTCAGCAACTCTCTGGTAAGAAGACACCTCTCCCTAAAGGACACTTTATCTCTGCAATTAGGTGTCCATTACAGGGAGGTTCTACTGTATTTATATAAATATTGCACAAAAGTAAAAGTGTACTGAGTGTAATATGTTTTGTTTATTATTTTTATTAAATATATATATATATATAAGACTTATTTATTTAATTAACAAAGTGCAACATACCTAATATTATAAATCTTCTAAACCCATTTTACATATTTAAAAAACAATAATAACATTGGTCAATGGTCAAATCTATTTGAAGAATTTATATTATATTACACTGAGAACAAGTTGATACATTATAAGAGCAAGACTTCTATCTGATCGTGTAGCTAAAAGTTTCTGATGGCTTACGTTATTTGTTGGAATAAATATAAACTAATTGTTAACCCCTATTATTAGAGTGAAACACAAAAAATGCAAATAAACATTATTCACTTTAATGATTTTTTCAAATTTATTTTTGTAAATATCCACGCTACAGGTGTACATGTACAAAACAGTCCGAGTTTAAAATGGTCTATGTTTTTATTTAGCCTGTCGAAGAGTGATTTCGCTTGAAAGTTAGCATTTATAATAAAATAGATATTCATTGTGAGAAAAGTCTTTATCATTTTAATTACCTTTCACAATTTCACCTTAAAACAGCCCATATAAGTATCCGAGTTTATTGATTGTGTCCCGCGTCTAATTTCATTGCTAAGATTACTAATTTTATCGATATTGTCCTAAGTTAGAACAGTTGAAAGACGACCAAAAAGGGATAATCTTCAATGATCATAATTTCTTCATTTTGAAACATAGAAACCCTTCGTACACTTAAGTTCAAAAAAGGCATGTTCCTTGTAAGTTGTATGCATCATCACAAGACTTTCCGCTTCGTTCTTGTCAAGAAGATTTCACAGCCGAACGTTGTTCTTGAAAATCATCCATGATTTCATGTAATAAGTGCATTAAAGACACCCACAGAACTACCACAGTACCTCCACACTCGTCGATGTTGGGTGACATCATTGGGTAGATTGACTCAGGAGATGGCTTACAACAGCTTTCTATAGATGGAAATTTTGCCGGGAGGATACACATCTATAAAGATAAAGGTAACTCTCCCACACATCAAAATAGACGCTAAAGCTAGACACCATCTATTGACCTTCGCCGCAAACTAGATGGCGTCTAGTTTTGACGGGAGAGGCTATCTTCATCTTTGTACAACATATTTCTAGTTATCAAAATTCGAAACTATTTTAAACGCGTAAGATTCTTTTTGAAATTAAACCATTTCTACTGCCCTTACTGCAATGGAAAAATTAATGGGAGGGCCTGGCTCATCAGTGGTCAACCCTCCCAGCGGTTTCGCCAGTTTAATCTACCATACCGCTGTTATATTGCATTTTTGGAACTTCCTTTTATAGTGATACTGTTGCTAGACTCTTGGAATGGGTATTTTAAAAGAACTATAGACATAAGCTTTTAGGACAGTAGAATTACATACAATTATAAATATATAATTTTATATAATTAGATTTATAGTTACATAGCCTGGCACACTACAATTACAAGAGGTTCAGCATTGCCACGATTCCGTTTTTTTGGATTTCCCAACGTATTTATCTGTACATATAAAATAGACATTTCCTGACCGCTCACAAGAGCATTTTAAATGGTAGAGCGCCATCTAGTGGAATAAGAATAAACTAAACGTTGATTTAAGATATTCCGTAATATTTGGCCAACCCATTTCTTGATAAATCAAGAAAAACCAACCATGTACGTGTTCTAACTGTTGGCCTTCGTCAGCGTCGTGCAGGTCGTGCCACAACATTCGAAAATTTGGCCCAAGAGGTTCCCTAGAAATCAAGAAAGTAAAATTTAGGGTATTTTTCTATTGATCTTACTTTTTTTTTCACACACACATATTTATGTTTTGAAAATAGAGCAATCCATGAATAAATCTTTAATTAAAAAGGCATATATTGGTAAAAAAATATATATTTTGATCCAATATATGCATTTTTAATTAAACATATATATATGGTAATTTAACCAACAACCCCATATTGTATATAACTTATAACAAGATTTTCATGTTGTATAATAGAAACACATCTGTAAATGATTATATGCATGATTGACATGTGTCATTACATCATCATATGTAATGTAATTTGTACAAACTGAGGATAAATAAATAAAACTCTGTAATAGATTAAGAGTTGAGCTAAAGAGATAGAAATCAAAAACGTCTCAAATCGAGATAGATTTAGAATTCCCACAACAAGGTCTAAAGATAGATTGGAAACTGCTAGGGCGCCAGTGTCAAATTTCACCAGACGATCCACACTTTTCACATCTGGTGAAATGCAAAACTCCCTTTCTCAGAAAAGGTATATAAGGCCCCCCCCCGTCTTTAGCCAAAAATACAGTCACTTGACAGTCAGTTCACTATCTGCGTGAGCCCTCGTCGGTTGTACCCCAGGTCCACCTCATCGACCATGTAGTCAGTAAGAACTCTTCTATCTCCATCTTTCGCTCCTAGCTAAACTTTTATCTGTTCACGGACTTTCTTAGTGCAACTGTGTCTTCGTGTTTTGTGTGGACATCCCCAAGCTTTCCACTCTGCCTCGACCACGACTGCCTGTACTTTGTGATAACTGTAAACGGTCTTCAAAGGTGCAGAGAGGTACTGGAAAACTCCTTATCCTGACTGTTCCTCTCGTTCAACACAGTATAGCGAGAGTTGACAGGGACTCACACCATAGAATAAGTCGACTGGATACCTCATCACATTTTTAGTCGACAGAATTCTACAAGAGGCTACCAGATCTCAACACATTACATATATTTATCCTTTTTTAAGAGAGCATTGAGGTCACATAATATTTTTACAATATCCGATGTTAAGAATACTTACTTGAAGAGTGGGTCATAAAATCCCTTGTACTGAAAAATTACGAGAACGTTAGAGATACATGGAATATCAATATATTCACATAAAACACAATACTTTATTAAGACATATACGTGGATTCGCCTAGGAGTCGGGAAAGGAAAAATAAGAAAAAGCAAAAGCTATTTACATTTAATAATAAACTCTTGCACAGATAATATTCAAATCCTAATTAAGACAGTTGCATCATGGCTAATGCAACAATATACATTAATATAATTACATATATCTGTGATCATTATTAAACGAATCATTTATTTCAAAAATGAAATCAGAGAGGGTTGTTACATAGGTAAAATAGATCATTCTCCATTTGACATGATGTGCCTTGAATTACATATTGGAAATAGGGAATGCGATTCGATATATGAAATGCAAATTGAATTTACACTCTTATGAAAAAAAAATATTTATTTGAATATTTTCCGATTTATATGAAAATATGTCTATAAGGATCTTTCGACCAAACATGCAAATGATTGAAATTTGGTTGTCGATTTATAAAAAGTAAGAGCTCCAGAACGCATCCAGCACGAATATTCTTGACTCAATATTCGGCTGCAAAGAGAGAGATTGAGATTGAAACTGATTTATTATAACGTCCATATAAGATTATATAAGGTTAAATACATAAAATGAATAAATAAGATTAACAATGATAGATATGAATAAATAAGAGAGAGAGAGAGTTTCTAGAGAATATTAATTGTGCATAAAAAGAGACACCTCTCTTTAAAAATGCATTTAAACATTTAAAGGGAGAGATATCTCTTCGGGTACATATAATTTACAACATAAAACCAGATATGCATGAAGTTAACCATCAGTTCGCTAGCGCATTTGATAGGTTTTTTGGAACCTATATATGCTATAAACGAATGCATACATCCAATGTTTTAATATATCATTAAAAACAAATTTATCAAAAATACTCAATGTTTTCTCTTTACATAAAAATGAACAAAGAGAAATTTTGTGAATATTTTAATGTATACTTCCATGCCAAAAATGTTCTGCCGAGAAGATATTTCCTTTTAGATATAAGGTATTAGCGCGTAAGCTATACTTTATAATAAAAACAATTTTTGTGCGAATTTTTGTTTTTGGATAGAAGCTAATTTTCTTTCTTCTCACGCATGAGCCGTATTCTCTCAATATTTTCATAGCAGTAAAGAAAATAGGTTCAATTATAACATTTCCTTTTATAGAAATTTCAAAAAAAAAAAAAATCTGCCCTCGTCAGAATTGACGTTAAAAATGTATATTTACCCATGGACAAAACTTAAGGAAGGGGAAAGTCTCAATATCGCCCATCATCTTTTCATTTTTGAAGAGACAGAGGAAATTTTTTTTCAGACCTGGTTATCTCGTGTGTCTTCAATAAAGGTTACTGTGTATCAAATATCTTTCATAGTTATTGTCTGAATCTCGATATACATGCTAAAAGGTACAACTTCCTTAAGTTTTGTCTATGAGTGTATATTGTGTAAATATTGATTTTTATCTAAACTTTTGTAGAAAAAATATCCTGTTTCAAGTTTCTTTTTTTCTCTCAAGAAATACAAGGACTGATCAGAGAGTCAACCTCAATCTTTAAGAAAATGGTAAACTCACCTCTGGAGCGTCGTCTAGGGCCGATTCATGCACATTGTACTCGTAACCATAGGAACTGCATCAGAATTCAACATCTTATTCTAATTGTCAGGTTAAGTAGCTGAATGATGGATTTCACTTCTCGCTATCCTGAAGCTCAAGATTCACTCACTTGACATCTTTAACTAATTGCGAAGAGAAAGGAAAGTAGAAAGAGAGTTGAAAAGAGGTATTTGTAAAGATACTCTGTCATAAACAACAAGTCTCCAAGGATAAATGTCTTCTTTTATTACCAACACATCGAAATTTCGGGTATAACGACTTTTCTACAGGAATAACAGACATGTAATGATTTTATTTATTTCAACACACAAAACGCGATATCCCGGCTAAGGATAATTGCGTCGATTAACATTTTTTTTTTAAAACAGAAACAGTCACAAACATATTATACAAGAAAAAGTAATCAAAAATAAAAAGAGAAACCATAATATATATTAGGAACCTGAACCTTTCAGGCCAGAAAGATAATCATAAATATATCTACAAAAATAGTTAAATCTATGATAATTCTCGAAGCATATAATATATTTATAAATGTATGTAATTCTACTGTCCTAAAAGCTTATGTCCATAGTTCTTCTAAAATACCCATTCAAAGAGTCTATCAACAGTATCACCATAAAAAGAAGTTCCAAAAATGCAATATAACAGCGGTATGGTAGATTAAACTGGCGAAACCGCTGAGAGGGTTCACCACTGATGAGCCAGGCCCTCTCATTAATTTTTTCATTGCACTAAGGGCAGTAGAAATTGTTTAATATCAAAAAGAATCTTACGCCTTTAAAATAGTTTCGAATTTTAATAATTCTCTCTGCTATTTACAAATTAATATAGTATCAAACTTATCATTTTCATCTCATGTTTGATATTCATGTAGAAGGGACCTTATACCTGAAATCTCGAAGTATTGGTAATAAAAGAAGACATTTATCCTTGGTGACTTGTTGTTGATTGTGATCAAAGAATTCTAACCATTTAAAGCTACTCTATGTTTACAATAATTCTTCGATTCAAGGATAATCCAGATGCATAACTACGAACTGGATTGAAGTTAGAAATGTACAGGTGATATCCTAATACAGAAAGATAGTCAAAAATTTTACGAAATCCACATAAAATATTTAGAATGATTGATATTCGTTGTATATTGTTGCATCATGGCTAATGCACCTATTTTATTACAATTTGTAAGATTATTTTTCATATAATTTAAGTTCGAATTTATATTTTATATTTATTTTATTAAACAGAATATATATATTATAAACAGATATATATATGTATTATAAAATCACCATTTGTATTTTGGTACAGTATGTGACTTCACTGCTCTCTTTGATGTGAGAAATAAATAAATTATTCTGGAGGCTACTTAAATTAGAGTTATCTCATTATTCCCTTATATAAGTTTGTAGGATGGTTGAAACACGCTCTGGTAAGATGCAAGGCCCAGCACAGGAGAGAATCAAGGTTGAAGAGTCTGTCAAGCTGCAACCTGGTGCAATAATATGGATGTACCCAATCTTCATACATAGAGTGCATTTAGAAAATTTGGTTACATAATATTTGAATAGGATTGCTGTAAATGCTGAGATGTTAATAGAAGAGAATAGATGCTTCATTTAAATACTGGGAAAAGTAAAACTGAATTGTCATATGCTATTACATGATCGCTTAGAAAAATATTTATTGATGGATGTATAGAGAGGAATCTGAATGCATCAGATAAAGACGAAACTCTCAAACTACATTTGGGGATCAACAGAAGAAAGTAACCAAGAAATTTCAAAACTAGATTTGTAATATCCTGATTGAAGAGACACACCAGTTCATGGACAGATTAATCTAAAACAGTAATTTAAAATAAAACAGGATTTCTCACTTATACAAAATCAAGCCAAGTTAGCTAAGAGCCAAGTTAAAGATCTAATCATGACAAATGTGCTCTAAATAAATCACTAAATCAATCAATTAGATCACTGAATCACTTACACACAATCTTTAGTGCAGCGCGGAAGACATTCCTTGATATTAAGGAAGTCCGAGCAGTCTCCATCGTCCTCTCGAACTGAAACATAGATATGTCATATATTAGATTGCCGTGATTACAGCGTGCATTGTACTTAATTATTTTATGATGCATTAGCGCGCCATCTGTTATGAAAATTATAAACCAATATAGACGCGTATGATTCTTTTACAAATGAAACGATTTCTACTGCCCTTACTGCAATTGAAAAATTAATGGGAGGGCCTGGGTCATCAGTGGTGAATCCACCTGATGAGCCAGACCCTCCCATTAATTTTTCAATTGCAGTAAAGGCAGTAGAAATTGTTTAATTTGTAAAAGAATCATACGCGTCTATATTGGTTATAACTCTGAAAGATACACTCATGGACAAAACTTAAGGAAGTTGTACCTTTTAGCATGTATATCGGGATTCAGACAATAACTCTGAAAGATACACTCATGGACAAAACTTAAGGAAGTTGTACCTTTTAGCATTTATATCGGGATTCAGACAAAAACTCTGAAAGATACACTCATGGACAAAACTTAAGGAAGTTGTACCTTTTAGCATGTATATCGAGATTCAGACAATAACTCTGAAAGATACACTCATGGACAAAACTTAAGGAAGTTGTACCTTTTAGCATGTATATCGGGATTCAGACAATAACTCTGAAAGATACACTCATGGACAAAATTTAAGGAAGTTGTACCTTTTAGCATGTATATCGGGATTCAGACAATAACTCTGAAAGACATTGGATACACATTGATCTTCATTTAGAAAACACAAGATAACCAAGTGGAAACTCTCTCCTTAAAAATATTAAGAAGACCAGCGACACCAAAATATGAAACTTTCTTAAGCTTTGTCCTTGAGTGTATTTTGTGTTAAGGATTTCAATCATCTGAGTGGACCCGAATAGTCAATATCACAAAGTCGAGACGTTAGTATAGAGGTTGTGCTGAATGGGATATACCTTCGTAGAGGCAGATGGAGGTGTTGAGGTCGAGGTGATGCACGGGTAGCTGGAGGTGGGCCGGGTGACAGGCGCAGTGCTCTAAGGCCAGGTCCATGATGCACATGTTCACACATGACTGAATCAAACCAACTCTTTGTGATCTACTGGTCCATGATGCAAATGTTCAGACATTACTGAATCTCATCATCTCTGTGTTCTACATGTCCATGATGCACATGTTCAGACATGACTAAATCTCACCATCTCTGTGTGCCCCAGGTCTATGATGCACATGTTCAGACATGACTGAATCACACCATCTTTCTAAGTGCACCAGGTCCATGATGCACATGTTCAGACATGACTAAATCACACCATCTCTGTGTGCCCCAGGTCCATGATGCACATGTTCAGACATGACTGAATCACACCATCTCTGTGTGCCCCAGGTCCATGATGCACATGTTCAGACATGACTGAATCAGCTATCTCTCTGTGTGTTCCAGGTCCATGATGCACATGTTCAGACATGACTGAATCAGCTATCTCTCTGTGTGTTCCAGGTCCATGATGCACATGTTCAGACATGACTGAATCAGCTATCTCTCTGTGTGTTCCAGGTCCATGATGCACATGTTCAGACAAGATTAAACTGCACTCTCTATCTCTGTGAATTCTACACGCTCTCGCTTCATAGAAAATATTTTCAGATTCCTGATGAGAGAAGTTGTAGGAATTCTATTTATGTGAAGTGAAACTTCAGGTGTGGACTTACCACTTGGGTCATGGGGGTTGTTGGACCTTTGATGTCGGAGATGTAGTCCGTGCAGTTGGCGGAGTACGGCGCCTTCAGGACATTCATTTGGCTCTGGGAGAAACACGCGGAGTTCAGGTTATCAATCATTCTATAATTTACACCCAGTAAATTGTAATAAAAAAAAACAAAATTATTCCTTCAATAAGAACGTTTACCAAGAATTTCCCCTCTTTAATAACGAATGAGTCAATACTTAATCAACTACTCCGCAAAAGGTTTATTTTATAATTTATTATGATTGTCAAGCTTTCGAGTTGAATAACTCTTCCGCAGGCGTTTCTTACAAGTATATACATTTCAAAATTAACATTTGTAAACAGATCTTACGCACGACTCAGTCTATCTCAGAATTGATAGAGGTCATTTTCCTGTTGGTGATTGGATGGATTTCCTGGCGTCAGTGGTCTAGAGACAATGATGCATCAAATTGCTTTATTCGAATAGAGAAATCTAAAATAATGAAAATCTGCTTTTTTGAGCCGACCGTGTAGATTCTCATTTTATTCTGTATTTAAAAGGTTACACAATATTGCAATATTGTTAGGAGAGAAGAGCGCGGCTCGAGGCGGGTGCTCACGTGTCACTGTTCAAAACCTTTTTGTTTTGGCTACATCTTTTCCCGTGGACTTAACGATAACTTTTCTAAAACTTATTTCAAATTTCATGTATAATTCTTTTTACATCATTTAGTCTTGTATAATTATTTACTATAATTTCCTATCGTTCAATTATTATACTTTCTAATTAAAGATTATTTAAACGTTAAAAAGACTTCACGAATGTTTCTTCCCAGTACATCAGGCCACCAGCGCAACACTGGTGGAGATGCTGTTTCCAACCCAAGAAGAAGCAGGCGAACACAAGGCCTGCCACCAGTTAGATCTTTTAGCGCCTCGCCAACAAGACGCATTGATCCTGAAGATGCCGCCTCGTGGAATAACAACGTCTTTTTCTGTCAGCCACCACCTCCAAGCCTAGAATTTTTCGGAGGGTATTCTGAAGAGGACCCAGCAGAGTGGCTGGAAGAACTCGAGCTTTTAGCAAGACAGCAGCGATGGCCCGAGGACGTGATGCTGGCATATGCCAGAAGTTACCTGAAAGGTCCTGCAAAAAAATGGGCAAAGCTAAACACCCCCCAAATATTTTCAAATTGGACAACCTTTGAGAAAACACTGATGCAAGACTTTAAGATTGCAGATACGACAAAATTTAAATTAATCATGGAGCTCCAGAATAGAGTACAAGGATATAATGAATCTACTCTAAGATACGCTGAAGATGTACTCAACTTGTGCAACAAGGTAAACTCTAAAATGTCCGCTGAGGATAAACTTTATTATATGAAAACTGGTCTGAACAAATATCTCTCGCTCGTCGTATTAATGACACCTTGCAGTACAGTTAAAGAATTCTTGGAACTAGCAAGACGCATTGATCAACATCTGGTTGACTTCGAACAGAGAAGAAGCTGCAGACAAAGATCTAATCCTATCCAACCATTTCAAACAAGAAAATATAATTATAACAACTATAGAGGTTCAGCACGACCTTCAAACGAGAAACCCCAAATATCGAACGAGCGCCCAACTGACTATGGAAGGCAAAATATAATTCCGAGTAAATTCGAGGGAAAAAGAATAATTGAAACTAGAGCAGGAACAAGTGGCGTTAATCTGCGAAATTCACCCCCACCTCAACAAAATCGCAACAACGAGCAAAGATCCACACGTCCTAATACTTATTATCGAAGACAGTATCAGGTTGACAAAAGAATCTGTTGGAACTGCTCGGAACAAGGACATATTTCGAGGTATTGCCCGTATAAGCCCCAACACCAAAACTACAATATCAGACCTATCCGAAGACAATATACGAGGTCTATAGACGAACCAAATTCACCACATGAGGAATACCTAAAGAATTGTAGAGGCATCGAGGATAGGGAGCGAGAGGATCCAGATTTCGACATTCATAGTGAGGAAGACTTCCCTACTCTAGGGGTAGCTTCAAAAAACTAATTAAGTCAAAAGGATCGCAACTCTCCGGTGATAGAATAAATTTAATTGTAAATCTTCAGAAAAACAAAACCATTCGCATTGTAATAAAAGGAATGCCAATAGAAGGACTGATAGACACCGGAGCAATGGTCAGTTGCATTGATGAGGAACTTGTTAAGAAGCTCGAATTAAAATTCATACCCGATAAAAATCTAAAATTAAAATCAGCAGATAATCAAAAACTCAATGCAATAGGGAAGTCAAGAGTTAAATTTAAAATCAATAAGAAAGAATATGAAATAGAAATGATTATCTTAAAAAAGTGCAACCCTGTAATAATCCTTGGAGATGACTTTTTAAGTCAAAATAAAGCACTAATAAATTGTCAAAATAATACTTTGTGGGTGGAATCCCCAAATATATTTGACCAAAATGAATCAAATTTAAGATATGCTCATATAGCTGAGGATAAAATCATTCCTGAATATTGTTTATGTTTAGTAAAAGGATATAGTAAGACTAGCATTACAGGCAGAGAAATACTAATTGAGAATATTCCTTCTCTGACAACCAAATATAATCTTATAACAACCAGATCCCTATTGAATAATACGAAGAAATATTTGACCATATGGATTTTAAACGGTACGAACAAACCTGTAAAACTTTTCCGGAACACGAAGATAGGAATACTTTCGGAGGTAGACAGACTGTACCAGACGGGGAACCAAAGAGTAGCCTCTATTAGAGCTGATTTTGATATAAATCCTGGGTTATGTCCGGAAGAACGCAGCCAGGTTTTGACCCTCCTTAGTGGATATGGCGAGATGTTCACTGCGCAGGATGAATATAAGGGTAGAACACATCTCGTTAAACACCAAATTAAAACAACGAGCGATATCCCCATCAGGAAAAATCCCTACAGAGTATCTTTAAAAGAACGGAATATAATTAGTGATCAAATAAACAGTATGTTAAAAAATGGAATTATTTCACATTCCTCGAGTCCATGGGCATCCCCTATAATTCTAGTGAAGAAAAAGAATGGAACATTTAGATTTTGCGTGGATTATAGAAATCTGAACTCAGTCACAGTAAAAGACCAATATCCACTACCGCGCATAGATGACTGCTTCGATTCCCTTCATGGCGCCAGGTACTTTACTTCACTCGACCTTTGCTCAGGCTACTGGCAAGTAGAGGTGGAAGAACAGGACCGTGAAAAAACAGCCTTTATCACTCCTGATGGACTTTATCAATTTAATGTTCTACCTTTTGGATTGTGCAACGGGCCAGCAATTTTAGAGAGATTAATGGATACTGTTCTTAGAACCCATAAGTGGAAAATATGCCTCTGTTACCTCGACGACGTCATCATATTCTCAGAAGATCTACATTCCCATTTGAACAGATTGAAGACAATCTTAGAATGTTTGAAAACAGCAGGATTGACACTCAATGCCTCGAAATGCCGATTTGCATATACCGAGCTTCTTATTTTGGGACATGTCGTTTCAAATGAAGGAATCGCGCCAGACCCAGAAAAAATTATAAGTATAAGAAAATTTCCAACGCCCAGAACCGTTAAAGATGTCCGAGCTTTTCTTGGACTTTGTTCATACTATAGAAGATTTATAAGAGAATTTTCAAAAGTTGCATTGCCTTTACAGATTTTGACCCGCAAAAACCATTCGTTTGCATGGGGTAAAGAACAAGAGTTGTCATTTAATTCATTGAAAAACAAACTCATCTCTCCTGAAGTATTAACGCATTACGATCCAAATAAGCCTATAGGCCTCCACACAGACGCAAGCGACCAAGGACTTGGAGCAGTGCTTGTTCATTTAAACGAAAACACTAAAGAGCGTCCAATTTCTTATGCAAGCAGGACATTACAGAAAGCAGAAACCAACTACTCTACAACAGAAAAAGAATGCCTAGCTATCATATGGGCGATTAAAAAATTTAGACCATATCTTTACGGAAGAAAATTCACTATATATACCGATCACCATAGTCTGTGCTGGATGGCAAAAATGAAAAACCCTGCAGGGCGATTAGCGAGGTGGTCACTAGAACTACAAGAATATGATTTTGCCATTAAATACAAGTCTGGAAAAACTCATCTAGATGCAGATGGATTGTCACGATGTCCTATCCCGTTTAAAGAGCAAATATTTCTGGCCCTCAATGCTTAAAACTGTGGAAGAATATGTATCGAGTTGTCCTGAATGCCAGTTTCGCAAGACACCTTCCCAATTGCCTCAAGGACTGTTGCAGTCGATTCCACCAGCTTCAAGACCTTTTGAGAAAATGGGAATAGATTTGATGGGGAGATTCCCGAAATCTGGAAGAGGAAATAGTTGGATCCTGGTATGCACAGACTATTACTCCAGATATATCGAGACAGCGGCATTACCCCGCGGGACGGCGGAAGAAATTGCAGACTTTTTCTTGCAAAAGGTGGTATTAGGACACGGCGCACCCAAAACAGTTATATCTGATCGGGGTAGTTGCTTCTTGAGCAAACTATTCAAAGAAGTTCTAAAGATATGCAATACGCTCCATAAGAAAACGACGAGTTATCATCCCCAGACTAACGGCCAAACGGAGAGAATGAACCGTACACTCGCTGATATGATGGCCATGTATATCGACGAGAGACATCAGAATTGGGACGAGATACTTCCATTCGTAACTTTCGCCTATAACTCGTCCATACAGGATACTACCGGCTATTCACCATACTTCCTAATCCACGGACGAGAGCCATTGACCTTCTTAGATTCGACTTTTGATATGCCAGAGCTCTCTAGGCACAAAGACTATGACGAATATGTATCGAACCTATTAGAAATAATAGAAGATGCAAAAGAAATATCCACCTCTAAAACAATAGCCAGACAGAATAAATCCAAACAGTTATATGATACAACTCACAGAGAAGTTAAATATGCCATCAATGTGTGATCTGGTAGTGATTTGGACACCAATAAGGAAAGTAGGAAGAGCGGACAAACTACAAAGAAGATACATCGGTCCTTACCAAATACTGCGACAAACATCACCAGTAAACTACGAAGTCATCGAAATTGCAGAGGGAAAAAGGAAAAAGAGACAAATAGTACATGTGACAAGAATGAAGCCATATAGATCACCAGACTTGAGGACAAGTCTTTTTCAAGAGGGGGAGTAATGTTAGGAGAGAAGAGCGCGGCTCAAGGCGGGTGCTCACGTGTCACTGTTCAAAACCTTTTTGTTTTGGCTACATCTTTTCCCGTGGACTTAACGATAACTTTTCTAAAACTTATTTCAAATTTCATGTATAATTCTTTTTACATCATTTAGTCTTGTATAATTATTTACTATAATTTCCTATCGTTCAATTATTATACTTTCTAATTAAAGATTATTTAAACGTTAAAAAGACTTCACGAATGTTTCTTCCCAGTACATCAGGCCACCAGCGCAACAATATAAATAAAAGCTATGAAGGTTATCAAATATATTTATTCTGGATTAGTAGGTGACGTACCGGTTTGATGGTGAAGGTATAGGTTCTGCCAGGTCTGACGATCATGCCATCGCGGTAGACCAGGGGGTATTCGTAGGGGGAGTGGATGTGGATTAGACCGTGAACCTCTCTAAGAGGCTGGTTGTATTCCTCAGGCTGGAGGTCTAGCAGTACGCTCAGGTACGTCCCTGACACAGCACCATACATGATGATAGAGTAATGGTAATTTAAGATTCCTTCAGCTCATATCGTCAAATACATAGTGCACTTCTCTAAATAGCGAATGAATTATTTATGAATTTATATTGAAGATGTTATACTAGCCTACCTTTGTTTGGATGTCTGAAATATTTTAAAAGAGAACTTAAACATCGTTCAGTAAGCATATTATCTGAAGTCTTGAGTCTTTGCAGTGGACTTGAACTATGATCCTCCTCTCAGCTGCTCTGTCAGGTCTGTCGAGTCTGGAGACCGTGGAGAGAGGATGCTGAACAGCTGCGTTATGCACCACCACATTGGTCCTGCAGTGGGAATTATGGTATGAGGCGGTATTGGGATATCAATCTCGCACTCCTCTAGTACGCATTGCCGGTACTTTAAACAGCCAACGCTACATCTACGAGGTGTTGGAACCAGTTGTCCTTCCTTACCTTCAGGGCTTCCCATAGCCATATTTCAACAGGATAATGCGCGACCACACGTAGCACGCATTGTTCAAAGGTTCTTCGTCAATCGCCAGATTGAATTGCTTCCCTGGCTGGCTCGTTCTCTGGATCTTTCGCCGATAGAAAACATATGGTCCATGGTTACTTAACGATTGACCCAGATTACATCCCCAGCTGCAACACCAGATCAACTTTGGCAAGGTGTGGGAGCTGCTTGGTCTGCTGTACCCCAAGAGCACATACTAAGTCTCTTTGAATCAATGCCGAGGCGTGTGGCAGCGGTGATCTCCAACAATGGCGGATACTCTGACTACTGATTCTGGCAGGAACCACACTTCGCAGAAGTCTATAAATTTAATCATTTGATACTTGGTCAACATGTTATCTATAAAATAAATTTTGTCATGGTATCTCTTGTCTTTCTTGGTGTTGCAATTTGGGTGGCCAGCAGTATATATACAGGGTCTATTATGAAAGAAATGAGCATTTACTGGCAAAATACATTTATTGATCGTAATTTGTGCAAATGTTCAATATTCTTCAAAATACATTCCTCATGCGTCAATACACTTGCGGAGACGCGTTTGCCACGCCTGAAAGGCACCCTGAAACTCCTCGACAGGAATGCTTCTCAGGAACGTTGTAACATGGTGTTGGATGTTTTCCACGGTTTCCCAATGTTTTCCTTTCATCTCTCTCTTTAGTCGCGGAAACAAAAAGAAGTCACATGGAGCTAAGTCGGGACTGTAAGGGGGGTGAGGGTTCACCGGGGTGTTGCTCCGGGCCAGGAAGTTGGTAATGATGAAGGCTGTGTGGTTGGTGGCATTGTCATGGTGGAGCTTGACCGTGTCTTTAATGTCAGTCCTCACGCGTGCGATCCGGCGTTTCATTCTCCTGAGCACCTTCAGGTAAAAGGCAGAGTTACAGTTTGTCCCTGCGGTACAAACTCACAATGGACTATTCCTCGGATGTCAAAGAATACAATGATCATCGTTTTGATGCGCGACTTGCTCGTTCGCGCTTTCTTGGGGCGTGGGGATGATTTTGTGTGCCATGCATAGCTCTGCCTTTTCGACTCTGGGTCGTATTCAAACATCCAGGATTCGTCTCCGGTTACTACAGAGTTCAGAAAGGCCGGTTCATTTTGAATCAAATCCAACAATTCTTGACAGCGCAAAACTCTAAGCTCTCTCTGGTCTTGCGTCAACACTTTCGGCACAAGCTTCGCACAGACCTTACGCATTTGCAGATTCTCGGTCACTATCCCATGTACCACAAATGTGGACATGTGTAATGTGTCAGCAATTTGCTGGATGCTTGATCGACGGTCGGTACGCAAAACTTCGAGCACACGATCCACGTTCTCGTCAGTTCTGGCCGTTGTTGGGCGTCCTGAATGGGGTTCGTCGGCGACCTTCTCCCGGCCCTCCTTGAACGCCTTGTGCCACTTCCCAGACTGTGATCTTGAAATGAAATCGTCCTTGAAGGCTTTTTGTAGCATCTGGAATGTTTCGGTTGCATTTTTTTCAAGCCTCACGCAAAGGTTTATGGCGTATTGTTGTTCAAGCGAACGCTCCATCGTGCTATGTTACAAAAGTTGAAAACACACTTCAAGAGGAGGCATGTATCTCCCCTCACACTGCTCGAACTCAAATGACGACCGGATGGATTGGAAGAGCATATTCCTCCTCCACATTTCCCACGGTTTTACCGTGCTGCCATCTATCGTTGCGTCACAATAACATTATGCTCATTACTTTCATAATGGACCCTGTATATTGCATCATATCATAGGGCAGAGAATTTTAGTTTTAAAATTTATTAACATAGAGAGAGAATATAAAAATTAATATTCTAAATATGATAAAGATATAATTATGAAGCAGAGCCTCACCTGGGGTCATGGAGGTGTCATGGCTTAGGTTGGATCCCACGATGGCCTTGGAGTTGATGGTGTAGCAGTTCCGTGTGAGGCCGAAAAGATCGAAGTAGATGCTCCACACCAGGTTCTCCTCGCTGCAACAAGATATGCTGTGTTTCATGTTTAACTCATAGGATGAATTTTGCATTCTTTGGAGCTGCCTTGATCATATATTGGGACATTAGGCATCGTGCAATCTCTAATACAAGGGTCTAATATTGAAGCCGCAACGGTGCTCTGATCGTTCTTTCAGCCTTCATCGGGAACATACGACCTCTAAATTATAAGACAGAAATTGCGTCCTTCGGTGCCGCCCTGATCACATTTGGAACCATATTCGAAACGCACGGCCTCTAATCCAACTGCCAGATCTTGCAATTGTAGCGCCGCCCTGACCATTCTTTCGACCATCTTCACAACCAGTAACTTGCACCTACAGTACCGCCCTGATTCGGGCCATTTTGGTAATCCGACTTCAACTCATAGTTCAGATTTTGATGTCACAAATTTCCGCTCTGATTATACCGTTTACCATCTTCGCGACGCCTGCCTCTAAGCCATAGGTCAGATCTCGCAAATTTAGCACGTCCCAGATAATTTGAGACAACTTCGCAAAGAACAGCTTCTTAGCCTTAAACCAGATCTTGAAGCTTTCGGCGCAGCATTAATAATTTTTTAAGCCATTTTCACAATGCATGGCTACTAACATAATGTCCAAATCTAGCAAAAGTAGCGGCGCTCTGATCATTCCGTTGGCCATCTTCTCAACAAACTGCCTCAAAAGCTATAGTAAGACCTTGCAGCCTTGACGCTGCCTCTCTCTCCCTTGAGTTCTAATAGAAACGTGTGACTATGAGTAATTCCTGTCTCGGCAAGTGCGGTGCGCGGTTAGTAAAAACAAAAAAACAAAACAACTTTATTAGGGCGTCTTGCCCTATACGGATTCGCCGTTGAATTACAAACAATATTAAACACAGGGGGGAAAAGGGAGAGATAAAGTATTTACAATTGAGGTATGGCAAACAGGGTGACTTTAAACATATATTACACATATATCATTAATGGGGAAGAGAAATAAAATGAATGATAAATACAAAAGTATAACATGAGAATATGAAGAACATTGAAAACAATATGAAAATTACATTAACAAAGGATAAGTGGAAAACATTTGGTGATTATAAGAAAAATAAAAGGCATTTGTGAAAAGGCAATAATCAGTAGGCAAAAGGTAATATATACAAAAAGGAAAATATGTAAATAAGAATGAACATGTAAATCTTTTTTCTTTTTTAAAAAGTAATGGCAGGAATAAAGAATGGTCATTTTGAAGAAAAAGAATCAAGGTGGACAAAAATAAAAGTTAAAATTTACATATATGTTGGTAATGATAAATTTACATAGTTAGGTGCGCTTTTAGATATAATTACATATGAATAAGGTAAAGTGCGTAAAAATACAAATCCTAAAAACAAAAACATTGTGAAATCAAATTAAATAAGAAAAGATCAAAATACTAAAAGTTTGGGAATTTAAATATAAGATTGCAATGTGAAGCTATAGGGTATTGTGGTTATTAGCGAAAAAAAATATATATAGTGGAAATATGATTAAAAAAAAAAAAAAAACTGTTTTAGCTATATCTTATTTCCATTAGTATTGACAACTTGGCCATTTACAGCTTCATAAACTACACCTTTTACAAAAAGTTTGTTATCTCTCAACTTTGATCGAGTGCCTTTTTCAAAAAGTTCTTTCCTTTTAGCAATAAGAATAAGCCGTTGATCTCTAATCTTTTTACTGTAGTCTTTGCTTATGTAAATTTTGCTATCTCTAAGTTTAGTCGTATTTTTGAATAATTTAATTCTGTCCTCATATTCAGGCAATGAAATCAAAATAGGCGATTTATTAGCCTTTCCAAGTCTATGGCATTTAGTTATACTTATATTCTCTAGAATCAGCATTTTTTCTTTTATAATAGATTTAACTTTTTGAAGACTTTCAGCTGGTCCTTCATTCGCTTCTCCCTCAACTCCGTAGAAAACGAGATTTGGCTCTCGCAGCTTCATCTCCAGAAAGTCGGTCCTGGCTTCAATTTCCCTTAACTTAGTTACATTCTCAGAGACTTTCTCGTTCGTAGCAGCCGAGGTTTCCACACAAGTTGTTAACTTCATTTCAACTCCAAGAAGTCTCTGGTCCCACTCTATTATTATTTTCTCGATGTTTGACAATCTCGTATCTATTCTCTCGCCAAGATTTCTGATCTCTGATGACATTTGGACAATCATTGTCTTCAACTCAGTATCAGCCGATGTGCGCGGTTAGTAATTAATCAGTGTTTTCACCTTTAATATACATTTCTTCTATTTATATCTCATTGAACAAAATAACGTTATTTAAAGCTTCCATTGTTAAAATATTTAGATCCATTTTTCCATTATATATCAACCTTAAGGCATTTTTTAGAGGAAATAGTATATATATTCTTCTTTAATATCAATGCATATCAGATTTTACTTTAAAATTCTACTAAATGATAGTTTGGTTACTCAATACCGGCGATGAGTGTTTCATTGGAGAAAATTAACGAACAATTTTTGTGCCTCTTTATCAGTTGATTTTTCCATCAATAGAAGAATTTCGTATCGTTGAACACAAGCATTTAAATGTGCACACAGAATTGACCATTATTGATTTTGTCAGCATTTATATATTTATTTGAAAATGCTTATGATTGAACTTAGCTTAATCGGTCATTCCTTATCAGAAAGATAAGTATTTCATTGGAGATATTCATCTTAGAATTATGTATCATTCAGCAAAAGCATCTAGATGTTTCATTAGAATGTCCATCATGGAAATTTGTATGATTGAACATCAGCTTTAAGATGCTTCATTCGAGATCATCATCAAATAACTTTTCATCATTGAACATGAGAATTTAGATATTTCATTCGATATCTCCATCAAAGAACTTTGTATCAATTAACATAAGCATTTAGAAATTTTATTGGAGATATCCATTAAATAACTTTGTATTTTTTACTTTTGAGATAAAAATGTTTCATAAGAAATGATAATTACAGAACTATCATCTCGTTTCATCAAACAGTAACAGTTTGTTTTTTAAAAATCAATAAAGAGAAATAAATTCCAATCACATTGAACTTCGTTTCGATGTACTCCAACAATAGGATTCTTTATAGGGGATACCTGTAATTAAACTGAATACCAGTAAACATTTAAGCTTCTTACCATATAGTTCAAACATGTTTAAATTTATTATTTTGAACATTTTCCTGAGAAAAATCTTCGCTTCTATTATAGAAAATTTTCTTAAATACTTTCATATTGGGGGTTTGGTATCTTGTCTAAAGATTTTAAATATTTCTTTTTTTTTTTCTCTCGTTAGTTATCACCAATATATAATTTACAAAATTGAGAAGGAAATATTCGATCTATTGTTGTTAGGACTTTTTCCAATAATGACAACTCAAAAGAGTTATTTTATTTTTTGATATTTTTTATAAACAGGATGTCAAAAAATTTGTAGAGTCAAAATTTACAAACATAACCGAGCATATTTAATTCGTTGAAATAAATATATCTTTTAATTATATTAAATTATGACAAAATCTTTCTCTTCAATATCCTTAAAGACATGTCCTCACACGACTTTGCCTATTGTCAAAGACTTTCTACATCGCAATAATTTATACTTACAGTTTCTCCAATTAGGAAAAAGGCATCTCCTTATCGTGCAACTGAAAGTTGCTGATGGCTTGCTCCATCTATCGGAATAAATATCAACTATTCTCGTTGATTACTAATTATCCAGAATTGGTCAAATACTCATTTTTGATTAATCAAGAAAAGCTAACCACGGACGCGTTTCGGGCTGTTGGCCCTCTTCAGCGTGCTGCAAGCTGTTGTTCAACGACCAAAAAACTGGTCATTCAGGCATCCTGAGAATAGTTGATATTTATTCCGATAGATGGCGCAAGCCATCAGCAACTTTCAGTTGCACGATAAGGAGATGCCTTTTTCCTAATTTATGCACCTTATCCCAGTAAAATATCACATTTGTACTATTTTTCACAGTTTCTTCAATGTTAGTGATTGTTTTCGTAAACTTTGTCATCCGTAGAGCTTCAGGATAAAGAAAACTCAAATTTTATTGTATGATGATATATTCATTTAATGATTATGGTTCTAATAATATTTGAATGCATATACTGGCTTTTGAGACATTATATATCGGTGTACGCTTCTTCATGTACAAAAGGAAGACAACAGAGCGTAGAGTAAACCTGATATCTCTGGTTGAACTCCAGGTGGAAATTCTATCTGACCAGAGGCTGATGGATAAATTCTCAAATTGAATCGAATAAAACAGATAATTGATTGCTCCCTTATCATTGAGATTTGTGATCGTGAGGTTTGAATATTTTTTAAAGGTGAAAACATGTATGTTTATAATAAAGATTCTTCCTTGCTTTTACACTTCGATTAAATCAATAAGGAATCAAGGGTTTAGTTTCTTTTCTATGTGTTTCTGGATCTCCGTGTTGAAGGACATATTATCCAGAAAGCTTGAGAAATAAAAGAAATAAGAAATGAAACCTTTGATTCCTTATTGATTTTATCAAAATGTCCTTTATGTATGTAAAATTATTTGGTGATTGGAGGTTTGTTTAAAATAATATAGATACATCAACACTTTTTGATTATTTCTTTTTTTGTATATTTCCCACTTTCATAGGTTTCTCCTTCTTGTAACCCCAAGGAGAATCCTCTGTAAGACCTGTGTGTCTTAATAAAGGCTTTTGTGTGTGTGTGATTATTTCTTTTTCTTGAAGTTTCAGCAACTTACTGTAACCTTCGTCAGAAGAATGAGTTATGAAGAATTTAAGAATTCCTATAAAACAAAGTGTTTTGTAGCTAATTCTTTATTACCATCATTTACGTTTTGTACTTGGAGTAATAAACAATATGCATTGTTTTTAATGTAGGTTTTCCACACACACACACTTTTGGGATACATAGGCATTCAAGAGTGTTTAGATTTGTTATCACTTTATTTCCATTTTTTGAAAATAGAGCAATCCATAAATAAATCTTTAATTAAAAAGGCATATATTATATCAAAATATCATTTATTTAACCAATATTTCAGTTGGCTGAACGCCAACCTTTATCAAGGTATTAAAACATTTTAAAGTGTGTCAACAACAAACTCAGCGCCACATAACAAAATATTTTTAAAACTAAATTCTTTTGACGTTATGTGGCGCTGAGTTTGTTGTTGACACACATTAATATGTTATAATACCTTGATAAAGGTTGGCGTTTAGCCAACTGAAATATTGGTAAAATAAATGATTTTTTTTATCCAATATACGAGGTGTGTTCAAAATGTATGGCGACTTTTGTGTTTTTTCAAAAATTATTTATTTATTCATGAATACCTATTTTGTCCCCTTCAAAGTAATCCCCATGAGATATTATACACTTGTGCCAACGGTTTTTCCAATCTTCGAAGCACTTCAAAAAATCATTTTTAAAAATCTTTTTCAGCTCCTCCTTCGATGCCGTCTTTATCTCGTCAAGCGTAGCGTAACGTCGTCCTTTCATGGGCCTCTTCAGTTTAGGGAACAAGAAAAAGTCACAGGGGGCCAGTTCTTGGGAATACGGTGGCTGCGCGGCATCATTAGTGTGTTGTTTTTGGCCAAAAAGTCGCGCACAAGCAACGATGTGTGAGCAGGGGCGTTATCGTGGTGCAAAAGCTAATTTTTGTTCTTCCACAAATCCGGGCGTTTCTGGCGGATTTCTTCGCGCAAATTGCGCATAACTTGCAGGTAATATCCCTTATTGACCGTTCTACCCTGTGGAAAGAACTCATGATGCACCACGCCCCTGCAATCGAAGAAAACTGTCAGCAAAACTTTCACATTCGACCGAACTTGGCGCGTTTTTTCGGTCTTGGTTCGTGCGGCAGCTTCCATTGAGATGATTGAGCTTTGGTTTCCACGTCATAACCATAAACCCACGCTTCGTCACCAGTTATGACCCTCTGGAGCAAATTTGGGTCGTCGCGGACAGAGTCCAACATCTCATTAGCAATGTTCATGCGATGCTGTTTTTGGTCGCAATTGAGCAATTTTGGTACGAATTTCGCGGCGACCCGTCTCATGCCCAAATCATTGATAAAAATCGAATGGCACGAGCCAATCGATATGTTTAGGTCCTCAGCAACTTCTCTAACGGTGATTCGACGATTGGCCAATATCATTTTCTCCACTTCATTAATTTTTTCGTCTGTTGTTGAAGTGCTCGGGCGTCTGGCACGCTCTTCGTCGTTCACATCTTCTCGGCCTTCTGAGAACATTTTGTACCACCGATAAACGTTGCTTCGGTCCAAGGTAGCTTCTCCGTATGCCACAGTCAACATTCGGAATGCATCCGCGCACTTAATTTCGTTTTTCACACAAAATTTGATACAGGTTCTTTGATCCATTTTTTTAATAGGTAAAAATCGAAGACGATCCAAAACACCTGCAAGCAAAACAGCTGTCAACAATTAAGTGAACATTCAAAATGGCCGAGCTTGTCGGCATAAGTGAGAGACATGAGTACCAACATAAAGCCACAAAAAGATCGAAATTCGAATATACGTAACCCGCGAAAATCCAAAAGTCGCGATACTTTTTGAACACACCTCGTATTTCTATGGGTTGTGCCGTGTAGTGAAGAAATTGTAGGTGATCCACTCAAAACACTTTCGTAAAATGACATCCTAGTAGAATGGTGTCTTGGGCCGAAATATTTGATTTAGAAATTAATAAGTATTCATTTTGAACAAAAACAACATTCATAATACATTAGCACGCCATCTGTTGTCAGAAATTTAAATTATTTTTGACGTGTATGTTTTTTTTTTTTATAATTCAAAATTTTCTACTGCCTCTTTACTTCAACTATAAATCAATAGGAGGCCCTGGCTTATCAGTGGTGAGCTTTAGTAGATTAAGATCAGACATGACGTAGCCACGCAATAATATTTGAAACCAAGGCGATAAAAACGTGGTGATTTTCTTTTATTGGTAAAAACACAAGCTTTCAGGCAAGAATGCCCTTCCTCAGGTTACAACTGGAGCTGGAAACAAAAGTGCCAATTTCATAAGCGGAAAAAGTAAGGAAAATTTACATGCTATGAAAAGTAAAAAAGCAAGGGATTTACACATTTACAGGTGAATGGAGAATATTTAAAAAAACTACGGACATGAAAAATAGCCTATACCGCAAGGAAGACCAGAAGAATAAAAAGAGAAACGGGAACGAAAGGACGCAAAGCATGAGAACACGGTAGAGCGGGATAAAAGACAAGAAGATACAGTAGGTAAATAGTTCAGCTGGGGGGAATGGCGGGGTTAAACACGGAGTACTGGGGTGGGAGGTCGATTTTACGGTTAAAACTGGGCGTGCAGTGTGAGACCAAATATTCAAGGACCAAGCGCTGATACTTGTTCCCGACGCCCTTGTAAACGCATACAGCGCTGTCCAAATTGAACGAGTGGCAAAATTCTGTGATGTGTTGGCATAAGAGAGACTTGCGGTCGTTGGTGCGTATGTTGCGGCTGTATTCTGATAATCTGGTGCGGATAGATCGACCGGTTTCCCCGATGTAACACTGTTCGCAATCGAGACAGGGGATTTTGTAAATTGCGTTGGTGGCGGTTAGGGGATTAGTTTTGATCGAACTTTTTGTAATCGGATGGCGTAAGGAAGTATAGAGGGAAGGGGTATTATTAAAATAGGTACGTATTCCGAATTTGCATAAAAAGAAAGAAATGTCGGAGTTCCTGGCCGAAAACGGGAGAACACAAAGATCTTTGTAGGGGGGAGGGACTGTTTTGGTGGAATTAGGCGAGTAAAAATGATGACGGATAAAATCATGAGGATAACCGGCGGATGAGAGATGATTATATACAATACGTTTCTCATTCTTTTTGAAACAGTCGAGGGAACAGTGAGTGTAAATTCGCTTGGAAATGGTTTTAACAGTGGTGATTTTGTGGGAAATCGGGGCGTGGGGCTTGAAATGTAAGTAGGAGGGGGCGGAATTGGGTTTACGGTAAACGGTTGTGTGGAAGGTGTGTTCGGTATTTACAATTAAAACATCTAAAAACGGGATGCAATTGAATCGTGACGGGTTGTGTGTAAAACGAAGATCAGTATTATAAGAATTTAAAGCATTAAGAATGGGGAGGTGGTCTGTGTCGCGGTGGAGGCAGAAAATGTCGTCGACGTACCGTGACCACAACTCGATCCCCAGGTAGTTTTGGGACAAAATCCAACGGTCCAAGTTGGACATAACAATCTCGGCCGCGACTGTGGATAAAGGACTGCCCATTGGAGAGCCCCTCGTCTGTATGAAGAAACTGCCGTGCCGTGGAAACCTCTGGAAGAGTTTACCACTGATGAGCCAGGCCATCCCATTAATTTATCATTGCAGTAGAAATTGTTTTATTTTTTAAAACGAGTCATACTGGTCAAAAATATTTCAAATTTCTGATAAAATAAACTTTCATTTACACAATCGGGAGAGATTCTATTTTCTTAATTTATAAACCTGATCCCAGAGTTACAATTTCACTTTTATACTTATCTTAAAATATAGACATTCGATTATATTTCACATACCGTTCCTCGCATGTTTTAAGTATAAAAAACTGTAACATTTTGAAAGAGTAATAGATAAGAGGGGGAAAGGAAAGGTGAAGGGAGGTCAACATATCCTCAAATCTCACCTGCAGACAGGTTCGTCTGGAGCCCAAGACTTGTGACATTTGTGGATGAGTTCCTCGGAAGAATGGCCGAAGACCTTTATCTTCCTGATGTTGGTTGCGGATTCAAAGGCCAAGTTGTCCGGGTTGACATACTGCGCCACACCTCTGATGTCAGTGACATTTCTTTAAAATAATGGTGTTCTCAAATGATTGAATTTCAGGTGAATGATACAATCGCATGCTGTTAAGTAAAACTTTTCTCTTCAAAAGATCAATACCTGTCTGAGAAGATCTTTGCGTAAATTGTGAATATTCCTTTTAGCGATTTTGATACAACTTTGAAATAGTCAAATTCACATAGTAGATTGATATCTAAAAATAAACGGCACTGGTACCGTTAAAATAAAATCTAAGAGCCATCTATTGGCGTCTCTGAAATCTCATAGACAAATCTTATTGACAAAGCCACAATACCAGTTATGGCAAATTCTGAACGCCCACCCGTAGACCATGGTTTCAGGTTAATAGCTTTCGTAAGCCCAGGGTTGGCTTTGATTTCATAATATCTCCACAAGAGAGTCATTAAATTATCAGAATTTTCTGAGGATATGTTTAGCTGGTAATGTAGCTATGCAAATGACCAAAATATAGGGCTGAACATTTTCCAGTTATTCTCTATATTTCTTCGTAGCCCCATCCATTCCATCAATCGGATTCTACTCTACCGTTCAGTGCTACCACTGTGCCATATATCAGTCGTCCTCAGTTTTATCTGTAGTCATATATGTACAGTACTCACCATGTAGTGACTCATGTAGGTAGAGTTCTTGCAGAGCTCGGGATCCTCCTGGCAGATCTGTTTGCCTCTCTCAGACATGACACAGAGGTTGGGCATCAGTTCACAGGACTTTCTCCGCTTCAACCTGACCATTGTCAGCACGTGGTCGCAATGTCATGATATAGTTCAGCGTAGAGTCAAATTCATAGATTGTATCCTCTCTCAGACATGATACAGAGGTTGGGGAGAAAATCACAGGACTTTCTCCGCTTCAACCTGATCATTGTCACATTGTCATCACGTTATCGCAATGTCGTGATATAGTTCATCATAGAATCAAATTCACAAATTGTATCTTCTCTCAGACATGATACAGAGGTCGAAAATCCACGTATGTGTTGGTATTGAACCAGGTTTGATTCTGATATTCCAATTTCGATGGATAGCTTGCGCGTATTTCTTTTTATTGTGATCAATGGCGCAATGATTTACAATTCGCAGTGGAAGTTATTCGAAATTGAAGTTAATCAGAAATGTGAGTGCGTTGCCTTTTAATTGAATCCTCCTTGTATCTATTTTCACTTATCCCTATCCTTTCATCCTTAGGACAAATTTCCTTGACTGCAGCTACTATTTTAAAGACTTTTTCAATCAGAGTAATATATTGTCGCGAAAAATGCACGAATTATTGAATTTTATTCTATATTGTGAATTTTAAGATATGGCGAGATATAGAGAGAACATACATTCATCTGAAATCAAACTTGAACTTGTGGAATTGATAATAAACTATATATTAACAGATTTTAAAGTCACAATTCAAGTCATTGATTAATTTGTACTTACACTGTATTCAAACATATTGAGGTTATGATGCATTAGTGCGCCATCTGTTATCAAAATTCGAAACTATTATAGATGCGTATGATTCTTTTTAAAAAATTAAACAATTTCTACTGCCCTTACTGCAATGGAAAAATAAATTTTTCCATTGCAGTAAGGGCAGTAAATATTGTTTAATTTTTTAAAAAGAATCATACGCGTCTATAATAGTTTCGAATTTTGATATTGGGGTGTTAACTATTTTGGCATGAGATATGTAGGTTATCAAAAAATTGTAAATTTTGCCACCTTTCCGATTAGCCTTCTGCTAACCATATATATGATGTTGTTAAATCAAACATATTTTACAACTCTGCACTTTGTTTCATTGTTTTCATATAAAAATGAAGACGAGGAATTACGAATGTCTCTCCAAATCTTACTTCATAGAGATGGATTCTGTGATGTTTAATATTCAGAGAATAATTTTTCTCCCGTTGATAACAGATCACCATAGCCCTGTAATATATTTTAAAACCTATGAATGGTCTAGTCAAATTCACTCATATATATAGTGTGAGGTATGTTCACATCTTTGTGCCGAAGCCATGTGATTTGTTAAAACGAAATGAATGGTTTACGAACCATGGTTTTCAAACGTATACATTAACAACATCGGCGTGTATAGTTAACTGGAAGTCATACTTCTACTTCTCCTGTTGAAGTGCATGTTGTGGTCTGTGAAAGCTAGAGAAAAAAAAACTATTTAAATAAACATGACCCTGGAATGCTTGTTCATTTTGTTAAACATTGACAACATATTTAAATAAATGGTAAATTTTACTACACAATTTGACAATATAAAGGCTATTTTCTAGAGTTCAGTAAAGAATAGGATATCAAAAGAGGAACTTACGCATTGCCATTACACACCGTAATAGCGGGGAAAGGGATGGTCAGGGCGTACTTGATCTCAATGTCGGTGATGGTAGGGTACTGGAGGAAGAGCCAGATGATACTGCCGATCTAAGAACACATTCTAAGGACATTGTATCTTGTCATAGAATATTTCAGAAAAATGCAGGCACCTTTGTATTATTGAAGAAAGCTTTTAAATACTTTGATATTGAGCTGAAAAAATGGTGCCAGTATAGCTAGCTATTAAAGAAAACATAATTTTAAATTAGTGTTATATATATATGTGTGTGTGTAATATTGTTGCAATTGTCGATGTATGGATAAGCTGGCAGTCGTGTACGTGAGGCGAGTGTTGATGTTCTTCCCACACGCGGACAACAAGAAGCAGAGGCAGGGCTAGATGTTAACACCGAGAGTGATCGGGAACAGCCCACGGGACAGAGGTAGAGACCATGACACAAACTTGGATGCTTATCGCTGAGACATGGAGAGCCAGACTGAGAGAGACTTGCCGAGAAACAAACCCTAGAACCATCTGCTGCTGACCCCCTGCCAAAACCTGTCCTGTTTTCAGGGGTCGTCTATAAAGAGTCCTTGGGGGCCCCACATTGGCTGGGCGTTGGCTTTTCCTCCCCTCTGTCCCTGCCACCAGCTGACCGCTCTCTCTTTGGATCTTTATTTTGACGTCAATATTTTTAGTTTTACATACAAATAGGGGTTTACAGGTATTATTAATAAAGATATAGCATATATACAAAATTTTATCTCTCATAGAATATTCATAATCTGTTCAAACATCTATATTTTTGTCCGTGTCAAGGTAGGTGAAAATTGTACTTTCTACAAAGAGAAATAAATGAAAGGAACCTTGAATATAAAGAATTGCTAGAGCAGTGAGAGATCCTCCTGACCTGGTAAAAGAATCCAGTGGAACAGATGACTAGGACCAGGAGTTTGAAGATGACCGGGATTGGCTTGTTGGACTTGATCCTGGGGAGGACGGAGGCCCAAGAGGACTCCTCGAAGAGTTGTTTCAGGTATTCTTTGGCTGGAACATCAGTCGGTAGGATGATGTTGGAAGTTTAGAAAATCCTAAATGGTGTTATCTATTTAAGTAAGATATATATTTTTTAATATCTGTATTAAAGAGATCGAGAATGGTATTAAGGAGTGGGAGGACAACAGAGGTAAGTTGACATGAGGCGAAGAGACAAGCTGGGTGACAAGAGGATCATACAGACTGAGACACGACCATATGCTTAGCCGGCCATGTCCGATCACAAGGTACCCAGTATATTACGCCTTGGCTCTGCACTCTGAAAATGATCCACACAAACTTTTTATGGTCTAGAACATGTGCTTACAATATTCAATGGTCTAGAAAATAGGTTCTCAAGCAGTCTATGCTCTATAAAATAGGTTCAGGAATTATGGTCTAAAACATAAGTTTATAAGCCTTAAAAGTCTAAAATATGGGTTTCCAAACATTTTATGGTCAATAACATAGGCTTGAAAACCTTATTTTGGTCTAGAGCATAAGTACGCAAATCTTTTTTTTTGCCTAAAGCCATGGTTCACAAGCCTTTTTTCGTCAACAATATAGATTCGCAAACCTTTTATGGTCTACAACATAGGTACGCGAACCTTTTATGGCCTACATCATAGGCTCACACAAGCATTTTATGGTCAACAATATAGATTCGCAAACCTTTTTTAGGTACGCGAACCTTTTATGGCATAAGAACATAAGCTCGTACACTCAAACCTTTTATAGTCTAGAACAATTCACGAACCTTTTTTTGTTATCTATAACGTAAAGTACGCAAATATTTTATGGCCTACAGCCATGGTTCACAAGCATTTTATGGTCAATAACATAGATTCGCAAACATTTTTTTGTCTAGTACATAGGTACGCGAACCTTTAATGGTCAAGAACCGCGCCATCTGTTATCAAAATTTGAAACTATTATAGACGCGTATGATTCTTTTAAAAATAAAACAATTTCTACTGTCTTTACTGCAATGGTAAAGGCCCTCCCATTAATTTTTCCATTGCAGTAAGGGCGGTAGAAACTTTATTTTTAAAAGAATTATACGCGTCTATAATAGTTTCCAATTTTGATACTTTTACAATACTCACCTTAATTTTTTTAAATATGACATGCAGTATTTTTATAAGAGTACTCTTGTGTTTATAAATAAAACACACACAATACTCGTATAATATCAAAATTCGAAACTATTATAGATGCGTCTGATTCTTTTTAAAAATAAACAATTTATACTGTCCTTACTGCAATGGAAAAATTAATGGGAAGGATTTCTGTTGAAAATGACAATTTCAGATATTTCTACGATATTTGATATGCAGATATTTGCATAGTTTTAGTATTGTTTATCCTAATTGACATCTCTGCCTATATAGCACGGCTTTGTTGGATTGTTAGTTGGTTAGCGGTTAATTGAATAGGACAGGCCGGCGTGAGCTGCTGATGTACATATAGTTTGTCCTTCTTTTATAGTTTTATATCTTTAGGTAATAAAGGTTTTTCTCTTTCTCTACGAATCTATCATTTTTCCCAACAATTTTATTGCAGTAAGGACAGGACCGGGTAGTTGGCGACTTCTGTACGCTCCAGGAACCTGGGTTACTTAAATAAATAAGGACAGGACAAATTGTTTATTTTTAAAGAATCATACACGTCTATAATAGTTTCGAATTTTGATAACAGATGGCTCGCTAATGTATCACAATATAATATATACACTCAAGGGAAAAACTCAAGGAAGTTGAAAATCTTTGTGTCTCAGGTCATCTGTTTTATTTTTAAGGAGACAGAGGCAATTTTGTTCACACTTGTTTATCTCGTGTGTCTTAAGGTCACTGTATATCAAATATCTTTCAGAGTTATTGTCTGAATCCCGATATACATGCTAAAAGGTACAACAACGAACTGGTAAAAACGTTATATAATGAAAAGGCCTTACAGATGAAGGCCTTTCAATTAATTTTTAAACGAATTTGCTAGAATTCGAACTGAGCAACTTCTTATCTGTAATCTGGAGCGTTAACCACAGTTTCATGCCAAATAGATTCTAGGTTGTTCATATAAAGAGATAAATATCTATTTTCTCATTATATATCAAATAGAAAAAATATGGGCTATGTAGTTTTTTTTTTTGCTTATCCCTAGTACACCTGGTACAGGCCATGATAATCATGGTGGGTAGTTAGCGACTGCTTTTACTGTAAATGTACCACATATCTACACATGTGAAAAGCAGTTCGACTTTGCACTTACAAATGTGCCAGAACCCCGTTTAGTTACATGCACTCGCTGGTGGGGTTGGACTTTTCCAAGAATCGGGGGCCATTGGAGCATATTTTTTTTAAATAGAAAAAAAAAAGTGCCCAATGCCTAACTCTTTTACTCGCCTAATTGGCCATAAGTGCCCAATGCGGGAATCGAACCCGGGTCGTAGAGGTCGAAAACCAACCAACGATTTAGACCATCCTTCCACCGACCCCCCTTAAAGTAGTTGAGGCTAAGTAGTCAATAAGTTGACAAGATTTTTTAAAAATATATCAGAAACAGATAAGAAAAATATATCAGAAGACGAAGAAGAGAAATTCGAAATATAAAAGAAATATACTCATGGAGAACACTTAACGAAGTTTCTTATTTTGTCGTCGACGGTCGTCTGCTTTTTTTGTAGAGCAAATATAAATCTATATTGAGATGAAGGCTCTGTATTCTTAGCACAGAAAAATAAACTTTAAACATAAAATGATTCATAGGAAATCGTCGGAAAAGTGTGTAAATGACAGATAAATGCTACAGTGATTTTTTAGCGAAAGGAAAGGCTGCAAATTCTTCCCACTTACCGTCTTCCCTCATGTCTAACATTTGGTAGAATACAGACAAGGTATCCAGTATAGTAGAATACAGACAAGGTATCCAGTATAGTAGAATATAGACAAGGTAGTCAGTATAGTAGAATATAGACAAGGTAGCCAACAATAAAATTCTATATCAACTCATTACAAAATCTTCCCACTCACCGTCTTCCCTCATGTGTAACATTTGGTAGAATACAGACAAGGTATCCAGTATAGTAGAATATAAACGAGGTATCCAGTATAGAAGAATACAGACAAGGTAGCCAACAATAAAATTCTATATCAACTTATTATAAAATCTTCCCACTCACCGTCTTCCCTAATGTGTAACATTTGGTAGAATACAGACAAGGTATCCAGTATAGTAGAATATAAACGAGGTATCCAGTATAGAAGAATACAGACAAGGTAGCCAACAATAAAATTCTATATCAACTTATTACAAATTCTTCCCACTTACCGTCTTCCCTCATGTCTAACATTTGGTAGAATATAGACAAGGTATCCAGTATAGTAGAATATAAACGAGGTATCCAGTATAGTAGAATATAGACAAGGTAGCCAACAATAAAATTCTATATCAACTTATTCCAAAATATTCACAGAAGAATATAATGTAATTTCAACATATATATTTTCCACAAAAGTAATTAAAACTTTACAAGCCTAATACCCATCTTTTCCCCTCAACACCCCCCAAAGTTGTATATTTTACAACTAAATATATTTGCATATGTATTTATGCAAATTATTTTACTCGGTCACTTGAGGTTTTTTTTAATGGAATGTTACCTAATAACGTTCAATCAATAAAATATATTAATAAATGTTTTCATGGTAGTGATTTAAAACTCTAGTAATGTACTTTCTAGCGTGTGTATACTGGTATCACCTATTAATATTATGTGAATAAATTTCTGAAAACTTTTTTTTTTAAATAGAGAATTGTTTTGTTTTCAAGTAATTCCCAGGGCCATCATTCAGGACCATCCCAATATATTTTTTCATTGCAGTAAGGGCAGTAGAAGTTTGTGTAATGTATAAAAGAAACATTCGTGCTTTTAAATCTTTTCATATTTCAGGTAATTGTCAGAGTGGTTTTCAATATCTGCTTGTGGTGCGTGATTGTAAATAGAATTAGAAAAATAAATAGTATATTAATCAAAAGCCCATTAAAATAGACTTTCTATAATAACTGACTTTTGTGAATCGATATAGAAAAACAGACCTACAGATTCAACCAAGTGTGATAAATAAATTCGAGTAAATGAAGGGCGAAAGTTGTGGTCTTCTTCTTCTTTCTTATCTCCATTCAATCATATTAGGGTGTCAAGCTTGTAAAGCTTGAGACTTTTGATGGTGTCTGTTGACAACCATCATGATTGGGTGAAGTAGAATGCGTCTGCCTTTGTCATTAAGACTGAGAGCACTACTCAGTGGCAGGCCGACTTAGCTCTAAAATAAATGGCCGCCTCTAACATGAGGAACAGACGCCATGTGCAGCTACTCCTCACATGGAGTACAAACGCGGCTCATCCTGTATCCCTGGATTAGGAGCTCTTACAGGGTATTATCAGCCGGGCCAGCTGAGCCCAGGTTTTTTTGTGAGCTTGTTACTGTTCCCCTTCCTCCTTTTTCATCCGGGCTTGGGGCCGGCAAAGGCGGAAAATTGTGGTAAATCAGGACAGTTGAAGGTGTATATTGGGAAGAAATGGTGGAAGCTGGGATATCGAGAAAGAATACAAAGCGTGACAAATTAGTAAAAAAAACGAAATGTGAATTAAAAAGAGCATTTGTTATAATGCATTCTTATAATAATACTAAAACCTCAGTCTGTTCTACGCGAATAGATCTATAACGAACGCCACTGTTCTAAGGCAAATCAGAGTTTGTTTTTAGATTTATTAAGTACACTCATGGACATAACTTAAGAAACTTGTACCTTTTAGTATATACACCTGTATTCAGATGATAACTCTGAAATATATTTGATACACGGTGACATTTTTTGAAGACACACGAGATAACCAAGTCTAAGCAAAACTTCTCGTCTCCTTAAAAAAAAAAAATCAGACAACTAGCGACATCAAGAACGTTTCGTTTTCTTAAATTTTGTCCATGAGTGTATTAAGCGTGGAAAAATGCAGGATTATAACCATTCTTGAAAATATATCGCTCTGTTAACACATCCTAACTCTAATTAAGTATGTAAAATTTATAAAATATTTTATTTAATTGCTTTACACACATAATCTAAATATTTACGATAGAGAGCTATTGGGAGAATGTGAGAGCAGGCCAATTTCAGACTGAAGTTGCTCGATGTTTCAATGTTAACTGAATGTTGTCACCAGATTGGTAAAAAATTCAATAAAACCAAAGTTATCACTAAAAAACTTTGCCTGGTTTCTGAAAAATTCCACAGAGAGATTATTTTCTGACTTTTCTAAGCGCCATAGGGAGATGACGGCTACTCATCTCTCAAATGAGTTCTCTTGTACCTCCGGAATAAAGACAAACTGTTTCTAGAAGATTCAGAAGTATGACATTCATGTAAGACGATCAATGGTATATATCCTTTTCTCTTTTTTATTTCTTACAGAAAACACAGCTTGAATCGGTACCATGAACATCAGCCCAGGATCAATGAGCCTATGTTCTCAATGTTTAGTCAAGATTTTTCCTGCATGTATCCTACATTTATGCTTGGAGAATCTGTATAAAACTAAAAGGTCTTAATAAAGCTTTTTGTTGTTGTTGCTGATTAGTCAAGATTTGTCTGAACACTGATTCTCGACGTATTCTTTAGACTAGTTTTTCTATCTCACTGACACATACATAGAAGGAGACCTTTTTTATCTCATGGTCTGGGCTTTTTTCATTTCGAACAGGCAGACATCTTTCTTCGTATGAAGGGGGGTAGAGAGAGGACAAATTGACTGTTCAATGAGATACAGAACCATTATGATCATTTTATAACTTGAAAATATGAAAAATAGTTTGTTTTGTCTAATTTTAGTCTTTGAATAGCTTATATATATTAATCTATATATTCATCTTCCAACATACAAAATTTTACAATGGTTTATTCAATAATTTCGGTGGAAAAGAGTATAGAAGCAATGTTCATGAGCCCTATGGGAAATCTTTCAGAGTGTAAATGGCCCCCAGTTAATTATATGGTTAATAATGGTCGCCCAGATAGGGAAATGCTATTCGATTATTTCTACGAAAGGGAGAGACATTTGGACACGTCAGATTCTTCCCAGAATCCTTCTCGGACTCTGAAATATTCTCATTTATTGTCTTAAGTCCTCCTTCAAAATAGATTAACCAGCATGAAAAAGCTCGCTGTAATAGTTGTATATCTGTTAGAGATATGCTACCCCATTTTTTTGTATATTTGAAATGACTTAAATATATTTTTTCTTCAAATTCACACTTCGATATCAAGTAATCTCACAGACTAAACACTACAGATGCATTTGTGTGTATTTTAATACTAAATTGCATAATTTTAATAAAATGTGGATTCACACAACCGCTTCTTTAGAGCACTGATACTGTATTGGATCCACATAGCCATCTTCAACCAACCATAGTCACCTTCAACCAACCATATCCATTTTTAATACTCAGGAACAATGTGTATTTCTCTATTTTTATGAAATGATCTCTATATATATATATATGTCAATGTCTGTCTGTCTGTTTCGCGAAAAACTCAAAAACTACTGAACCAATTGGTACCAAATTTTGCATGTCGCTTTTTATAAACCTGAGGAAAATTTTCGGCTACATTTTGATTAGTATTTTTGGTTATTTCTTTTTTTCATTTGAAAAACTTTTTTTTTTTTTACGCGGAGTAATCCGGAATGGAATGAATACCCAAATATGGCCATATTTTATACGCATCGGTGGTTCAGTGGTAGAATGCTCGCCTGCCACGCGGGCGGCCCGGGTTCGATTCCCGGCCGATGCATATTTTTTTTTACAATTTTTAAAACTAATTTATATTATATATAATATAATATATATTATTATGTCAACTATATTAATTAAATCAAATAGCTAAACACTAATATAATACAATTTTTGCCATCACACACACTTTTTTCCTGTAGTTTATGTGTTACTTCTGTATTGCTATTCTATGGCACTTCTAATATTTATTATTGATGTACTTTCAGTATGAAGGAAATTGCAATCGGGGGGGGGGGGGGGATTCTCGGGCGAAGCCGGGTCATACGTCTAGTATTCTATAAAAAATCAGCTCCCTAACCTTAGTACGAAAGCTGGCAAGTCTCTCTACAATCTAATTAAAGGTTATTTAGTCCTTGTTGCAAAGGTGACGGCGCAGCTAACGTCTGCTAGTTCCTGATAGCACCACTAGGGTTCGCCAGCAGCGGAAGTTAACGACGCCACCACCAGGGGAGCCACATTAAGTTTAACCTAACGTTCGGTCAGCTCCACCTTTGTTTGCTGTCCATAATTAATCTTCCATTGTTTGTATCTTCTTTTTTTCATATTGAATAATTTGCTGTTAAATAATCACTGCCTGATTATTTGAAAATATACAAAAGTCCCAAAGATCTAATTTCCCCTAAAATGTGACCGTTTTTAGATGGGTTCTCCAGTGAAGATGATATTTAGCAAATTCACATCTTTGACCGGGTTCTTAGGTTTAATTCCAAAATGAGTATGTAAAGTTACTCAGCACCTACAACATAGTTGTAGAAGTTGGCTTCAGACATACCGTTTATGTGGCAGCAAGATTTAGCTCCTTGCCAATATCGCTGGGAAGATTCAAAATGGGCGGTGTCAGAGAATATAATTTATACAATTTCAGCGCTGTCAACCTTTGATCCTGTTACTACTCCGACTACTGTTCTAAGAATTATTATGTGTGTGAAGAATAATTGAGAAAGACACCATTTCCTGGAACAGCTGATGGCAAGGATGAAAAAGGTTGTTGTGGATTCCACGATGTTTTTTGTTGTGAATACTTTTTTTTACTTTTTATTTGTAAGTCAATTACAAGTGTGCTATGCATTTACCGAATAAAATTATTTTCTCCTTAAGATATATATTTTTATATGATATAATTAGTTGTTTTATAAGTTTCAATTCCATTCTTCGTTTATTAGGTATCTCCTTATTCACAGCTTAATCTGGTAACTCCTATCAATACTGCGAAAGAACAGGTAGAAACTGTGGTCTCGGCTGAGAAAGGCAAAAAAAAAACTTACAAATTGGTTGGCTTGACACATACGCAAACTCACGCTTATGTACACGCTTGTTCGGCGGTACATATACTAAAATTGGAACGATACAGAGAAGATTAGCATGGCCCCTGCGCAAGGATGACACGCAAAATCGTGAAGCGTTCCATACGTAAACTCACTGGCAAGGTAGAGGAAAATATCATTCTATAAGAAATATAAATAGCGTATATATATTAAAAAGCGTTAAATAAAGTTTGTTTACCAAGTTTTTATTTTAAATAATACATTTAACCCATTATAAATATAATGTACTGTTATCCATTTTTAATATATAAGATACTAGACGAATGGCCCGGGCAACGCCCGGGTTTTACCCGAGTGCGAATACACCTTGCTTCCTAGGGTTGTCAGCGCCCGTTGACTCCCGGCGAGCAAGCGACTGCTCCCGTCGGCTGCCGGCGTGCGAGTGGCTTCCCGGCGCATGCGCGCGCCCGTTGACTCCCGGCGAGCAAGCGACTGCTCCCGTCGGCTGCCGGCGTGAGAGTGGCTTCCCGGCGCATGCGCGCGCACAGGGAAGCCACGTGTCGCAGGCGGCCAATGGGCGCGGCCCGCCATCAGTTCTAACCGCGTTCTAGATGAGCTATTTAGAATAATTTGAATATATAGTTTTAATAATTGATTTATATATGTTTTAAAATAGCCTATCGTCATCCTCGTTATTTTTTACCTATGTATGGAAATTTTGGTTTGAATTAGTGAACTACTGCGAATTTGTATACCGGACATACAAACCAACCAACCAACAGACAAACATACAAACATTCATTTTTATATATATAGATATACAACTTTAGTATTTCGGTTTACATATATCCAAATTTCTCTGTCTCATAAAGGACTGGCTAAGTTTAAGTGTTCTAAACAAAGTGAATAATTTTTTAAGTACTAAAAATACAGATTCTTGTATATGTGAGGAAATAACTTTATTATTAACTGGTGTTATCTACTATAATAGGTTAACTAACGGCCGACATATGGGGCTACAGTTGTTTGTGTTTGCGGTAGAACTGGACGAGCAGCACTCCGATCTCGAGCAGCTCGAAGCCGGACAACACACAGATTCCCAGCCACATCCCCATGTAGCCGCCTAGGTAGGAGAACAACTCGATGTTCTGTACACATTGGAACACTGTGGACAATGGGTTTCACACAAAACTACACTAATACACATGCAGGAAAGTATAACATCAGTTGTTCGGATGTTTATTTCTATAAACGAATGTTTTTCAACTTCAACAACACTTCAATCAGTAAATAAACAAAGGTAATATATTTTAACGGTTTACCAAAGTGTAAGAAGATTATATATATAGCAACTCACAAAGGTAAATATAATTTTAACAGACAAAGGTAAATCAATTTTTAGCCACACATATATATGTAGATTTGAAAATAGAGCAATCTATATTTAATTCATTAGATAATAAAAAGGACTATGTTTAATTTAATAAAATATTTATTTTATCAATATTTCGGCTGGCTGAACGCCAACCTTTATAGAGGCATTACATTTTTGTATTACAAATTATTATATTTTGTATACAAAAATGTAATGCCTCGATAAAGGTTGGCGTTCAGCCAGCCGAAATATTGATAAAATAATTTTTTTATTAAATTCAATATATGCCTTTTTTTATCTAATATATGTAGATATAAGTTATCGGATCATGAAGGTAAATATAATTTGAACAGACAAAGGTAAATAGAATTTGAACAGTCAAAGGTAAATAGAATTTTAACAGAAAAAGGTGAATCAATTTATATCGACACATATATGTTGATATAATTTATCAAAACATAAAGGTAATAGAGAACAGAGATAGAATTTCAACAAAGCACTCACATGAAGGTAAATATAATTGTATCAACACAGAAGGGTATATAGAATTCATAGATTCACACAAAGGGAAATAAATGTTTATCCACACACAAAGGTAAATAGATAACAAGCAAAGGTTCAAGCTTGAGGAACTATACTACACTACTATGCGACTTGATTCACAATGTAAATAATTAATAAGTTACTTTAGAATATAACTTATTGTAAATAGCTCAACTTGATCAACTTTCTCTCTCCAAGATACTAATTATTACAGATAACTTCATTAAATCAACTTCCATCATTGCTTAACATACTGTAAATAACTACCTTGCGATTTCTTCTATCTGCTTATGTTGTTGCTTATTTGTTTAATGTATATGTTTATTAAATGCTCTTTTTCTTTATTGTTTATTTTCTTTTTGATAATTCTGTTACCTACTCTACTACAATTATTGTAAATAGTTTCACGCGCAATTATCCAGATCGGATATAGCGTGTCTTGTTTGCAACTGGTAAATAAATGAATGGTTCAACATTAGAACACTCCCATCGGCATAATGAAGATTGGGATTGTCTGGAGCTCAACATTGAATTTAGAATTTAGATTTAGAAAGGCTCTAGGTTCTGAAGATAAGTTAAATTCTGGGATGTATCTATAGCTGGGAAGTTGTAAGGATTTTCTTGAAATGTCCAGCTCTTTGTTATATGCTCACATTGATGTACCTTTTGTTGACACGTTTTTCAAGAGATTTCTTGGAGTAGATACGGAAGTAGATGCGAAATATTAAAAGCATTGGCATTGTAGTGCACAAACATGCATATACAAATGGTAAGAATACAAGGTAATAAGACCAAATTCAAATAAATAAATAGTGTATGACATTTCGGTAACAACGCTGTCTTTTTAAACACTGATTCACGAGGAGTCTTTATGGAGAGAACCTTGGATTGGTTTCCATCTCACTGACACATACATAGAAGGAGACCGTTTTTCAATCTCATGGTCTGGCCTGGATTCATTTCGAACAGGCCGACAACTCTCTTCGTTTGAAGGGGATAGAGAGAAAGGACAAATTGACTGTTCAATGAGATACAGAACCATTGTGATCATTTTATAACTCAAAAATATATATATTTTTTTTGTCTAATTTTAGTTTTTGAATAGCTTGTATATAACACACACACACACAACGGCGTTGTTACCGAAACGTCACACACTATTTATTTATTTGGATTTGGTCTTATTACCTTGTGTTTATAATCTATAATCCAAATTGTGCCTTATCAGATGATAAGAATGATTTCAAGGTGAGTGAACCCGTTAATGAACAAAAGGATCTCGATGAAGTATCATTAACGACAAAGCAGTATAGGAACCTGTTAAAGGCTGAATAAAAAAATTGTAAAGGAAATTATAAGGATCTATTGCAGAGGGACAAAAAAAGATATATTACATGAAAATAAAGAACCTCTTCAAGAGATCATATAGGGACTTTTTGTAGGGGCAAATATAGGGTCCTCTACTTGCATTTGTTGGGAATTATTGATCAGTGACAAATACCATCTTATTAAATACTGTCTTAGGCTCTATATTAACTGGATCTTTCTCCAAATGACTTTTCACAAACAGTAAAATCGAAATGTGTCTTAAAGAGAGCGATTCGAGTCCTGAGAAGTCATAAAAGAAAAATAGACAAAGATTCTTAAAAGAAGACGACTGCGAAAATTCTATGACATTTGGGATTTGAGACGGAATAGGTATTTAGATACGTAAGAGAATTATGAAGTTTACTGGAATATTTTCCATTTGATATATTATTTTTTATTTTCAAAAATTCCGAGAATTTAATGAAAGCAACTTGTATTATAGCTTAATTGAAAAACTTTATAGAATGTTATTTAGGTAGTGTTTTGTCTACTATGACAAAAAAACACTTAATCTGAATAAAGAATACAAATGTGAAATTGTACTCGAATAAGGTGAATAAATTAAGAAAAAGGAGTCTCCTTATCGTTCAACTGAAAGTTACTGACGGCTTGCGCCATCTATCGGAATAAATATCAACTATTTGTTGATTCTTAATTATCCAAGAATAGGCTAAATACCCATTCTTGATCGATCAAGAAAATCTAACTTCGTACGCGTTTAGGAATAATTCTGGAATAATTTTTAAAAAATCAACAAATAGTTGATATACGAGGGGCATCCAATAAATAAGTTTCCCTATTTTGTAACAAATAAACAACATTATTTACAATTATGCAGTTATTTTATTTTCATTATACAACTCATAGACTACTTCTCTACATAATCACCATTTCTGTCCGAACACTTTTGGTACCGTTGTAGCAATTTTTTGATACCACTGTTGTACCAAGCCGTGCCCAGTCTTCGTAGCCAGTGGTTCGCCTCCGCCTGTTTTCAATTCAAATTCAAAACATCTGACATGATTGTTCCAATCGAAGAGCATCCAATTTCGATTCCAGGAGGCAGTCGAATCATTATTTCGTCAATGGTGACGCGGCGATTTGCTTCCACCACATTCCGAACAGCAGCCACGGCTGCATTGTCCGTAGCAGTAACGGGCCTTTCGCTTCGCTTGTCATCATGCACGTTTTGCCGTCCTTCCAAGAACCATGAACGCCATCGGCGAACCATTTGGATGCTCATACATCCTTCACCATACACTGACACTAAATTGCGATGAATATTGACCGCAGTTTCATTTTTCGCTGTGAAAAAAACGAATTACAGAACGGAGTTCGCAAGTGGACACGTTCACCAGTGGTAGCTCCATGGAAACTGAAGCGCTACGGACTTGCGCGTACGAGTGGAGTGATTTTGAAAGGTCAACAGCTTCCAACGCATCCGAGTGACCATTTCTTACCTACTAACTAATTTTTACAACGTTTCGTTCGCCGAAAAAAAAATAGGGAAACTTATTTATTGGATGCCCCTCGTATTATTCCGATAGATGGCGCAATCCGTCATAAAAACTTTCAGTTGCACGATAAGTTGCATTCTTTAAATAATACTTACTTCATATCTTGGCTTCTGGGTGTAGACCATAACCTCAGCTCGGTTGATCTGGAGTACCACCTTGACATAGCGTTTCTTGCTGGAACACCGCGTTGTTGAAGAGTTTGACAATTTTGACAATTAAAAAGAACTTTATTGACCAACTGTCAATTGTCTACACTGACAAAGAGTCAGAATTCAACAAGAGAAGAAACACAAAAGTTCAGATTCAATTAAATTAAAAGTATGCACACAGACGAAGCCCTACGAAGGGACGCCTGGAAAATTTTCAAGAACCCAGATCTGCCTGGAGTGTAATCAGGTTCTTGAGGATCACAGGATCTACGTCCCCAGCAAGTTCGAGGGCTTCTTCGAGAAAATCAACGAGGATGGTCTTGTTTTTAGGGAAAATAAACTCAATGTTGTTGAAGAGTTATCTATGAGGAACATACACTTACGTTGTGGAGGGAGAATACTGCGCTATTCTAGCGTCATCTAGGGAGAAAACTGCGCTGTTTTAACGTTACCTCATACTAGCACTGCGTTGTCCTAAACCTCATTTAGAACAGGGGTCGACAAAATGTGGCTCGCGAGCAACATGCGGCTCTTTGGATGTGAAGCTGCAGATCTTTATTTTGTAACAAAGTATTTATTAATTTATTATTTTTATTAACAGAGTGGTCATTTTTATGTTTATATTTTGCTACTCTGTAAATTTCCCTCGTGGCTTATCTTTTGTTTACCATTCATAGTTTGTCCTTGTCTGAAATAAATTGTTGCTTCCTCCTGAAGTTTTTGTCCTCCCTAATTTTTCACGTGGAAATATAGTTCCATACGCAAATATTATTTATGCTAGTGCTATTTATTTTTGGCAAGAAAAACATTTTTTTGGCTCTTTAAACACTTTGAAATTTTAATTGTAATTTTTGGCTCTTCCGACTTATAAGTTTGCCGACCTCTGATTTAGAGTGATTAGGGAGTTATCATGTCATTATTGCGTCATATAGGGAGGACAGTGCTTTATTTAGGAAGGAAGAACATGTTCTATGCGTTACTGTAACATCGTGCAGTTTTAGTGTTAACACAGCGTTCTAGCTGGAACAATATAATTGCTCTAACGTCTTCTAGGGAGAACATCGTGTTGTTTAATTGTTATCCAGGAGGAACACAGCGTTCTAGCTGGAACAATATAATTACTCTAACGTCTTCTAGGGAGAACACCTCGTTGTTTAATTGTTATCCAGGAGGAACACAGCGTTCTAGCTGGAACAATATAATTACTCTAACGTCTTCTAGGGAGAACACCTCGTTGTTTAATTGTTATCCAGGAGGAACACAGCGTTCTAGCTGGAACAATATAATTACTCTAACGTCTTCTAGGGAGAACACCTCGTTGTTTAATTGTTATCCAGGAGGAACACAGCGTTCTAGCTGGAACAATATAATTACTCTAACGTCTTCTAGGGAGAACACCTCGTTGTTTAATTGTTATCCAGGAGGAACACAGCGTTCTAGCTGGAACAATATAATTACTCTAACGTCTTCTAGGGAGAACACCTCGTTGCTTAATTGTTATCCAGGGGAACACAGCGTTCTAGCTGGAAAATTGTGTTTTTCTCTAACGGCATTGAGGAAAAACACACCGTGTTGTTTTATTGTTATCCAGGGGAACACGGCGTTCTATCTGAATTATTGAGTTGGTATAACGTCATATTGTTATCCAGGGGAACACAGCGCTCTAGCTGGAACATTGTGTTTTTCTCTAACATCATTGAGGAGGAACACACCGCGTTGTTTTATTGTTATCCAGGGGAACACGGCGTTCTAGGTGGAACATTGGGGTGGTTTAACATCATATTGGGAACACTGCATTGTATTATTGCTATCTAGGGGAACACGGCGTTCTAGGTGGAACATTGGGGTGGTTTAACATCATATTGGGAACACTGCATTGTATTATTGCTATCTAGGGGAACACGGCGTTCTAGGTGGAACATTGGGGTGGTTTAACATCATATTGGGAACACTACATTGTATTATTGCTATCTAGGGGAACACGGCGTTCTAGGTGGAACATTGGGGTGGTTTAACATCATATTGGGAACACTACATTGTATTATTGCTATCTAGGGGAACACAGAGCTCTAGATGGAACTTTGGGGTGGTCTATCATCATATTGGGAACACTGCATTATATTATTGCTATCTAGGGGAACACAGAGCTCTAGATGGAACTTTGGGGTGGTCTAACATCATATTGGGAACACTGCATTGTATTATTGCTATCCAGGAGAACACAGAGCTCTAGATGGAACTTTGGGGTGGTCTATCATCATATTGGGAACACTGCATTGTATTATTGCTATCCAGGGGAACACAGAGCTCTAGATGGAACTTTGGGGTGGTCTAACATCATATTGGGAACACTGCATTGTATTATTGCTATCCAGGGGAACACAGAGCTCTAGATGGAACTTTGGGGTGGTCTAACATCATATTGGGAACACTGCATTGTATTATTGCTATCCAGGGGAACACAGAGCTCTAGATGGAACTTTGGGGTGGTCTAACATCATATTGGGAACACTGCATTGTATTATTGCTATCCAGGAGAACACAGAGCTCTAGATGGAACTTTGGGGTGGTCTATCATCATATTGGGAACACTGCATTGTATTATTGCTATCCAGGGGAACACAGAGCTCTAGATGGAACTTTGGGGTGGTCTAACATCATATTGGGAACACTGCATTGTATTATTGCTATCCAGGGGAACACAGAGCTCTAGATGGAACTTTGGGGTGGTCTAACATCATATTGGGAACACTGCATTGTATTATTGCTATCTAGGGGAACACAGAGCTCTAGATGGAACTTTGGGGTGGTCTAACATCATATTGGGAACACTGCATTGTATTATTGCTATCCAGGAGAACACAGAGCTCTAGATGGAACTTTGGGGTGGTCTAACATCATATTGGGAACACTGCATTGTATTATTGCTATCTAGGGGAACACGGCGTTCTAGGTGGAACATTGGGGTGGTTTAACATCATATTGGGAACACTACATTGTATTATTGCTATCTAGGGGAACACAGAGCTCTAGATGGAACTTTGGGGTGGTCTATCATCATATTGGGAACACTGCATTATATTATTGCTATCTAGGGGAACACAGAGCTCTAGATGGAACTTTGGGGTGGTCTATCATCATATTGGGAACACTGCATTGTATTATTGCTATCCAGGGGAACACAGAGCTCTAGATGGAACTTTGGGGTGGTCTAACATCATATTGGGAACACTGCATTGTATTATTGCTATCTAGGGGAACACAGAGCTCTAGATGGAACTTTGGGGTGGTCTATCATCATATTGGGAACACTGCATTATATTATTGCTATCTAGGGGAACACAGAGCTCTAGATGGAACTTTGGGGTGGTCTAACATCATATTGGGAACACTGCATTGTATTATTGCTATCCAGGAGAACACAGAGCTCTAGATGGAACTTTGGGGTGGTCTAACATCATATTGGGAACACTGCATTGTATTATTGCTATCTAGGGGAACACGGCGTTCTAGGTGGAACATTGGGGTGGTTTAACATCATATTGGGAACACTACATTGTATTATTGCTATCTAGGGGAACACAGAGCTCTGGATGGAACTTTGGGGTGGTCTATCATCATATTGGGAACACTGCATTATATTATTGCTATCTAGGGGAACACAGAGCTATAGATGGAACTTTGGGGTGGTCTAACATCATATTGGGAACACTGCATTGTATTATTGCTATCCAGGAGAACACAGAGCTCTAGATGGAACTTTGGGGTGGTTTAACATCATATTGGGAACACTACATTGTATTATTGCTATCTAGGGGAACACGGCGTTCTAGGTGGAACATTGGGGTGGTCTATCATCATATTGGGAACACTGCATTGTATTATTGCTATCTAGGGGAACACAGAGCTCTAGATGGAACTTTGGGGTGGTCTATCATCATATTGGGAACACTGCATTATATTATTGCTATCTAGGGGAACACAGAGCTCTAGATGGAACTTTGGGGTGGTCTAACATCATATTGGGAACACTGCATTGTATTATTGCTATCCAGGAGAACACAGAGCTCTAGATGGAACTTTGGGGTGGTCTATCATCATATTGGGAACACTGCATTGTATTATTGCTATCCAGGGGAACACAGAGCTCTAGATGGAACTTTGGGGTGGTCTAACATCATATTGGGAACACTGCATTGTATTATTGCTATCCAGGGGAACACAGAGCTCTAGATGGAACTTTGGGGTGGTCTAACATCATATTGGGAACACTGCATTGTATTATTGCTATCCAGGGGAACACAGAGCTCTAGATGGAACTTTGGGGTGGTCTAACATCATATTGGGAACACTGCATTGTATTATTGATATCTAGGGGAACACAGAGCTCTAGATGGAACTTTGGGGTGGTCTAACATCATATTGGTAACACTGCATTGTATTTTTACTATCCAGGGGAACATAGCGTTCTAGTTAGAGCATTGCGTTGCTTTTACATCATCTATGTGTACATCGCGTTGTTCCAAGGTATTATAAAGGAGAACTGCGTTGTTTTAGCGTTATCTGAGAGAATACTGCCTGGATTAACGTCTTGTGAAGGTATCTCATCATTCTAACGCCATCCTGTGAGATAGTTGAGAGGGTGAGAGAGATAACCTAATTTATGTAATAAAGTCCTGTGTAAACATTTTTTCTAAAGTAAACTCTCAGTATTATCAAGAGTTTTCTCATTATGTGGTATCTTCAAGTACATAAAATGATGTATAATAGTATGACAACATTCATAAATCAAATAATAAAAGTGTCGTGTCGATCCGAGCCACGAAAGAAGTTTAAGGCAACAAGACCACTCTATTCCTAAGGCTGAACTGCCTAACTTTATTCTTACGTCCTAATTATAGTACAAATACGTTAAATTAAAAACTATGTAAATTGTACACTAATAACAAATATTTAAAGAGCAAATATGCAAAGACCAACAAAAAGATATATTTACTCACTTTTACAACTACACCCACTACCCTCATCAAAGACCTTTCCTTTGAAGAAATTGTCACTCCTTCAACAACCCACACTGATCTACAGGCCTTCAAAATACACCTACCTAATCAAAGACCCTCAACAATTGTAAATACCTATCACCCACCACAGGCTCTGAACAGGACTTAGTTGCACACCTACTTGACTCCAATATACTCATCCTTGATGCACTAGCGCGCCATCTGTTATCAAAATTCGAAACTATTTTAAAGGCGTAAGATTCTTTTTGAAATTAAACAATTTATACTGCCCTTACTGCAATGGAAAAAATTAATGGGAGGGCCTTGCTCATCAGTGGTGAACCCTCCCAGCGGTTTCGCCAGTTTAATCTACCATAACATATAACAGCGGTATGGTAGATTAAACTGGCGAAACCGCTGGGAGGGTTCACCACTGATGAGCCAGGCCCTCCCATTAATTTTTCCATTGCAGTAAGGGCAATAGAGAAATTGTTTAATTTCAAAAATAATCTTACGCCTTTAAAATAGTTTCGAATTTTGATACTCATCCTTGGAGATTTCAACAGCAAGCATCAATCTTGGGGCTGTTCCCTCAACAACACTTAGGGCTGAGCACTTTTATTGATGACTTAATTTGAGAAAGGAAAGAAGAAGAAGACTACAGCCACCTACCTAAACATATTTTCATATGGCTGGAGGGAGTCTACCTGAGACACACATAAGAATAAATTCAGTTAATTATAATTTTTGTAATATATATGTTAAATATTACATTTTAATAAATAAAGTAGAAATGTAAGTGTGTTTTTGCTCCTTATAGATATTCATACAAAAAAAGTCGGTGGACGAGTGGGTAACACCCTCAATTCACAGTCATGAACCGGGATTGAATCCCGCGTTAACATTTTGTTTAATATGTGAATAACCTTCACATATTATTCATTGTTTCAATTATCATAAACTAGATTGCTCTTGTTGAGCGGTACCTAATAAAGTGATTTTGGAACCGAATAGATATTCACACTACAGATTTAGAATTCTACCGGGAGATTTAACCTCCAAAACAGTAGAGGGTGCGTCCCTGGAGTTTGAGGGCATAGACTACATCCATGGGGTGCCACTGGTGTGACACGTTAATTAGGTGGTGAATGTTTTTAGCGAACCTTAATTTAGTAAGAGTTTCTCAATTTTATGAAGAACGAATAGTTGAACATTTTAGTTAAAGAGTGTCTATACGTGTAATAATTATTATCAGCTGAAAAGTAGTTGCAAGACTATAAAAATCTCATTTATATTCGATATTTTCTTTATTTAACTCGGAAATTGATTTGCGGAATGAGACCTTTGTCAACTACCAATTTATTCAAATACGGCAATATTTGTTTTCTCAGTTAGATACGAATATAGGTAGTGTTGCGTATGTAAATGGTTAAACATCTGTATGTATTTTGCATGTTTTATCATCATGTAAATATATATTTGAATATATAGGACATTAACTGTGCAATTAAAGAAGAATTGACTAGTAGATGTGTGTGTGTGACTATTACTGGGAGAAGATACAACAGGTAGTTTATCTCTCTCCTGCAAAAAAGAAAAAAATATTGAAAAATCAAACATATTTAATTAAAAAATATATTTAAAAAAAAATGGAATTTCCTAGAAGCTAACTTGAACATTTTTAGATGGCATAGCGCCATCTAGGTAAACGAAAATCAATTAAACGTTGATTTAGCTTGTTCCAAAGATATTTGGCCAACCCAATTTCTTGATGAAACAAGAAAAATCAACCACCTACGCATTTCGGGCTGTTGGCCCTCGTCAGCGTGGTGCAGACTGTACCTTTTTCAAATTTCAAACGGATATAGAGCAGAGTTTTGAGTCCATTTTGAAGTGAGAGGTGGTCGCTTTTATTTTTTTTTAAGACAATTTTCTTCCTGAAATTTTTTATACGTATTTTTCTAATCGTTATTTACTAATTCTAAAACATTGTATTCAAATTAATATGACATTTCAAAGTCAATAAGAATATGCAAAAATATTTTTTAAAATACCCTTATGAAAATTTATGTTTTCACACGTAAAATTTGTGAAAGATAACTACTTTTACTACCACCCGCCATATAGCCCAGACATTGCTCCTTCAGATTACTATCTCTTCTGATCAATGCAACATGGCCTGGCTTGACCAGCACTTCTCCAATTACAATGAAATCAAAAAATGGTTCGATGAATGGATAGCGGCCAAAGAGCCAGCCTTTTTCCTCGAAGGTATCCGTCAATTGCCAGAGAGATGGGGAAAAAGTAGTGGCTAGCGACGGAAAATATTTTGAACCTTGAATTGTTCAACCTATTTTTCACAATAAAGCTTCAATTTTTGATAAAAAAAACACTTAAAATTATTTATACTTCTAATATATTTTATGAAAGTAAGTGTAGTGTGTGTTTTAATGCAAAAAAAAAAAGAGGAAATGTGGTGTAATTTTAAAATAATACGTACAGGAAACATGTGGGTCATAATTTCGCTTTTTTCAATCCCGAGATTGCTGAGGCTGCACACCACCAGGATGAATTAACACAGGAATAAGGCAATAACACGTCATCTATATCCAGTCGAAATTGGATAATTTGAAGCCCAAGGCACAAAATCAAATCGAATTATCCAAAAATATGAATTAAAAACGGAAATATTATTTATAGGATATTCTAGGGACCAAGATAAATATTTCAATTGAAGACGTTTTCGAATTCAAGACGTTAGAATTTTCAAAGTTTTACTGTATAAGAAAAACAAACATTAAGGCACGGATGTTTCTTTGTACATAAACTACTACTGTCCTTACTGCGATAAAAAAAAATATTGGGAGGGCTTGGTTCATCAGTGGTGAACCTTCCTAGCGGTTTCGCCAATTCAATCCACAAGATCGCTTCTCAGAGCTCTAATACTGTATTGGACGATTCTGCTTATATATGCTATACTGAAAGATGGAATCTTAGAAATGGTTTTCAAGCAAACTATATCTTTCTTTAAAAATAGATACTTCGGCCTGTTAAAGTTTTTTTTATCAACTGTCAAAAAAATATTTTGTCTTCGTCAGGAGAAATAAAAATAAAGAATTTGGCAAGGGGGGGGGGGGGGGGGGGGGCGTTAAAAATTATTCTAAAAAAATTATTAAATTATTAAAAGAATAATTTTTAACGCATAGGCAAATGCTTTATTTTTATTTCTCCTGAGGAAGACAAAATATTTTTTGACAGTTGAGAAAATAAAACTTCAACTGACCGAAGTGTCTTTTTTTAAAAAGAAAAATGAATGCCGGCCAGGCAACCTCTATCGTCAAGATATAGACATACATGTCAACGCAAACACACACTAATGTAAGAGAAACAGTAAATATAGAACAACAAAGAGAGAGACTTTGGACGGTCTAGGAGGCTCCCCCAACCACGAAGTCAATTAAGAAGTTCTTCGTTAACTCCCCTCACTTCGAGTAAGGTTTTTGTGATCTACAGCTGATATAGGTATCTGAATTTAATTTACACCATAAATATTCATTTTGAAAATTATGATTTAAATTAAATTTAGAACATTACATATATATGACTATAACTCCGCCTTTGCTGGTCCCAAGCCCGGATGAAAAAGGAGGAGGGGGAGCAGTAACAAGCTCACTAAAAAACCTGGGCTCAGTTTGCCCGACTGATAGTACCCTATAAGGGCTCCTGATCCAGGGATACAGGATGAGTCTGTACTCCATTTTAGGAGCGGCTGCAAATGGTGTTTGTTCCTCATGTCAGAGGCGGCCATTTCTTTTGGAGCTAAGTCTGCCTGCTACTGAGTAGTGCTCCCAGTCTTAATAACAAAGGCAGACGCATTCTACTTCACCCACACCATCAACAAGCTCTACAAGCTTTATAGCCTACTATGATTGAGTGGAGATAAGAAAGAAGAAGACATTATATATTTTCCTAGATCCTAAGAGTCCTTCAATCACATAAACACTAAAATTCGATTTCCAAATGCCATGTGATTTTTGCATCGAAAATGCCCATCTGAGAGGTAAAAATATACTTATTTAGTCTTATATTTAAATGTTTACTATCCTAAAATAGTCATTACGTTATATTTTCAGATATTTGAAGGTTTCTTTCGAATACTTACTTGAAGAGTGGGTCATAAAATCCATCGAACTGCAAAAATACGGCAAGATTAGATACCTATATATGGTCTATAGTATATCAAACAATACAACCACATAAATATGAAATTCCAATTTCACAAGTTCCCTATAAGATGAAGTTTTATAAATTCGGGAGGAAGATATTGATGTGGGAAAAGGAAACCTCTTCTTTTCAAAAATGCATTAAAACAATGTATTTTGTTTCTATCACTCTAATGAAGAATGTACTGTTGATGATAAAGAAAGAGCCACAACACTCGTTTCAGCCAATTCAGTCAGAAGCTAACAATCTGTATACTATGGCTTAGGGCTATGGCTCTCGTCAATACAGAGGCAGATTCGATTTCATAGCATCCGTTAAGAGGATTTCGTGCTTCATCCTGTTTACACTGGCACTAAGCATCTTCATCTCACCCTTAATGCTATTTATTTTTTCAACCCCTTCTAAAAACCATACCCCTTTCATAAAGCTGCAACGGGGTCCTACACTATCCTACGTGGCCATGACACTGACTGCCTTGTCTATTGATGTAGCCTCACTATGAAGAATAGCCTCTCTATCCTTATTGAGCACATCATCGAGAAAGATTCCAAACATAAGGCTATCGTCAAATATGTACTCTATTTCTATAAAAGCCAGGAATATTTCTTTAAAAACCATAGGACTTACCCCAACTCTCTGCCTTAGACCTTCTATTAATTTAAGGCATTCCCTAATACCATGCTCCTTCTTAGGGTACAATATGTTTAGCTTACTAACAATAATTTTAAAACTCTCTGCTATCTATAGGAATACGCATCTCCTCTAACTCAACCTAACTTCAGGGGACAGAGTCTCGAACATGAGCAGTGCTTTGACCTCGGCGATGGAAGTCTTTAAGAGGTCAATCATACAAAATGTTTAAAATATATTTTTGAAAAAGCAAAATTTAGCAATAAATGACAAACTTAAAAAAAAAAAAGGATGCAACAGTACAAAAGTAAAGTTTTCTTAATTTCAATAAAGATTTAGTAAAACCCATGTAAAATTGCCGAATAATAATAATAATAATAAAGTAAAAAAGAGCAAAAAGGTGGTCATGGTCGCCTCGGGAGGAAAGTAATCGTAGTTTGGGTTTCTATTTAACACTGGTCTGTTAAAGTCGAGAATTGGTTCCCGAGGCATCGGACCACCCAACCTCTAACGGCCGGTTTGTCTTATATAGCCCGCTGCTGGCTCATCTTTAACCTGGATGGTGGTTTAACAACCGAGCCTGCTATAGCCCATGTTATGGTGGATTTATTCTCTATTCCTATCTAAACCATCATATTTTATGTTAACTACACCATATATTATTTAAATTTCGTTTTATAGCTAATTAAACATTAAGGTATCATGATGACTTATTTCATTAATATTGGCAAATAATTGAAAATGTTTTGAATTAAAAATGTCAGTATTGTTATTTGAACAAGGTTGGATATAAATAAATTTCCTATTACTCAGTTTTAATGAAGTTTTAATGAATTTGACTCTATCGCCATCTACTGGCAAGATTTGAAACTGTTTTACAATATAGGAATTTTAAAAAAGATCAATATTGCCAAAGAGAATATTTAAAAACTTTATTTTGAAAATTTTGCATTTATATATTAATTTTTCATAATAATAATATAAATTGTGTTCAAGCGGCCAATTTTTTTTATGAGCAACCTATGAATTGTTAATAGTTATTAAGAAATATTAATAAAAAAATTACAATACGTTTCTTATTTATTATAAAAAGAGAGTCTTTGAGCGACGAGACGACATTCTTCTACTGGCTTATTGAAGTTAAGTGGATAAATACATATTAATTTCTAAACAATCTCTGTAAATATGCTTGGTAACTTCAGATAGATTCAATTGTAATAATATCCATTTTTACGTTTTATGCTCTTTGTGCAAAAATGGAATACCTATATCTTCTGCCTTTGGTGGCAAAGTGCCGCTAATAAATCAATTAGCTTGGTTAGTTCAGTTTAGGTTATGCTAAAATATAGTTGGGTTAATTTTTTCACGTTAGGTTGTCTTACAAACAGAACTATTTTCGCCTATATTACTCTCCTTCAATAGTGTGTGCTCTTTGTGCAAAAATGGAATACCCATTACTGCAGCCTTTGATGAAAACATGCTGCTAATAAATCAATTCGCTAGGTTAGTTCAGTTTAGATTATGCTAAAATTTAGTTATGTTAATTTTTTTCACGTTAGGTTGTCTTACAAACAGAACTATTTTCTCCTATATTACTCTCCTTCAATAGTGTGTGCTCTTTGTGCAAAAATGGAATACCCATTACTGCAGCCTTTGGTGGCAACATGCTGCTAATAAATAAATTCACTAGATTAGTTTAGTTTAGATTATGCTAAAACTTAGTTGGGTTAATTTTTTTCACGTTAGATTGTCTTACAAACGGAACTATATTCTCATATATTTCTCTCCTTCATACATTTCTCTCCTTAATACACTCAGCGGCATGTTAACACATTAGCTGGTAAAATGGGTAGATCACAGAGAAACAATATGCATTAGGAAAAAGGCAATTGTGCACCAATAATTGACATGATTGTTTTTCTTCTTGGCGCATGTTGAGAATGTCTTGATGTTTCCAATATTTTGGTAGACTTGAGGAGTTTATACTTTCATTAGTCTATCATAACTTGAAAGCAATAAAACGCCGTCTATATATAGAGAATGGAAACATTAAGACACGAATGTTTCTTTTAAACATAAATTAAACTTCTATAGTGCCCTTACTTGGCTTGGCTAATCAGTGGTGAACCCTTATAATATATTTTTAATCGTAGTAAAGGAAGTGGAAATTTGATTTATGTTCAAAAGAAACACTCGTGTCTTAATTATTTCTATCATAACTTGTTTCATTATAGTGTGGATCTCATGAAATAATGCCTGCCCTGGACTGATGAGGGCCATTAGCTCGAAACCATGGTCTCTAGGTGAACCGTAACAGTTTGCTAAAGCTGGTGTTGTGGCTTCATCACCGACCCGAGGCTGCTAGTTTGCGGCGACGATCAATGATGGCGTCGAGTTTAAAGATATACAAGGTATGTCCCATAAGTTCCCGGACTGGGTCCATAAAAAAAAGGTAGATTTTTTAAAAATATTTTTATTAAAACTTTTCAAAGTAATCCCCCCTTGCTTTAACGCACCAGCGCCATCGTTTCTCACAATTGTCGAAACAGTTTTTATAAGCCTCTTTTGGAATGCTCTTCAATGCTAACGGCGATTTTTCTATTATGTCATCCCTGGTGTCAAAATGTCTTCCTTTTAGAACTGCTTTAAGTTTGGGGAACAGGAAAAAGTCATTTGGTGCGATGTCTGGGAAATAGGGTGGTTGAAGTAGGATTTGTGTCCCGTTTTTCGCCAAAAAGCTAGTCATCAAGTGCGCTGTGTGAGGGCGGGCATTGTCATGGTGTAGGATCCAGCCACCATTAGTCCATTTTTCTGGCCTTTTTTTTCGAATCGCTTCCCTTAGACGGCGAAGAATGCCCAAATTCATTTCCTTAATAACTGTTTGGCCTGCAGGAAGATACTCGTGATGAACAATGCCCTTGTTATCCGAAAAAGCGACCAGCAACACCTTGTTTCTGGATTTTTTGGGTCTAGGCTCACCCTAAGGCTAGGCTAGACCCATGTCTCGTCGCCTGTGATTATCTTGTCTTTCCATTCTGGATCCGTTCTTGTCATTTCCATCATGTCCTCACAGGTTGCAAGCCGACACAGTTTTTGCTCATTGGTGAGGAATCTTGGGATGAATTTTGCAGAAATCTTTTTGAGCTTCAAATCTTCGGTTACGATCCTTCCAATCGTTGTTTTAGAGATGCCTGTGTCTTGCTCTAGCTCCAGCAAAGTGGTTCGAGGATTTTCTTTTATCAAATCTGTGATTTTTTGCACATTTTCATCAGTCGTTTGAAATTTTGGGCGTCCTTGACGAGGATCATCTTCAATGGAAATTCTGCCAGTTTTAAATCTAGAATGCCATTCAAAAACAGTTGTTCTCTTTGGGGCGTCATTGGGGAATGCTTTATTAAGCATTTCAAAAGTTTCAGTTGCTGATATTTGAAGTTTCACACAAAATTCTATGCAAATCCTCTGCTTCAATTTTTGTTCCATCGTAAAATCGCCGCAGCGCTAGGTGTGACCTTTAAATAAATTAGAATAACCTTGGCGCGCGCGCAAGTACCGCCTCGATATTGGTACCACCGTGTAGCCAGATATTTTTTCTTTAATAAACAGTCAAATTCATTTACATTTTTAATTAATTTATTTTTTATGGACCCAGTCCGGGAACTTATGGGACATACCTTGTATTTCAACAGGAGTGGAGACCTGTAAATATTTATATTTACCTTATAACTTTATACATTCAAATTTCTTTCTCTCTTTTCGCAGTTATTTTCTATATGTCTCATGAGAATCTGTATGTAATACTAAGTCTTGAATGATTTTAAAAATATATATATTTTTGAAAATCCATTAATATTTAAAATAAAGAAATAGTCACTTCATAGGTGGAAATAATATCAAATTTAGCTATGCCCTAAAAAAGTTTAATATTTCATAAATGAAGTCTTTAACAATACTTTCTACAAACTAGAAAAGTTTCATGATCTGAGAACCGGACTGTTTTTGCAAATAATGTGAGAGAGTTCTTTTGATAGATTCCACTTATTCCCATTCTCTTTTATAATCATTTAAATTCAAAGGTGGTCTTAGCACAGTGATGCGAAAGAATAAAGGTTCACCTAAGAGAGAAGTTAAATTTGGAGAGAAGAAGGTCTGTTTTGGAAAAATAAAATTAAAGAGAAGGTTAAGAGAAAAGTGAACATATCAGTAAGAAAAATGGTCGTCTTAAAGAGAACAAACTGGATTATAAAATTTATTTTTAATGGACAAGTTAGCAAACAAACAATTAAAAACAAACTGGAAAATGGAAAAATCTCTAAAACCTATGTGTAAAATGGAAAAAAAAAGAAGTAAAAAGAGCAAAAAGGTGGTCATGGTCGCCTCGGGAGGAAAGTAATCGTAGTTTGGGTTCTATTTAACACTGGTCTGTTAAAGTCGAGAATTGGTTCCTGAGGCATCGGACCACCCAACCTCTAATGGCCGGTTTGTCTTATATAGCCCGCTGCTGGCTCATCTTTAACCTGGAGGGTGGTTTAACAACCAAGCCTGCTATAGCCCATGTTATGGTGGATTTATTCTCTAATCATATCTAAACCATCATATTTTATGTTAACTTTACCATATCTTGTTTAGATTTCTTCTTATTCCTGATTATACATTAATGTGATTGGATGATTTATTTTTTTAATATTGGCGTAAAATTGAAAATATTTTGAATTCAATATGTTATTATTGTTATTTGTACAAGTTTTGATAAAAATAAATATTTTATCGCTCAGTTTTAATAGAGTTTTAATGAATTTTACTATATCGCCATCTACTGGCAAGTTTTGAAACTGTTTTACATTATCGAAATTTTTAAAAATAAAATTAATTAAGAGAAAATATTTGAAAACACTTTTATTTTCAATTTATATTAGAGATTTTTTCATATCATAATTATATTAATTGAAGAATTTCCAATATTTTTAAAATAAATGAACTATCTCTTTATATATATTTTGGAAAATTCAGATAGATTCCATTTTAAAAATTTATCCTTTGATGTTTTTTATGTTCTTATTCAAAAATAGAAAATCTATATCTGCGGCCATTGGTGGTGTAGTGTCGCTGTGTAAATTCATTCAGCTAGAATAGTTGCTGTGCAGTAGGCTGGTTTACACGATCATTTTTGAGAATGTAAAAAAATTGCAACAAAATATTCTAAAAGATCAAAGCCTACCAAATTAGATTTATTTATTCCAAAAGAATAGATAAAATCATTGCGAAAGTTTTGATATCTTTATAACAAATATTTTTGTAAATTAGTAGAGTTTCATGATCTGAGAGCAGATTGTTTTATGAAATCTGCGAGAGATCTGTAGATAGAGTAACCATTTGATCTAATGCTTTGAATTTAAACGTGGTATTTGTAAGGTAATGTGCGAAATTAAAGATTAGTTTTATAAAAAGTCAACATTAGAGATGGTATGCTTTGAAGAGGTCTGTGGTTTATAATAAAACTTAAAGAGAATAAAGAGTACTGTCCTGGTGTGGTACTAACACCAACCCACATATTCTCATACCCAACAATGGCCGCAGCCTTGCAGAAAATTGACATGGACCCAGAGCAGCAGCTTTACAAAAACAACAACAACAACAAAAAGCCTTTATTGGGGCCACTCGCCCTATACAGGATTCGCCAGTTCACAAGGGATAGGGAGAACACTGTGAGGCCTTTTTCCGGGATATAGTCTTGTGGAATCCAAATATCGCCATCGCTATATACCTATTCCTTGATATTTCATTAATCAGTGCCGGAAATGAAGGACAAAGTTGCCCCGTTTTATCATTTAATTTTCGTCTTTCCTCAGACAGAGCAGCACAGTCAAATAAGTAATGCAACATCTCCGTTGTTATTCCTGATCCACAGAAAGTGCATTTCAGGTCTTCACGCCTCAATAAAATCAAATGGTGTTCTCTGAAAAAAATTGAAAGGGTTCTAAATTGTGCAATTAATCTGATGATAGGAAAAGGGAGTTCAGTTAAGAAGTATTCTTCGGTGGTAAAGGTTGTATATATGTCTCTATAGTGGGAATATAACTTTGATTGGGTTATTCTTGTTAGGTCGTTTTGTATTGTTTGCTCTATCGCAGTTCTTAATATTCCAGGGATAGCATTCCTTAGTGAGTCAGGATCATTACAATAAGTAAGCCACGAGGATCTGTTATTATTAAGTAAATTGCTTAATTGTTTTATAAAACCGATGGGCGCACCTGTAGCACAGGATAATTGCCTCATTCTAGTTAAACAAATTCGAGGCAGTCTATTTGTATCCATACTCAGCACCCTCAGCCAATATTTCAAGGTCAATTTCAGAGCTGTTATTATTAATGAGACGCGGCCTGTTTCTGGTCTTATTATGTATCCTGGTGTATATCTAGGCAAATTCAAAAACCTACGAATAAATGTATCTTGTATATGGTCTAATAAATCTTTATACTCTGTTGCCCAAATTGGAGCAGCATACATCAAAACAGCCATCACAATTGAGTCAAACAGTTTCATTGCAGAGTTTAGTGAATTAATTTTTGATTTCGCCAATATTGGGGTTGTAGCATTTATTGCCGCAAGTGCTTTTCCTTTGAAAAAGTTTGCGGCTTGAGTGGTTTTAGTTGTACTGACCAGAGGGTATCCCAAGTAGATATATCTTCTTGTTACCATCAGAGGTTTACCATTCCAGTACCATCTATCTTCTCTTGAGGGTTTACCACCATTGCGAAATACCATAACCTTCGATTTGGACTCGTTCAGTGTCATTTCGTTCACACCAAGATATTCCTTCAATATATTAATCTTTTTTTGGAGGTTTACCCTCGACTCCCCTATAATAGCAATATCATCTGCGTACATCAGCAGGTGAACATCACCAAATTCCGGAAGGTATACACTCGTCAGATCTGAGTTGTCATACATTTTAATCAGGTCCGTCATGAATAATATAAAAAGTAATGGCGATAGTGGCTCTCCTTGTAAAACGCCCGAATGTATCTTAATATTTTCTGTAATTGAACCCCTCCATCTGACTGCCACAGTCGCCTGTTCGTAGTAATTTCTAATTGCATGTATAAATTGATAGCTTACGCCCAGATTGGTTAATTTCTTCCAGAGTAATGAGTGAGGAACTGTGTCAAATGCTTTTCTCAAATCAACAAAAAATACATATAATTTTCCTCTCTTTTTCCTCAGTGAAAGTTGTATTAGAGAGGTCAATGTGAATATCAGGTCCACACACGATCGGCCCCTTCGGAAACCCGCCTGATTTTCTGGAATGACGTTTCTTCTTTCTACCCATTCATTCAGTCTTGATCTTAGTATTGTTGTAAAAAGTTTCGAAAAATTACTTATCAGTGCTATACCACGGTAATTTGAAGGGTTGTCTTTGTCACCGCTTTTAAAGATTGGATGTATGATCGATTTAGTCCATATTGTAGGATAGTGTCCCATTATCAGAGCTCTATTGTAAAATTGTTCTAATAAACCCATGTATGAGTCTGGGAGTACTTTTATTATTTCATTGGGGATGTCATCAGGTCCACTTGCCTTGTTATTTTTCAAATCTCTGATTGCCCTGCCTATCTCTTCAGAAGTTATCTCTGGATCAAGTATTGGGTCGCTCGGCGAGATCCTCACTTCTATATTACAGATCTTCTCTTTTTCCTCAATACTCATTAATTCGCAATAAAATTCGTGCCATTCCTGTACAGTAATTTCTCCTTGAATTTTTGTTGCTCCTTTAAATAGCGCAATGGTCTTCCAAAAGGACTTTGAATCTTTAATATTTCTCAATATTTCTTGTTTTTCCTGAATATATTTCCTTCTTTTATCATCTAATAAACCGAGATATTTCTTTCTATGGAGAGCATAGCTTTCAAGGTCTTCCTTCCTGTTGGTTCTACGGAATTCCTTCAGACTTTCTTTTGTTAGCTTTTTCATATCGTAACAGTTTTTGTCAAACCATGGCTTAGATTTTCCGGTGGCACTCTTAGTTGAGTACATTATTCCTGATGTTGACATTGCCTCGGTAATTCTTTGAGTGAAAGTATTTACGGAGCTATCGAGATTTGATATTTTTACTACTTGCAATTCCTTTAATTCCTGTTTAAATGTCTTAATTCCCCCAGCTGTCCATCTGTATCTCGTAACACCATATTCTTCTCCCTTAGATTTGTTTTCATAGGTGTTTTGGACTGTTAACTTCAGGATAAGAGGAAGGTGATCTGAGTACATCTGGGTTTCTATCCTGAAGTCTGATATTTTTTCCAGTATTCCTTGGGAAACTATGCAGTAATCAATAGTTGATGAGCCTCTCTCCGAAACATATGTAAAGTCACCCTCTCTGTCTCCTGTTGATCGTCCGTTGATTATTGTCAGCGAATTGTCCTCGAGAAACTCAAGGAGTCCTTCAGCCAGTGGTGAAATCATCAGATCTCTTGCTTTTCTTTCGGAAACTAAAGAGAGCTGAAGATTTGTTGGATTATACAGTCCCCCGAGCCCTCCAGTTCTAATATTTAAATCCCCAATCAGAATTAGTTCTTTCCCGTCAGTTATCTGTTTTTCCATATATTTAGTTAATCTAACTAAGTTGTTCTGGTACAGTTTGTTTGGAGGGAGATATACAAATATCAAGCAGGTGGTGGGTTTGTCGGTTCCTATGTTTTGTGATAAAAAAATCGATATCCAGATGTTATCCTTTTCTGTACTGTGCAAACTGTAATGTCCCCCTTTTTTGACGCCCACAATTATTCCTCCTGATCCCCTTCCCCTTCCTGTGGTCTTAGTTGCCGGCTGTTCAAAAATTTGGAAATCCTTTAATGTAATATTTGTGAGGTTTGAACACCATGTTTCAAGTATAGCGAAAATCTCGTAATTTTTAATGTACTCGAGAAGTGGAAAAACAGAGAGCAACCTAAAAAGTCCATTTATATTCCAGCATATTATTGTGTCTACCGTAACTTTTGGATTTTTAATGCTTATAGTCTTAAAACTTTTTTGTGAATCTTTATTTATATGTATTTTATTTTGTAGTATCTGTAAAGTTAGCAGCAGCTTTACACACCCAAGAGAGTGGACATTGCGACTGCTGTGATAGAGATACATAGAGACATATAAAGCTCTTCATTGGACACGACAACAACAACAGAATAAAGAGTGAAAGAGAACATCTTATCAGGCCTGATGATGAGCTAACACTTGAAAGCTAGCCGTTTTATATTTTATATTAATAAGAAACTTTTTGTAATTAATTTGATCGGTGTATACCTTTTTTTAAGCGTCAGTGCAATTATTCCTCAATCTAAATCTTAGTAAGTGGAATGGGGTCGCCTTTAACGATGCTATCAACTGGAGGTTTGAAGAAAATTTATACGAAAAAAGATAGTGAAACAAAATTTGGTAAAATTATGTAAAATTGCCAAAAAGTGAAAAAAGGTGGTCGTTCTCGCTCTGGGTGGCGGCAAAATGGTCGCCTTTAAGAGGACAAACTGGATTATAAAATATATTTCTAATGGAAAAGTAAAAAAAAAAAAACTTGCATGAAGATAAAAGTCTATAAAACCTGTATACAAAATTAAGTAAAAAGAGCAAAAAGGTGGTCATGGTCGCCTCGGGAGGAAAGTAATCGTAGTTTGGGTTTCTATTTAACACTGGTCTGTTAAAGTCGAGAATTGGTTCTCGAGGCATCGGACCACCCAACCTCTAACGGCCGGTTTGTCTTATATAGCCCACTGCTGGCTCATCTTTGACCTGGAGGGTGGTTTAACAACCGAGCCTGCTATAGCCCATGTTAAGATGGATTTATTCTCTATTCATATCTAAACCATCATATTTCATGTTAACTTTACTGTACCTTGTTTAGATTTCTTATTATATCTGACTGTACTTTAAAAATTCATAATGACTCATTTCATTAATATTAACAAAAAATCAAAAATATTTTGGATGAAAAGAATTTATCTTGATATTTGTACACGATAGGATATAAATAAATGTTTTATTCCTTATTTTTAATAAGGTTTTAATGAATTTTACTGTATCGCCATCTAGCGTGAAAATTTGTAACTGTTTTACACCATAGAAAAATTATTTCAAAGAATAAAGCCAAAAGGGAATTAGAAATCTTTTCAATTTACCTTTTTTAGTGTATATTAGTTTTTTTAAAGATATAAATCAATTTGTAAATCGGGATTGTTACGCAACTTTAATTGAATTGTCTGTGGATATTCCTGGAAACCTGTAGATGGATTCTATATTAATAATTCCCCTTTCAACATTTTATATTCTTTGTTTAATAATAGAATGCTAATTTCTGCCTCCATGGTGATAGCGTGCCACAAAGATACGCTAGGTTGAGTCAGGTCAGGTTCAATTCAATTAGGTTGTTTTATTAAAAATAGAATATTATTTTAAAAAGTATCTCCTTATTGTGCAACTGAAAGTTGCTGATGGCTTTCGCCAACTATGGGAATAAATATCAACTATTCATTGATTTTTAATTATTCCAGAATTGGCCACATACCCATTCTTGATTAATCAAGAAAAGCTAACCAGGTATGCATTTCGGGCTGTTGGCCCTCGTCAGTGTGGTGCAAGCTGTACCTCAACGACCAAAAAACTGGTCATTCAGGCATCCTGAAAAATCATGAAACGGGTAGTTAAGGCCAGAATTGTGTGAGACCGCTAAACAATTATAAAAAATAGTACTATATTTCTCATTCAATATTTTGTGCTATTTGTGCAAAAATACGCAATGAACTAAGCTATAAACTCAGCGGCATGTCTTTAACGTGGCTGATAAAATAAGTACTTTTTTAAAACATATATATAGAGTAAAGCTTCACTGCACCCAACCTCACAAATTCCAAGTTTGCGGCGATGATCAATAGATGGCGTTATGTGACCTTTATATGTTTATATTCTTCATATAACACAATACAAATTCATTTTTTTTAGATCTTTTCTGTAACTCTTTTGAAATAATCTTTATAAAATACTGAATTTTTATAAATATATTGATTAATAAACATAAATAACACAGGTCTACAAAACTCAAAAAGGTTGTACCTTATAGCATATATATATCGGGATTCAGAAAAAAAACTCTGAGAGATATTTGATGCACAGGGATATTTATCACTGTGCATCAAATATCTCTCAGAGTTTTTTTTCTGAATCCCGATATATATATGCTATAAGGTACAACTACTTTGAGTTTTGTAGACCTGTGTAATTAAAAAATTCATATATGAGAAAAAATCTATTAATATTTTTAAAATAATGAAATAGTCCCATTATAGAGAGAAAAAATATTAAATTTCGCTATTTTTTTGAGGGGAAAAAAGTTAATTTTATATAAATGAAGGCTTGAACAATACTTTCTGAAAACTGTAAAAATTGCATAATCTAAGACCTGGAATGTTTTTACAAATACTGTGGGAGAATTTTTTGGATCTTTACCATTTCTTCCAATGCTCTTTTAGAATCTTTTGAATTTCATTGTGGTATTTTAACGATAATGTGATAGAATGAAGGTTCTTTTTTTTTTTAAAGGAGGGGGGGGTGTTGTGTTTGTGTGCTCACCTAAGAGAAGTTAAACTTTGGAGAGAAAAAGGTCTGTTTTGAGAGAATAAATTTAGAAAAGAATGTAAAGAAAAAAGTGACCATATCAGTAGGAAAAATGGTCGTCTTTAAGAGAAAAAACTAATTTATAAATTTATTTTTAGTAGAAAAGTTAGCAGAAAAACAATTTAAAAAAAACATGTATGAAGATTAAAATTTTCTTTAAAACCTACGTGTAAAATGAAAAAAAAAAAAAAAGAAAAAGGGCAAAAAGGTGGTCATGGCCGCCTCGGGAGGAAAGTAATCGTAGTTTGGGTTTCTATTTAACACTGGTCTGTTAAAGTCGAGAATTGGTTCCCGAGGCATCGGACCACCCAACCTCTAACGGCCGGTTTTTCTTATATAGCCAGCTGCTGGCTCATCTTTAACCTGGAGGGTGGTTTAACAACCGAGCCTGCTATAGCCCATGTTATGGTGGATTTATTCTCTATTCCTATCTAAACCTTCATATTTTATGTTAACTTTACCATACCTTGTTTAGATTTCTTTTTATAGCTAATTAAAAATTAAGTTGTCATAATGACTTATTTCCTTAATATCGGCTCAAAATTGAAAATATTTTGACTGAAAGGCGTTTATATTGTTATTCGTATGAGGTAGTATATTTATAAATATTTTATTGATTATTTTTAATAAGGTTTCAAGGAATTCTACTATATCGCCATCTACCGAGAAATATTGTAACTGTTTTACACCATAGAAAAATTATTTTAAAAATAACGCCAAAGGGAATTTGAAAACATTTAAATTTTGTATTTTAAATTTATATTCGTTTTTCAAAACATATAAATCATGCTGTTGATAGAAAGTATTTTGTAACTTCTAATGGATTGTCTGTGAATATTCCTGGAAAGCTTTAGATAGATTCTATATTAATAATTATCCTTCAACATTTTGTTCTTTTTGTTCAATAATGAGCAACTAATTTCTGTTGTGATGGTGATAATGTGCTAATGATTGTATCCGCTAGGTAAGATCAGGTTAGGTTTCATGATAGGTTGAATTAGGTCACTTTGTTTTAAAAATGGAGATATATTCGCCTATAGTTTTCTCCTCCAATATTTTTTGTTCTTTGTGAAAAAATAAGTACTAACCTTTTTTTATATTATCCATAGTACACGTGGTACAGGCTATGATAATCATGGTGGGTAGTTAGCGACAGCTTTTACTCTAAGTGCACCACATATCTACACATGTGAAAAGCAGTTAGACTTTGCACTTACAAATGTACCAGTGCTCTGTTTGGGTACTTGCACTCACTGGTGGGGGGTTAGACATTTTGCATGTATCAAGAGCCATTGGAGTATTTTTTTTATTAGAAAAAAGTGCCCAATGCGGAATTCGATCCCGGGTCGTAGCGGTCGAAAACCATTGGTTTAGATCACTACTCCTTGACCCTCTATTTATTTATTTATGCTTATGAGGTGATACAGCAGCGTATTTACAATGTAGCTGCTGTATTGTCCGTGAGGTCAAGAGACGTACGGACCTCTGTGGTGTTGATCTCTTGGCGGAACGACTTGGAAGTCGGACTCGGGCCCCCCCCCCCTAGTGTACTATAATTGTCCCGTAAAGCGTGTCTACGTCCAGGCTTTGCTTCGCTTAGACGCCCTGAACTTCTTCTAGTCCCGGGAGAAGCTCGCTGACATTTCTCTAATGGAGGGAAAATCTTTCTGCTCCTGAATGGTAGGCTTACTGAGGCCGATCTAACACCAAAGACAACACTAACTGGCTTACAGACAGACGCACTTTATTTTGAATTTATTACATTTTTTGGTCTCTAGGTGGACGCTTCTCAGTTTGCCAAAGCTGGTGTTGTGGCTTTGTCACCGACCTGAGGCCGCTAGTTTCCGGCGACGGCCAATAGATGGCGTCAGGTTTTGACGTTTATTTTGACGGAAGAGGCACCTTATGGTTTGATAGATTTTACACACTGAAATATTTTATTAATCGATCCCTACTTTACATATCTTTTAGTCCATTGAACAATTTCCTCCCGGAAAATTTTCCATATATATATATTCAAATATAATTTACTACCCCAACATAAAACATATTTATGCCGTTTTGTTAATCATTATCTCGATAAATTATTTAAGACTCGTGTGTGTGAAAGATAAAACTCTATCTTCTGTGTAAGATTTTATGTATTCTTTTTTTATTTTAAAATATCCATAAACTTATATCTTCTCTTTACAGAAAGAGAATTTGAATTTATATTTCTCTGTTAAATAATAAATATTTCTTCTGAAAATGAACAGTTAACCATAAAGAAACTGTTTCATTTTATGGAAAAGTTTGAACAAAGATATTTTAATCAGGTTTGATATAAAAATTAAATATATTGAGAATTTTTATCAATATGTGTTTGGAACATTTTTATGGCACAGGTGTTCTTTTTCAAAAAGAAATATTAGGACCGGTCAGAGCAAACTTCAAACTTGAAAAAAAGGATGAACTTACTTCTGGAGCGTCGTCCAGGTGCGATTCAAAGATATTGTAGAAATAGTTGTAGGAACTGCATCAAAACACCATGTTTTATTCTGTGTTTGTACATTCATATATTGATTTTATAAGGTTGTGGCAAAAGTTCTTAAACATATTATGATTATGAAAATTCGAAACTATCATAGACGCGTATGATTCTTTTAAAAATTAAACAATTTCTATTGCTCTTACTGCAATGGAAAAATTAATGGGAGGGCCTGGTTCATCAGTGGTGAAACCTCCCATTAATTTTTCCATTGCAGAACGGGCAGTTGAAAATTGTTTAATTTTTAAAAAGAATCATACACGTCTATAATAAGAAAAAGGCATCCCTTATCGTGCAACTGAAAATTGCTGATGGCTTGCGCCAACTTTCAGTTGCACGATAGGGATATGCCTTTTTCTTAATTTATGCACCTTATCCCAGTACAATATCATCTTTGTACTATTTTTTCACGTCTATAATAGTTTCGAATTTTCATAACAGATGGCGCGCTAATGTATCATATTATGATTTATATTTTACAAGTGTTTACGAAATTTTGGGAAACAACCTTGGTAATATTGGTAACCTTGGTCAAAATTATAACAGAATTCTTATAGAAGAATGATTTAATTTCTGATGTTCTATTTCACAGGTGGCCAATCAGCAGATGGGCCAAGTTTCAGAATTACAAGGCTGTGCCAAAAGTTCGTAAACATATATGATTATTCGATAGTGAAAAGGCATATATTGGATTGAATAAAATATTTATTTGCCAATATTTAGGCTGGCCGAACGCCAACCTTTATCGAGGCATTACATTTTTGTATACATAAACTCAGCTCCGCATAGTGTTATAATATCACAGTTGAAATCATTTAAAAAACAAAGTAGGTGAAAAAAAATTGTGCATGAAAAAATTATTATAAAAATTACAATCATAATAAGTTAAATATCTCAAAATATTAAAGGAAAAATAATAAGATCTATCTTATATTTTAAAATATTTGTATTAAGTACATAAAATATAATTCATTAAGAGATAAATGTAAGACTATATGTATCTATTAAAACATTTGAAAATAAATTTAAAATGATTTAAACAAAAAACTGTAAAAACTTTTTTTTTTTAAAGTTTAACAAGTTTTCACTATCTACTGATTTAAGTATGGATTGCTCTATTTTCAAAATATGATTATGGTTTATATTTTGGAATTTTTTACAAAATTCTGGGACAACTTTGGTACTATTGGTAATCTTGGTAAAATTAAAATAGATTTCTTTTATAAGAATGATTTAATCTCTGATGTTCTATATCAAGGATGGCCAATCAGCAGATGGGCCAAGTTTCAGAATTACAAGGCTGTGCCAAAAGTTCGTAAACACTTGCAAAAATATAAAACATAATATATTTACGAACTTTTGGGATAACCTTATAGGACAACCGATATGCATAACTTCGAATTGTATTGAAGTTATTAATGGGCAGTTAATTGCACAACATTGATATCCACAATTTATGATATTGTTACATCATTTTTGATACGCCTCTCCATTTATTTAAAATAATATCTATGATATTTTAAATTTATTTTAAACAGATTATATAGTATCTTTATACACACTCCCTAGACTGACGAGGGCCATTAGCCCGAAACCATGGTCTCTTCAGTATGCCAAAGCTGGTGTTGTGGCTTTGTCATCGACCCGAGGCCGCTAGTTGCGGCGACGGTCAATAAATGGCGTCTGGTTTTAGACGTCTATTTTGACGGGAGAGGCGACCCTTGTCTCTTTGGATCAATTTTATCCCGGCAAAATTCCATCTATATTTTAGCCATAGATATGGCCCAGCCACTTTGCCAGCTAAACACCTCTTTGGCAGATTGTCAAGATTCCATTAGATCCCGTGTGGATCTCATGGAATAAAGTCCGCCCTAGACTGACGAGGGCCATTAGCCCGAAACCATGGTCTCTAGGTGGACGCTTTTCAGTATGACAAAGCAGGTGTTGTGGCTTTGTTACTGACCTGAGGCCGCTAGTTGCGGCGACGGTCAATAGATGGCGTCTATTTTGACGGGAGAGGCGACCCTTGTCTATTTAGATCAATTTCCTCCCGGCAAAATTCCATCATTTTATATAAGTAGATACTATAAGTAGTATCTTTCTTTTTTTTGTACCATTGTTATTGTTTATATCTTGATTATTTATTGGAGAGAGGGGAGCCACGGACGCTAAGACTGAAAATCACCAACTACAAGGAATACCACAAATAAACATAGTAACTTTGAAAGGTAATTTATTTATTATTTACTTTGATTATGGAAACCAGCTCGGGAAACATGTATGACACAAAGAAGAAATGAATCAAAGTGGATGACCTTACAAATTTGCAAAAAATTGTAAAATAATTGTTTACATAAAATATATAAATAACATGTCACAAATTTATAAATAATCTAAATTATATATCAATTGATTTTTCAAATTAATTTTGTGTCTATTAAATACATTGATTATTTATTATCAAATCAGACGCGATATCCCCACATGGGATGCTTACGTCAAGTGACAACACTAAATTCAGAGAACTATTTTAAATAAACAATTGATGAAATAAAAAGTTTGAGTAGAAGTTTAAAGAAGAAAGGTACATTAAGCATCATGCTTGATTCCACAACCTACCTGGAAAAAAACTAATGAAATAAATATAAATACATAGTTTAGTGATTATATTTTTTTCCCCAGGAGAGAAATATTAGATATATTTACACGATTTTTTAAATTTTATATATGAATCCCCCCTTACCTTTAATTTAAAAAAATAGGATCTCAGACACTTACACACATTCTTTGCCACAGCGAGGAGGACAATCCTGGAGCTTGAAGTTACCAGAACATTTTCCCCAGTTCTCCTTAACTGGGACATGCTATATGTTAGACTTCATTGAATAACATGTGTGTATTTCAATAAGTAATTTAGTGAAAATGTTGTGTATAAAATGTATAACGAATACAAAGTAGTTCTTAAAATTAAAGATACTTCTACCAGTAAATTTTTTTATTATCTCGACGTTTCGACAAAAATATTTTATCCTCGTCAGGATAAGCGTCGAGATAAACCTCCCTTTGAAAATTAAACGATTTATAGCCCGTCAAAGGATTCTATGGCTATTTTCCCCCGAGTATATCACGGGATTTTGGAACAGCGACCCTTTAAATTGCTACTTCTGTAATGCAGTCATCCAAGACAATTTGGTCCATTATCTATTCCATTGCCCATTTCTACAGGAAAAGAGACCGGAAATTCACGAAATTTCGGGGCTAACTCACTATAATGAACAACATGTATATAACATTTGTACTGCTCTCCTGCTGGATAAAACATTTGTTTATAAATATTTAAAATTTTTCAAGGCGATTGATAAAATGAGGGAAGAAGTGCTCAACTCCATAGACAACGGCTGATTGCTCCCCCTCCCCTCTAAATTGCTTTTCCTCTCTCCTCACTCATGTACATATATAACTTTTTAGGGGAATTCCCTTGTAAGACAATAGTGTCTTAATAAAAGTTTTTGTTCTTGTTGTTATTGGGTAAACGTCGAGATAATAAAAAGATACTGAACGAAGTATTTTAATTTTAAGAACTATGAAAGCCAGCCAGGCAGCCTTTATCTTTACGAATACAATGTAGGAATATAATCGAATACATCACTTAGTTTATAAATATATACCCTAACAGGTACCTCTACATTCAAATATGGATTAAAACAAAGTCTATTTTGGTTCATTATCCCACAGTATAAAACATTATTAACACATAGCAATAACGCGCCATCTATATATATATAAAATGAAAGGATTTAAAAGCACGAATTTTTCTTTTATACATAATACAAACTTCTACTGCCCTTACTGCGATGAAAAAAATATATTGAGAGGGCTTGGCTCATCAGTGGTGAACCCTCCCAGCGGTTTCGCCAATTTAATCCACCAGACCGCTTCTCAGAGCTCTAATACTGTATTGGACGATTCTGCTTATATACGCAGTAAGGACAGTAGAAGTTTGTATTATGTATAAAAGAAACATTCGTGCTTTTAAATCCTTTCATTTTATATAAAACAGTATGATGGTGATAAGATGCAATAGTAAATTTACAGCACATGGTTATAATATAATAAGACAGGACAGACCGTCAAACCAAAATGGAGGTGACCTCATTACTCATGATGGTGATGAAGAATATGTATCACAACATCCATTTTCTTCATCACCAGCATGACGTTTTGTACGGGGGCGATAAATCAAAATACATTGTTTCAATACATTTAAAAAAAGAGAGATTCCTATCCTAATGAATTGCATTCTTCTGAAACTCACTTAATAGCAACAGATCCAAGCATTTCCATTCCCATTAAAGAAACGTATATTAAATTTAATACCTTTTGTAGATATTGTTGCATCAATTTTAATGCGCCCTACATTTATTCAAAATATTCTATGATATTTAATATTTATTTAAAACAGATTATTTAGATTATCATCATTCCTTTTTATAGTTTCATTCCTTTTGTAATATTTTATTGTACATATATCTTGATTGGTTATTGAAGCGAGAGAGGACCTAGACCAAGACTGCGGATCACGACCTACGAGGAAGACAACGAATAAATAAATGCAATAACTTTAAAAGGTAATTTATTTTTATTTAATTTTATTTATTTACTTTTTATTTATTTGCTTTGAGTATGGAAATCCGATCGGGAAACGTGTATAACACCAAGAAGGAAGAAACCAAGGTCGACGACCCTGCAAAGCTGCAAATTGGTGCAACAATATATATTTTGAATTATATAGCAACAATTTTTTTTAGGTAACTGACAATTTATAATATGTTGATTGTAGATATTGCCAGACATTTCTTTTGTACACAGTTCTCTGCTCTCGTTTTTTCCGTGCTGTCTGTAGTTTAGGATATTGACTTGGTAGCTTTAGTAAGCCAATTCACTAAGTGTTTCCAGGCCAGTTTGTTTCAAAGTACATATATATTCAATATATATAAGTACATGTATATTCAATAAGGCAGTGTTTATTTTATTATCATTACAGGTGACACAAAATGAAAATTAATTAAATCAATTAAGGATAATCACCTTTTATAGTAGTCTGTTGTATGGTAACTGAGGATAGTTCTAAAAATCATATAAATAAATAAGAGTTGAGTGCAATTACTTTCTCTGAGGTGAAAGATAAGTTCCTCACTTTTCTCTGAATACATTCACAATACGCACTACGAACATAAAGATTACATGTCCATATCTTAAAATGTGCCTGTTGGATAACCCCCTTGTTCATCAACTTCTCTTCTTTCTTATCTCCACTCAATCATATTAGGGTATTAAGTTGTGACCCTTGATGGTGTCTGTTTAACAACCAACATGACTGGGTGAAGTAGAATGCCTCTGCCTTTGTCATTAAGACTGAGAGCACTACTCAGTGGCAGGCCGACTTAGCTACAAAAGAAATAGCCGCCTCTGATAAGAGGGAAAGACACCATGTGCAGCTGCTCCTAACATGGAGTACAAACACTGCTCATCCTGTATCCCTGGATTAGGAGCCCTTACAGGGTACTATCAGCAGGGCAAGCTGAACCCAGCGGAACCTTTAACCATTAAAGAATAATGGCTTCCCCATAGGTGAACAAACATTCTTCCTCTCCTGATATAATTCCATATATCAGACATTAAATTGATTGACAAGCTTCAAGATTCAGCGTTATCCTATTGTTTGTACATAGTTTCCCTTAATAAATCAACTAAGTTTTTCAATATGGGTTGGTGCGATACCCTCGAATAAATAAACCTCACATCATAATGTACTTTATAAAATAAAAGGATTCAAAAGCGCGAATGTTTCTTTTATACAAATACAAACTTCTACTGTCCTATAAGCTTATGTCCATAGTTTGTTTGAAAACCATTTCTAAGATTCCATCCTTCAGTGTAGCATATAAAAGCAGAATGATCCAATACAGTATTAGACCTCTGAGAAGCGGTCTGGTGGATTAAATTGGCGAAACCAATGGGAGGGTTCACCACTGATGAGCCAAGCCCTCCCAATATATTTTTTCATCGCAGAAAGGACAGTAGAAGTTTGTATTTGTATAAAAGAAACATTCGCGCTTTTGAATCCTTCTATTTTATATGTATAGATGGCGCGTTATTGCTTTGTGGTAATAATGCACTTTGCTATACTTGCTAAGTTAAATAACTTCAAGGATTATGATCGTTTGAATCAAATAGGCCAATGAGATTCTAAACTGAGAGGTTAGATTGCGGTGAGAAAGAATTAGATAAGTAACTACCTTCATATGAACAGAGGGTGGTGTTGAGGTCAACGTCCGCCACAGGCAACTGCAGGTGGGCCGGGAAACAGTGGCAATACGCTAAGGTCATATCCATGATGCACTGGTTCATACATGACTGAATCACACCAACTCTCTTTGCTCCAAGTTCATTATACTCATGTTCAGACATGACTGAATCACACCAACTCTCTGTGCTCCAAGTCCATTATACTCATGTTCAGACATGACTGGATCACACCAACTCTCTATGCTCCAAGTCCATTATACGCATGTTTAGACATGAATGAATCACACCAACTCTCTGTGCTCCAAGTCCATTATGCACATGTTCAGACATGACTGAATCACTCCAACTCTCTGTGCTCCAATCCATTATACACGTGTTCAGACATGACAGAATCACACCAACTCTCTGTGCTCCAAGTCCATTATACTCATGTTCAGACATGACTGAATCACACCAACTCTCTGTGCTCCAAGTCCATTATACTCATGTTCAGACATGACTGAATCACACCAACTCTCTGTGCTCCAAGTCCATTATACTCATGTTCAGACATGACTGAATCACACCAACTCTCTGTGCTCCAAGTTCATTATACGCATGTTCAGACATGATTAAATCACACCAACTCTCTGTGCTCCAAGTCCATTATACTCATGTTCAGACATGACAGAATCACACCAACTCTCTGTGCTCCAAGTCCATTATACTCATGTTCAGACATGACTGAATCACACCAACTCTCTGTGCTCCAAGTTCATTATACGCATGTTCAGACATGATTAAATCACACCAACTCTCTGTGCTCCAAGTCCATTATACTCATGTTCAGACATGACAGAATCACACCAACTCTCTGTGCTCCAAGTTCATTATACTCATGTTCAGACATGACTGAATCACACCAACTCTCTGTGCTCCAAGTCCATTATACTCATGTTCAGACATGACTGAATCACACCAACTCTCTGTGCTCCAAGTCCATTATACTCATGTTCAGACATGACTGAATCACACCAACTCTCTGTGCTCCAAGTTCATTATACGCATGTTCAGACATGACTGAATCACACCAACTCTCTGTGCTCCAAGTTCATTATACGCATGTTCAGACATGATTAAATCACACCAACTCTCTATGCTCCAAGTCCATTATACTCATGTTCAGACATGACAGAATCACACCAACTCTCTGTGCTCCAAGTCCATTATACTCATGTTCAGACATGACAGAATCACACCAACTCTCTGTGCTCCAAGTTCATTATACTTATGTTCAGACATGACTGAATCACACCAACTCTCTGTGCTCCAAGTCCATTATACTCATGTTCAGACATGACTGAATCACACCAACTCTCTGTGCTCCAAGTTCATTATACGCATGTTCAGACATGACTGAATCACACCAACTCTCTGTGCTCCAAGTTCATTATACGCATGTTCAGACATGATTAAATCACACCAACTCTCTATGCTCCAAGTCCATTATACTCATGTTCAGACATGACAGAATCACACCAACTCTCTGTGCTCCAAGTCCATTATACTCATGTTCAGACATGACAGAATCACACCAACTCTCTGTGCTCCAAGTCCATTATACTCATGTTCAGACATGACTGAATCACACCAACTCTCTGTGCTCCAAGTCCATTATACTCATGTTCAGACATGACTGAATCACACCAACTCTCTGTGCTCCAAGTTCATTATACTTATGTTCAGACATGACAGAATCACACCAACTCTCTGTGCTCCAAGTCCATTATACTCATGTTCAGACATGACAGAATCACACCAACTCTCTGTGCTCCAAGTTCATTATACTTATGTTCAGACATGACTGAATCACACCAACTCTCTGTGCTCCAAGTTCATTATACTCATGTTCAGACATGACTGAATCACACCAACTCTCTGTGCTCCAAGTTCATTATACGCATGTAAAGACATGATTAATTCACACCAACTCTCTATGCTCCAAGTCCATTATACTCATGTTCAGACATGACTGAATCACACCAACTCTCTGTGCTCCAAGTCCATTATACTCATGTTCAGACATGACAGAATCACACCAACTCTCTGTGCTCCAAGTTCATTATACTTATGTTCAGACATGACTGAATCACACCAACTCTCTGTGCTCCAAGTTCATTATACTCATGTTCAGACATGACTGAATCACACCAACTCTCTGTGCTCCAAGTTCATTATACGCATGTTCAGACATGATTAAATCACACCAACTCTCTATGCTCCAAGTCCATTATACTCATGTTCAGACATGACTGAATCACACCAACTCTCTGTGCTCCAAGTCCATTATACTCATGTTCAGACATGACAGAATCACACCAACTCTCTGTGCTCCAAGTTCATTATACTTATGTTCAGACATGACTGAATCACACCAACTCTCTGTGCTCCAAGTTCATTATACTCATGTTCAGACATGACTGAATCACACCAACTCTCTGTGCTCCAAGTTCATTATACGCATGTTCAGACATGATTAATTCACACCAACTCTCTGTGCTCCAAGTCCATTATACTCATGTTCAGACATGACTGAATCACACCAACTCTCTGTGCTCCAAGTTCATTATACGCATGTTCAGACATGATTAAATCACACCAACTCTCTATGCTCCAAGTCCATTATACTCATGTTCAGACATGACTGAATCACACCAACTCTCTGTGCTCCAAGTCCATTATACTCATGTTCAGACATGACTGAATCACACCAACTCTCTGTGCTCCAAGTCCATTATACTCATGTTCAGACATGACTGAATCACACCAACTCTCTGTGCTCCAAGTTCATTATACTCATGTTCAGACATGACTGAATCACACCAACTCTCTGTGCTCCAAGTCCATTATACTCATGTTCAGACATGACTGAATCACACCAACTCTCTGTGCTCCAAGTCCATTATACTCATGTTCAGACATGACTGAATCACACCAACTCTCTGTGCTCCAAGTCCATTATACTCATGTTCAGACATGACTGAATCACACCAACTCTCTGTGCTCCAAGTTCATTATACGCATGTTCAGACATGATTAAATCACACCAACTCTCTGTGCTCCAAGTCCATTATACTCATGTTCAGACATGACTGAATCACACCAACTCTCTGTGCTCCAAGTCCATTATACTCATGTTCAGACATGACAGAATCACACCAACTCTCTGTGCTCCAAGTTCATTATACTTATGTTCAGACATGACTGAATCACACCAACTCTCTGTGCTCCAAGTTCATTATACGCATGTTCAGACATGATTAAATCACACCACCTCTCTGTGCTCCAAGTCCATTATACACGTGTTCAGACATGACAGAATCACACCAACTCTCTGTGCTCCAAGTTACACATGTTCAGACATGACTAAATCACACCATCTCTCTGTGCTCCAAGTTACACATGTTCAGACATGACTAAATCACTCCATCTCTCTGTGCTCCAAGTTACACATGTTCAGACATGACTGAATCACACCATCTCTCTGTGCTCCAAGTTCATTATACACATGTTCAGACATGACTGAATCACACCACCTTTTTATTTTCCTTGTCCATCATGTAAATCTTCACAAAAAACTAAATCATAAAATATTTCTCTCAATATCATGTCTTTTCCTTGAGAAGTTTTGATTTACCTTTTGATTCGATGGAGATTTTATATCTTTGATATCTTTGGAGTAATCTGTGCAGTTGGCCGGGAACGGTGTCTTCAGAAGGTTCATTTCAACCTGAGACACAATGAATTTCAGGCGTATATCCTTACCTGACTTGATTGTTGAGTCTTTTCAATCAAATATGGTTGGGGCAATCCATCTGGAGATAGATTATAGTGGCATGGCTGGCTGGATCGATATACAAAGTTGAAATGCAGTGGACAAAGTTCAACAAGTGAAATTTCAGGAATAATGCTGAGAATTGAATGCTGCTCAAGGAAAAATGACTTCTTGGCCCTAGTTTGGAGCGGGGACGTTGAGTTTATGCCAACGATAGACGTGATGCCCCAAACATTTAAAAGAAAATGTTAGGGTCAAAAGAGGACGATATTGTAGTGTTTTGACATGAATTATGAGTGAATGACAACAGTTCGTCTGATAGAAAGAATCACTGCTTATATCAGCAGAACTAATGAAAATAGGATTGATGGCACATTGCTTCTATCTGGCTTGGTTATTTTATAGAGGTCGGTGAAAGCGTGGTCTAAACCATTGATTTTCGAACGCTACGACCCAGAATCGAATCCCGCATTGGACACCTTTTTCCAACTTAAAAAAATGCTCCAAATGGCCTCCGATTATTGCAAAAGTGAAACCCCACCGGCGAGTGCAAGTAATCAATCGAGGCTCTGGAACATTTGTAAGTGCAAAGTAGAACCTTTTTTCACATGTGTAGACATGTGGTGCATTTATAGTAAAAGAAGTCGCCTACTTCTACCCACCATGATTATAATGGCCTGTTCCACGTGTACTAGGGATAATCAAAAAAGTATTAGTAGCTGAAGTGAACATACCGGCTTGATGGAGTAGGTATAGGTTCTGCCAGCTCTGACTAACATGGCATCGCGGTAGACAACTGGATGTTCATATGGCGAGTGGATATTGATCAGACCGTAGATTTCCCTCAGAGGCTGATTGTATTCCTCAGGCTGGAGGTCTAGCAGTACGCTCAGGTACGTCCCTGCACCATACATGATGAGAGAGTTATGGTATTTTGAGATTCTTCAGAGACTTTTATATTTTCATTTCTTTAATAAGTGTTATACTGCAAATCTGAAAATATTGAATGTGTGCTATACAATAATCTTCTAAAAGAGAATTTGAACATCATCGACTAAGAGTAAGATATAAAGTTTGAGTCTTTGTAGTAGAACTAGATTATGATATTTTCATCAGTTATGTCAGCTTTTTTCAGCAATATTATCAATTATGAGATAATTGAACAGTGGTCTGTAACCTTTCACAGCCTGCTTATATTTTCCTCTCTCTCTACTTTTATTAAACTATACTTTTATCCAAGGTGTCTTTTGCCCTTGGCTGCAATAGAATAAGCTTTTTATGCAATAATCTTGATTGATTATCTGAACGGCCCGCCCACTTCACCAGCTCGAAGATGCACAGTTCTTTGTCCAGAGTCCTAACAAACAACCTTCAAAACAACAACCTTTGTTGCTTTAGATTCATCAACGTCAGGACTTGTATTTGGTGAATGTGGTTGAGAGGTTCTTAAGTTGGGTATATGGGAGTTTCAACGTTCAATATTAACTCTCTGAGAATTACAGCTATATAATTTAGCCTTATTTTGACATTAGATGTTTGCATAATCTTTCAGGTTGAAAATATTTGAGCTTCTTTCTGAGAAATGATGGCGCTTTCAGCATACATTTCAGCTCCGAGACATCTCTTAGATGGATTCTACTGAATATTCTTCTGGCCTTCTAATATCCTAGTCACTGAGCATTGGCTGGGAATAGCCTATAGTCAATAGCCTCAAAGGAAAAAAACGAGACAATAAAGATAAGAGCACAAGTTAGACAAACATGGCACCTCTAGAACCTGTCCAAAATAAGAGAAACTGAAGATTATGTCCAAATTCGACCCAAGACTATTGCCGTCTGTCAGTTTGTGGCAGCGAACGAGAGACTACGGCGCACACAAGCTTAACTATTTACACCATATGTTACATGGCGGCTCCTCACTATTGTAAAGTTGAGTCGAATTGTTGGCATCTATATCTGCTTTGGTTGATACAGAGTTTTGATTTTTCTGAGAGGCTCTTATTAACATGCTGTGGAATAATGGAGATCTACTTCGGGACGTCGGACAGCGACGGCTCGGGTGACTGTAAACAAACAAGCACCAGCGGCGCCAGCCGGCAATATAAGGAGGGGAGCACGGCGTCGTCTGCTGAGGAGTTGGTTGGGTGTTTTCCTCTGTCCTCTTAACATGTTTTAAATAAAGTTAGTTTGAAGGAGACTTTTACCCTCTCCTTTATGCTATTTAGTGATCTGATTTAAATCCTTGTAACAGCCCACAAAAGAATCATCACTGCGAATTCTTCTACCGAACTCGCATCAGTGTTTTCTGAAACGATTACCAGACCTCTCTTCACAATGCCTTTCACTATTCTGTATATAGGCTACTTCTTGACCATCCCGATTTGTTCGTTGCTGTTACACCAGTAATACCTACGGCTACGTTCGACATTTCAGTCTGGAAGTCTACTGGGAGGGCTCTTCGCACGAAGTCTGGATGAAGACACTCTGACCACATTTAAGTCATTCAAGGCTGCATTCAAAATTTTTCTTAAACCTAGAGTTAATGGAAAATCTAGTAAATATTTAAATGATAAAAAATATACTTTTGTTGGGGTAAACTTTCCAATGTGTGTTCAATATATGGATGAATATATATTTATCTTTCTTATAATCCTTTATATCTATAAAAATGAAATGCGAAATCGATGTTTGTTATCGCATCACGCAAAATCTACTGACTCAATCATTATGGAATTTCGCATGTAGGTAGCTGAAGATTTCGTTTAACATATAGGCTATTGAAAAAACTAAAAAGGTTAATGTGCTTTTTTTTAAAAATAAAAAACCAAAAAGCGTTAATTCAGGCCTTTTACCGCTTGGGCGCAGCACTGGTCGCGACGATAAATGAATTTGATTGGTTAATAATTTACACGTGGTTTGTAAACACGATGAATCTTATTTGTTCACACGATGATTGTTTTTAAAAGGTAAGATTATCCAATCGCCGTGAAACTTTAGGAAGTTATTTACTATACTACTGGGAAGGTTTCTGGTATGAATTTGATTTGAAATAAATATTCTTTGTAATTTTATTTGCAAATTTTCTACTTTCACTCGCAAGCAGCGCCTCTAGCGGCGTCTGGTGAAATTTTTTTATAAATTGTAACAATGCTTAAAATGTGTTAAAAGTATAATAAATTTAATTTGAGAATTTATTAATATAATATTCCAATGACGTAAAAAAAACTTGGCGTTTTAATATTAATATATATTTAAAGAAAATATTGTAACACTAGACGAATGGCCCGGGCAACGCCCGGGGTTTACCCGAGTGCGAATATATTTTAAAAACGTTGACTTGGGTGGTCATAGCGCCCGATTTTAAATACGTAGTACGATGCGATTTACATTAAAAGTAACCTGTCTATAGCAGCCCCTCTCTATAACACCCTATTTTGGTGAGTCCCAAGAGGGAGCGCTATAGACAGGTTTAACTGTATTTGATACACAGTGTAAAAGTTTTCTCACCCCTCTCAACAAACAGGGATGATAGTGTTATAAATAGAGAGCGTGTGATCTATTAATTTACATATTATACTAAAATTTCCAATTATATTTGACCATATTTAAACCTGTTATAAAACTTGTATCATTTATGCAACTATACCATCCCTGTTGGTGTTTTTGGGGGTAAAAAAGAGAAAAATGTTATATAATATATTTTTTAATATTGTCTTTATGCATAGAAAGTACAAAAGTAAAATTTAAGGATTAAGAAGAAATACAAAAAACAAGAAAGGATCAAGAAGGCACTAACTACGTTGCCAAATTGTTAATTAACATATGCTAGCTAATATTATCATCTTCAATTTATATTTATTCATATATTTACATAATTATTTACACAGAGAAAAATTATTTGAATTAATAAACCTAACAATTCCCCCCTTTTAATTAAATCTAAATTTTTCTTCAGAAATATAAACAGTTTAAAATATCAAACATAGATGGCGTTACCTCCCCATTGCTTTCATCACCGTCTGGCGGCGCTGCTTGCGAGTTATATCTACAATTCTGCAAATAACTCTAAGGATATTCAAGATATTCAAGAAATTATTTTTCGAAAACCTTTCCGGGGATATACCTAATAATATCCCAGAATTTCATGGCGATTGGATATATGGTTTTTGAATAACAGGGTTGTCTAGAGGGGGGCAGGGAGGACACGTGTTCCCTGTCAGCCAATGAGCGCGCATTCTATCCGTGAGCTTCAGACAAACAGACAAACAAACAGACAGAATAAGGCAAATATATAAGTAGATTTTTGTGTTAAATGTTAAAATGTAATGTTAAAATATATTTTTTACATTGTTAATTTAATTTGTTGTTGTTTTATAATAATAAAGATGCAAATTACATTGTTGTTGTTTATTATCGTTTGTTTATATAAAAAAATTACATTGTATGTGATGATGATAACAAAAATGAATTTTTAAATTAATATATATATTTCATTGAGAAAAAAAAAATAATTATAAAATTCATAAAAGTGACAATATTTTATTTAAAATATAATAAATGTTTTAAAAGAATTATGTGTTTCAAAAATATATTTAAACGCATATAACAATATTTATATTTATATACGTTTATAAATCAATATATACGAGTAGGTGGATTGGATGTTTTCTAGAATCGTTTTAACAAATGTTCGTTAGGCAAACTTTTACTCGGATTAAAAACCGGGCGAAGCCGGGTACATTCGCTAAATACAGTTATTTACAAATCTTCGTTTGTAGCAAGATACTATTCCTTCAACTTTAAATTACCGAGTGGACCAATTAATACTGATTTTTTTCAACTTATCGAGTATTTTTCAAGGGAACCGGAAAATTTTCAAATTATTGAGAGTATAGACAAGTATAGATTCAGAAGGGATTGGATGTTTGCTAGAATCGTTTTAACAAATGTTTGTTAGGCAAACTTTTACTCGGGTAAAAATCGGGCGAAGCCGGGAACTAATCTCGCTAAAATTTGAGCAGGACAGAGAATTATATCTGGAAGAACTTTTTGTCTCACTTTTAACCAAGAAAAATTATAATTAGCCAAGTACTCAGCAACAATTATTTTTTAGTCAGAAATGATTATGACAATATTGCTGTATCATGCTTGATTGACATAAACAAAATTCTTTAGGGGAATATTCACTAAAGCAGTCCACGAGCGAAGCCAGATAATAATTATTAGTAAGCAGGAACAAAATTCTACCAGCGAAACATTCACTCGAGCAGAAGACACACGAAGCCAGGTCGTCTCTATATATAAAATATCGTTTTTGGCCTTTTGGCTAAGATCATTTAGTATATCTCTAGATATTTTTATTTATATATATCTTTTTTTTTTAAATCTATTCAGTAGAGAGAGAGCATATGTTTGATCGGAAAATATATTATATGAATATATAATGTAATGAATATTATTAACATCATTATCAATAATATTCGTTAGGCAAACTTTCACTCGGATAAAACCCGGGCGAAGCCGGGTACACATCCGCTAGTATAGAAATATATTTCGTTTTTTGAACCTTTATAATATAAATAAGAGATATAAATTAATGCTAATGTGGCTGAAGATATTGCGACGTGGAAAATTAGGAAAGACAAATTTCAGGATGACACAGCAATTTATTTGAGGCAAATACAAACTATGAATGATGATAAACAAAACAGAGTAACAAAATATAAACATCAAAAATGATACTCTGCTAATAAAATAATAAATACTTTGGTACAATATAATTAAAGGGCAGACTCACCTGGGGTCATGGACGTGTCATGGCTGATGTTGGATTCCACGATGGTCTTGGAGTTGATGGTGTAGCAGTTCCGTGTGAGGCTGAAGACGTCTAGGTAGATAGTCCACACCAGGTTATCTTTCCTGCATCACCGCCGAGAGACATTGAGGACAAGAGGTTGAAGCTGGGAGAGACACTGCTTTCCAATGGATACTTTGACTTCAATATTATCATAAACAATCATCAAGATTTGTAGCAGCAGTTCTGCCCTGATAATTCCTTAATACATATTTGTAATGTACGGCCTTTAATACATGAGCCAAAAGTTTCATCTTTCGGAGATACCCTGATCCTATTTTGAAACATCTTCGCAACGTTTAGCCTTTAATCTAATGGTCACATTTTAAAGCCATAGCTCTGCCCTGATCATTCCTTCAGTCATCTTCACATCCTGAAACTTGGCAATAATAATCCAGAACTTGCATCCTCTGCTTCCGTTCTGATCATTCCTTGAACCATTTTCTCAACGTGCGGCCTCTACGCTAACAGCCAGATATTGCATTTGTAACGCCATCCTGAACATTCCTTTGATCATCTTCACAGCCTGAAGCTTAAAAATCATAAACTGAAACTTGTATTCTTCGGTACCGTGCCCTGATCATACATTGAACAATATTCTCAACGTGCGGCTTTTACGCCAACAGCCAGATCTTGCATTTGTAACGCTGCTCTGAACATTACTTTGATCATCTTCACAGCCAGAAGCTTAAAAATCATAAACTGAAACTTGTGTTTTTCGGTACCATGATCATACTTTGAACAATATTCGCAACCTGCACCTTGAAGCCTCTAAGCTCTGACCTTGCATTTTGACGCTTTCCTGATAATTATCTAGATTATATTCGCAACGTGGGGAGAACTTCCAGCCAACGTCCAGATTTACAGCGCCAGCACCGTCCTGATCATTATTTGTACCATCTTGTGGTTATAGACCATATCTTGAAATGCCAGAGTTTAAATGTTTCAAATTGAAGATATGAAAAAAAAAAACATCATTAAACTCCAAAATTTAAATATTTCATTAAGAGATATCCATCATTGAACAGGTTACTTGTGATTTTTCATTTGAGATTCTAGTTACTGGACTTCACGTTCGTCTCATTAAATAGTAACAATTGAGTTTTCATTGATGAGAAAAATTTCCAATTAATGAACAAAGCTTCATTGTACTTCAACAAAAGAATCCTTAATTGGAAATATGAAATGGAATCTCAATTAACATATATTCAAATGTATTTAATTGAGCTTCTTCTAGTTGTTCAAGCTTGTTCAAATTCTTGTTATTGTTCAAGCTTGTTCAAATTCTTCTTGTTGTTCAAGCTTGTTCAAATTCTTGTTATTGTTCAAGCTTTTTCAAATTCTTGTTATTGTTCAAGCTTGTTCAAATTCTTCTTGTTGTTCAAGCTTGTTCAAATTCTTCTTGTTGTTCAAGCTTGTTCAAATTCTTCTTATTGTTCAGGCTTGTTCAAATTCTTCTTGTTGTTCAAGCTTGTTCAAATTCTTCTTGTTGTTCAAGCTTGTTCAAATTCTTCTTGTTGTTCAAGCTTGTTCAAATTCTTCTTGTTGTTCAAGCTTGTTCAAATTCTTCTTATTGTTCAGGCTTGCTCAAATTCTTCTTGTTGTTCAACCTTGTTCAAATTCTTCTTGTTGTTCAAGCTTGTTCAAATTCTTCTTGTTGTTCAAGCTTGTTCAAATTATTCTTGTTGTTCAAGCTTGTTCAAATTCTTCTTGTTGTTCAAGCTTCTTCAAATTCTTCTTGTTGTTCAAGCTTGTTAAAATTTTTCTTGTTGTTCAAGCTTGTTCAATTCCTATTCATTCCTATTCAAAACCTCCTATTAGGAGAATTCTGTCGTTATTTCCATACTGGATTTTCAATTTTCTGAAGAGAGATTTTAGACATTTTACTTTCTCTCTCATCAATTATACCTAAAATATTAATAAGTTAATATAGGTAATGTTTGAGAGATTGTTGCTAAGAACTATTACTAATAATGAAAACTGAATATTTTTCTAATTTTTCATATTTTGAATATTTTTCACCTTTATTGTCTCTCTTTATAAAGAATCTAACTTCAGAGTTTCTACAGGTTGTCTGTTAAATCATTGTGTAGTCAGAAATTATGGGTTTAACATATTTATTTTATTGAATGTTCTCTTTACATGTTTTTTAAAGTAGTATTAATAGATTAGCTGAATCTCGTGTTCCATTTGGATGAGGAAAGCGAAGACTAAAAAGCGACTGATTCCACACTAGCCTTTTCAGTAATACCCTAAGCTTGACGTATGTACGGTGGATTCTGTGGCCACTGGACAGGCGGGCGGACCTGGAGGCTTTTGGTTCTGCGCTGTCTGGAGTATAGGAGCTCCATCTATGCTTCTTTCCTGTGGTGAATCTGTATAATACCGGTGGTCTTAATAAAGCAGTATGTGTGTTTTCTAAGTATTATAAACTGTCTGGTTATGAATAAGAAAGAAGGAACCAGGGCAGGGAGCCAATAGATCTTTAAATCTCACCTGCAGGTTGGTTCATCTGGAGCCCAGGACTTGCGGCATTCCCTGATGAGTTCATCAGAAGAATGGCCGAATCTCTTCATCATATCGATTGTGGTGATAGACTCGTAGCCAAGATTTTCTGGTTTGACATACTGCGCCACATCTATCTTTGGTATCACAAAGTCTTCAACCATAGCTTTAAATTTATGTGTTTTTCTCGAATGATGTAAATGTTTTAGAGGAAAATAAAATAGCCTCTTTTTTTTTTTAAGATGACCTTTCTTTTCAAAATAAAAATCAATATAGATTGAAAATTTGCCGGGAGGAAATTAATCCATGGAAGCAATGGTCGCCTCTCCCGTCAAAATAAACGTCAGAAACTGACGCCATCTATTGACCGTCGCCGCAACTAGCGGCATCGGGTCGGTGACAAAGCCACAACACCAACTTTGGCAAACTGATAAGCGTCCACCTAGAGACCATGGTTTCGGGCTAATGGCCCTCGTCAGTCTAGGGCGGACTTTATTCCAAGAGATCCACACGGGAGAGGCGACCATTGCTTCCATGGATTAATTTCCTCCCGGCAAATTTTCCATCTATGTTTTGCCAATAGATTTGGCCCAGCCACATTGCCAGCAAAACACCTCTTTGGTAGATTGTGAGGATTCCATTAGATCCCGTGTGGATCTCATGGAATAAAGTCCGCCCTAGACTGACGAGGGCCATTAGCAAGAAACCATGATCTCTAGGTGGACGCTTATCAGTTTGCCAAAGTTGGTGTTGTGGCTTTGTCACCGACCCGATGCCGCTAGTTGCGGCGACGGTCAATAGATGGCGTCAGTTTCTGACGTTTATTTTGACGGGAGAGGCGACCATTGCTTCCATGAAAAAATCAATTTGTTTATATATTATATGTGGTATTCTATATACAGTTACAAGCGTCATGCGTTCCTAATTCTTCAGTTTTCATCTCTGTCACCGTTTGCTTTTTTTTTTTTTTTGGAATGGCGCTCTCCAATTGGTTGGTTACGATCACGCCACCTTCCCCCCCCCCCCCCCCGCACATCATGTCCCCCCCCCCACTCGCTTCTTCGTTTTTGTAACTATTGTGTTGGAGCGGGTCGCTCATTAAATAGATGCATATATTAGTTAATAACTAAATGGAATCCTCTCTTTCTTTTTCCCAGTAAGAGACGCCTACGGAAGCCAACAGTACATAGACAGATAAAGCACATAGGCTATCGTTATTAACTAATATATGCATTTATTTAAGGCGCCAATTTATAATTGTCACAAATAGTATTTGAATCAAAACATTCAATCGGGTAAAACACGGGCGTTGCCCGGGTCATTCGGCTAGTGTTATATATATATATGTCTTTTATATATGTTTCTACGTGTAAATACGGCATGATTCTTCCAGTGACTTTCACACAGCCTAGAAAATACATTTAGATTTATGAAATGAAAATCTATCTTTCTTTCGTAAGAATAAACGCTAAGCGTCATCTATTAACCGTCTCTGCAAACTAGTAGTTTCAGATTTGAGACAAAGAAACGAGCTATCTATTGCAAATTCAGAATGATCAACTTGGAGATTAATGTTTAGGGCTATACTCCTTGTCAGTCTATAGAACGGGCTGTGACTTCTTGAATAAAGAGAGGTAGCAATCTCTCAAAATATTCTGAGGAAAAAATTGTTTTTTTTTCTTTACAGATCAAGGTAATATAAAAGGGCGTACTTGGATCTGTAAAGAAAAAAAGAACATTTTTTTTTTCTTAAAATATTTCGAGAGATTGCTCCCTCTTTATCAATTTATTGTACAGTGATAAAGAGGGCGCAATCTCTCGATATATTTTAAGAAAAAAAAAATTGTTTTTTTTTCTTTACAGATCCAGGTACGCCCTTTTATATAATCTTAATTAATGGATCGCCTTTTGACTTAAAGATCAAGATAAGGATTTTTTTATATAAACTAATGAGAAAATTACCTTGTTTTATAATTGCAGCAAAGCTTGCATATGCAGTACGTTAGACAAGATCCTTTTACACAATAAAGACAATCTCGGCAATGGAAATGGTAGACCAATATATTATAAGATCTGTAGAAAACGTTTCGATTTATAAAATAAAATTACACACACACACAAAAGCCTTTATTAGGGACTTGCCCCATACAGATTCTCCCAATTGGGTAAGGTAACAATCATCTTGTGTTATTTAAATAGGTAGTAAAATGACTCTTTTCGTCTCAAAGTCATAAAATTGTTGACTGGTCCTTACATAATGATGATCTAAAAAATTTAAAGTAAGCTATTGCCTTAGATTTGTTTGCTGATATTTTGGAAAGCAATACGTAGGGTGAAATGTTGGTACATTTAATTTGCTGATATAGGGCCTTCCTTTCTTTATCAAGGGCTGTACAATTAAGCAGGTAATGGGGGAGTTCTTCAGTAATTTCCTTAAAATAAAATTACGGTCGGAATAGTAATTTAATTTGAAAGAGAGGGACCTTCGATATTTTATTGCTAATCAGACGGTACAGTAACTTACCCAGGCCAGTTCAATTGTCAAAATATGGGTAGATATTTAGTAGATACACATAGTAGTTTTATTGATCAAATTACATTGCCACGTGGAAAATTAGGGAAGACAAAAACTTCAGGAGGAGACAACAATTTATTTCAGGCAAGGACAAACTATGAATTGTAAACAAAAGATAAGCCACGAGGGAAATTTACAGAGTAGCAAAATATAAACATAAAAATAACCATTCTGTTAATAAAAATAATAAACTTAATAAATACTTTGTTACAATATAATTGAAAATATAGAAATCTACAAGAGCAAGTCAATAAAAGCTTATCACATAAAGTCGATAAATGCTACGAGTATATGTTATACCCATTAATATATTGTAAAATGGATGACATGGCCAAGATTTCAGAGTAAAGTTGGGGAAAGATGAGTGGGGGATAGCCATGTGTTGTCAGGAGGTCAAGCGCCAAAAACAACATTCCTGTGTGTAGGAGGACAGAGTCTGGTTACATCTGTGGTGAGGAGAAGACGTGGCGACTTGCCTCTGGGCGTATGGATGATCCTGCAAGGCGGTGCCAGGAGAGCCTGACATCGGAGCGGTCTACAAGATAGTGTATCCCAGGCTGGACATGTACAGTGTGGAGCGGAACGTTTCTCAAGAGTAACATCCACGGCGCCAAGGATTCTTCTGACGGGGAGGTTGAAGGCAAATCTCCAATTATTGTATTCCTTCTGTTAAGTGAGACATAATAAAGCGCTAACTTTAGCTGCATCCCTTCAAACTCACGTGTGTATCTTTGTGGCATCCTGATTAGACAAAGTACACGAACAGCATCTGGGTACGACGTAACAATATCAATACCAACCTGCATATATGATTTTCACAGATATTAATCTTGCGACAAATTCCAAAATTGTCAAATGTTTTCAATAAAAGATTGTAGTAGAATCTCACACACATTCATAGTCACTCAGGCCAGTGGCCTGTGTAAGTTACTGTACCGTCTGATTAACAATAAAATATCGAAGGTCCCTCCCTCTCTTTGGAATTAAATTACTAAACAATTTCGACTTTTTATTTTATAAATCGAAACGTTTTCTATAGATCTTACAATATATTGGTCTACCATTTCCATTTCCGAGATTGTCTTTATTGTGTAAAAGGAGCTTGTCTAGCGTACTGCATATGCAAGCATTGCTGCAATGATAAAAAAGGTAATATTCTCATTAGTTTATATAAAAAAGGACGTACCTGGATCTGTAAAGAAAAAACAAATTTTTCCTCAAAATATTTAGAGATTACTCCCTCTTTATCAATTTATTGCACAGTAAACCTAATTTACAAATTCTTGTAGTCACATGAAAAAAAAAACATAGTCCAACCGTTGGATTCTACTCTACCTTTCTGTGCTACCACTATGTTATATATCATCCCTCCTCAGTTTTATCTGTAGTCATATATGTACAGTACTCACCATGTAGTGACTCATGTAGGTAACGTTCTTGCAGAGCTCGGGATCCTCCTGGCAGATCTGTTTGCCCCTCTCAGACATAACACAGAGGTCGGACATCAGCTCACAGGACTTTCTCCGCTTCAACCTGACCATTGTCAGCACGTTGTCACAATGTCATGTTCATCATAGAATCAAATTCATAGATTGTATCCTCTCTCAGAAATGATGCAGAGGTTGGGCATCAGCTCACAGGACTTTCTCCGCTACAACCTGACCATTGTCAGCAGTTGTCACAATGTCATGATATAGTTCATCATAGAGTCAAATTAATAGATTGTATCCTCTCTCAGTCATGACACAGAGGTCGAGTATCAGCTCACAGGACTTTCTCCGCTTCAACCTGATCATTGTCAGCACGTTGTCACAATGTCATGTTCATCATAGAGACAAATTAGTAAATTGTGCCCTCTCTCAGACATGAATCAGATGTTAGGGAGCAACTCACAGGACTTTCTCCACTTCAACCTGACTATTGTCACATTATCAGCGCGCTTTCGCGTATGGTCAAATGTATTTTTCAAAATTTTCATCCGCTCTCAGACATCAAGTAGAGGTCGAGTATAAGCTCGCAGGACTTTTTCCGCTTCAGCCTGATCATTGTTAGTGTTGGATAAGTAGTCAATTGTATAATATGCCATCATACACAATTATCTTTTAGTTTAACAAATAAAATATATTTCAAATTACTAGTGTCTTATAATACGTACAAAAAGTAAAATAATGTAGTTATTATATATGCGACTGTGTGGTGGTAGGTGGTTTATTTAAAATTTTGACAATTGCGGGAATTGGCCCAAAATAAAAAAATAAAAAAGACTTACCAAGAGTTTTTACAAAATATATATTGACATATGGACATATTCTCATGCCCAGCAATGGCCGCAGCCTTGCAGAAAATTGACTTAGACCCAGAGCAGCAGCTTTACACACTCAAGATAGTGGATATTACTGCTGCTGTGATGGAGATGCATGGAGACATCTGAGACTCTTCTTTGGACACGACAACAACAACTTCAAAAGGTTTCTTTCCCTTTCTCAACCTCTAGGTAAAAAAATAAATGAATAATTAATACTTATATAATTTTAATTGGCGTTGTTTAAGAGGGAATGAATATTAAAGAAACTATTTAACAAAATCAATGAGAAATTCAGTCCCAGGTCTTTTTTTTTTTTTAACTTTTTTTTTTTTTGCCTAAAACTTTTGGGCCAATTTGCCCTTCAACAGGAGACCTAGAAGTACCACTTCCAATCAATTATTTAGTTGGTATGGTTGATATTTTAAAAACATATTAAAGGTTGAAGATCGTTTAATCACGAATTTAGAGAAAATGAAAATTTATTTAGTAAATCTTAAAGATAGATGTTGTCTGGCCGGCATTCATATTTCTGTAAAATATAGACACTTTGATTAGTTATAGCTTTATTTTTATATCTTCTGACGAAGACAAAAGATTTTTGTTTAAACAGTTAAGAAAATAAAACTCTAACTTGGCGAAGTATAATACTTTTTACAGAAATTATTTAGTAAATTATGAAAAAGGCATCTCCTTATCGTGCAACTGAAAAAAATAAAAGCTATCAGTTGCACGATAAGGAGATGCCTTTTTCATTATTTATGTACCTTATCCCAGTACAATATCACAATTTTACTATTTTTTTCATATTTAGTAAAGTTTTTAACTTTGCTTTCATCACACTAGAGAAAATGTAGTTTAGGAAAGAATGGGATATCCAAAGAGGAACTTACGAATTGCCATTACAGACCGTAATAGCGGGGAAAGGAATAGTCAGGCCGTATTTGATCTCGATGTCGGTACTGGTGGGGAACTGGAGGAAGAGCCAGATGATACCGCCGATCTGGGGACACATTCCAGCGACATCTTGTCTCAGAATATTCTCATAGGTTTAAACATCTCTTTATAAGGTGCAACAAAATACAGAGGGTGTTTCATTTTTTAAAGAACGATTTTTCAACGTTGTAATGAAGAAGCGCGATATTTGAGTGATGCTTTATTTATTCAAAAGAACATGTTTCGATTTATATTTTATGGAAAAATATGTATATATTTATATATATATGCGAAATACCTAAAATTACAATGAATTTTAAGAAAGGTTATGTTTTTTCCTCTATTTCCCATTGTTAACATCATATGACTATTCTAATCACGGCATACATGTATGACAGCGCAAGTGTCCCTAGGGGGGGACATAGCACTTTAAATTGAGATATATTAAAGAAAGGTAATGTTTTCAGACTTTCCAAGGCAAAATACTCGTGTTTTTTACCCATGTTATTGATATTATGAAAGAAAAATTATTGCTATATATGTTGGAATCTTTGTGTTGAATAAAGGTTTGCTTAGGCATATATTATCATTCTATTTTGAAGTTTATTTTCTTGAAATATTGGAACAGTTCAGTAACAGAGGTCTTGAAGTTTGGCTATCAAAACCTTAAATGAATATATCGAAATCTCCACTATTTGAATTATTTTCAAAAAGCTTCTAAAGATTCCATGATTTGTAATAAATTGTGTGCAGTAAAATTAAGTTGAGTTTATTTTGGGATACTTTGTGAAAATAAACTCTTTGAATATGCCATATATTTGTGTAATTCTTAATACCACAATGCAGGATTTGATATATGTTTATTTTTATGTAATTAATCAACCAGGCACGACATTGAAATATTTGCGCCTATTACACGGGAAACAAACAAACAAATTAGAACTCAGAATTAAATATTTACAAATTTACATCTATATTATTCGACAGAGTTCATAAAATTTATATAGACAAAGTGGCTGATGTAAGAGAGTTAAGTGATTTAGATCAAGGAACAATCGATGTCTCACTTCTGCATAGTTCGAACAGTCGTAGATAAGGTGAAGAGCAGTTGCTATAAGTTCTAATGATTGTAAAACGACACTTGAAGTTACACCGCATGAGTTTCTTTCAAACGAAAAATCAAAATTTTATTTCAAGGTAAAATTTCGGCTATTTCTAACCTTTTTGGATGAGGTATGAAAGGGTGAATTATGAAGAGTAATGATAAACGGAAAAATAAATGTGTCCAGGGATGGGAATCGAACCCACAATGTTCCGCTTACCGGGCAGATGCCATGTCCACTAGGCTACCCTTGACGTATTTTTCCGTTCGTAAATGATACATAAAGTAACTTATAATACAATATAATACACTACGGCCTGTGATTGTAAAACGACACTTGAACACTTGCGGTGTAACTTCAAGTGTCGTTTTACAATCACAGGCCGCAGTGTATTATATTGTATTATAAGTTCTAATGATGTTTAGATTAAATAGCAGTCATACCTTGTATAAGAAAGTAGTAAGAAGGGTGAAAAGACGATTTCATTCTTGTGTCGAAGGAAGTGCCCAATGTGTTTTTTCTCAAAGATGAATGGAAATAAGGGATCACCTCAACCTAGATTTTCTAGAGCGGTGAAAGAACCTCCTCACCTGGTAGAAGAATCCAGTAGTACAAAGGACGAAAACCAGGAATTTGAAGATGATCGGGATTGGCTTGTTGGACTTGATCCTGGGTAGGACGGAGGCCCAAGAGGACTCCTCGAAGAGTTCCTTCAGGTATTGTTTGGCTGGATCATCAGTGAGTAGGATGAAGTTAGAAGTTAGCACATGCGGAGCAAGAGAGATATTTAAAAGATAGAATGACTATAGAGGTAAGTTGAAGCTAACATGAAGAAACAAGTCGAGTGGTGACCACAGGTGAGACATTAACACGACCATATGTCCCCATGTCCGAGGAAGGCTGACGACGCTCATTTGTAGTTTGTATACGTCTTCAATGAACAGATAGCTATTGCTTTCAACTAAGATGGTTCCAATGAAACTGGCAGCAACCATAGGAAAAACGTACAACCCAAAAAAGTCATATGTTAGAAAATAAATATTATTTGGTTTCGAAAATATGAAAACACCAAGTTTTCTTTCCAAACCCACGGACACTTATTGAAACTATCTCCTATATGTATTTTCACAAACCAAGTAATTTTACTTCATTGAAGTGTAGAACTTCAAATTATATTTAAAAAAAAACCTTTTTGTTATAAGGAAAAAGAAAGAAAAGGTAAGGAAATATAGATAAAAAGTGAAATAAAGATGTAGAAAATAAAATAGTTTTGTTCAAGCTTAGAAGCTCTATTCATTAGAGGAGAGAGAAAAAAAATCGTTAAGTTCCTGTTTCTTTTTGAAAAGTTAGCTCTCACTTGTTCAATTCAAAACAATAAAGTATAAATACATATCAAAATTCAAAACTATTATAGACGCGTATGATTCTTTTTAAAAATAAACAATTTCAACTGTCCTTACTGCAATTTTTCCATTGCAGTAAGGAGAGTAGAAATTGTTTATTTTTTAAAAAGAATCATACGCGTCTATAATAGTTTCGAATTTTGATAACAGATGGCACGCTAATGCATCATAATAAATACATATAACAACTAAAACAAGGACCGCTTTTATTACATAAAACTTATGCTACTTAAATACACATAGACCTTTGTATTCTATGTCTTGTATTAAAAGAGCTGTACTCGAGAAGTTGAATTTGTTTAACATTTCTATAATTATACAGAAGCATCTCTCCATATTTTCGTTTAAAACCATCACCAAGAATAAACCTCACGTGCAGGTTATATAAGAAGAATGAACTTCCAATAGTTTTAACGATCTAGAGATTTTATCGGCGAAATCGCTGGGAATATTCAGCACTGCTGAGCCAGATTTGCACCTTAATTCTATTTTTATATTTTCATTTAACGAATTTCACTAATTTCTTCTTTTTTTTTAGAGCATAATAGCTTTGAATAATTCCATCCTCTACGAAGATAGTAATATTATTACTATTTTTTATTATATAGGACGATTTTTTCCAATCACTGAAGGCGAAAAAAGACTTGCAATGGCTTGGACAATCAGTGATGAACCTTCCCAGCGAATTTTCCAATTTAATCCACCAGATCCCAACAACTATTGTATTTTCATTCTACTTATAGAGTCTGCACATGGAGGTTCATTCTTATTGATAAGGTAAAATGAAAATATGTAAATATACTTCTGTAATTGTGAAAATCTTATGCATGTTTCAGCTTCAAGAACAGCTATACCTGTTCTTGTTCACCCCGTCTTGTCTTGGTATAGGTCTACGAAGATAGTAATATTATCAGTATTTTTATTATATAGGACGATTTTTTTCCAATCAGTGAACTGAAGGCGAAAAAAGACTTGGAAAAGGCTTGGATCATCAGTGGTGAAAGCTTTCAGCGATTTTTCAAATTTAATCTACCAGATCCCAATAACCATTGTAATTTAATCCTGCTTATATAGTCTGCTCATGGAGGTTTATTCTTAGTAATGGTGTAAAACGAAAATATGGAAATATACTTCTGTAATTGTGGAAATCTTATACATGTTTCAGCTTCGAGAACAGCTTTACCTGTTCTTGTTCACCCCGTCTTGTCTTGGTATAGGTCTTTCGATTGATATAATATTGTAATATGGATAATTCCCGCCTCACTGTATGACAAGATATCCGCGAAGCAGGGATCTCAGAGGGAAGTTGTGGAAAGATGGATGGATTCCACCAGCTACGGGAGGATGGTCCACATATGTGTGGGGAGAACCGGCGCCACGATGGCATTCCAATGTGGGGGGAGGAGGACAGTTTTATACAGATCGGCGGTGACAGGAGACAAGTTGGCTACGGTAAGTGGGCTCGGGGCGTGTGGCCGTATGGCTGACCGGGAAGACAGTGACGAGGAGGCTCCCTCTAGTGGCGGACAATGGAGGCATCTACTGTATATAGTTACTAATCCTCTTTTTAAAGCTCTTAAAATATACCGTACTAAGCTGTATCCACAACGAACCCACATTGTTTTCTTAGAAACCTTGTACGCAAACATCGACGGCTGAGAAGCGTCGTAACACTATGTAAATAGGTAGCTTATGTGCATATGTGCGTTTCGTTGGACAGGATTAGGCCCACATCAGTATTGAGGATATATCTCTATATCATTTTATATTTTTGATTCTTATCTCGAGGGCGATCGCTATAAGAATGGAGAGATACTGAGTGACGGTTACCAAGAACAGCCTACTTATATTCATAACTCACACACTTTTTTATTTTTTTCCATAACTTCAAATAAAATAAATATTCACACATAATTAAGACTGAACAATAAATGAGTAAAGTAAACAAATAAACATGGTTGGCGTCTCCAAACGTATTGCAGCATATTGGAAATGTGTACATATATATTTCAGATATTTTTAGCATTTAAAAATAGAGCAATCCATAAATAAATATTTAATTAAAAATGCATATATTAGATCAAAATAAAATTTATTTTACCAATATTTCAGTTGGCTGAACGCTAACCTTTATAATAATACCTTGATAAAGGTTGGCATTCAGCAACTGAAATATTGGTAAAACAAATGATATTTTGATTTTTAGAATTATGTTCCAATTTTTGTAATTTGGATTCTACAAAACCTTTGTGTAATAAGATTAAATATGATGCATTTTCGCGTAATCTGTTATAAGAAATGTATTTTCGACTTGTATGATTATTTTTGAATTAAAACAATTTTCTACTGCCCTTACTGAAATGATGAGATAAGTAAGGGCAGTAGAAAATTACTTTAATTCAAAATCATGTTCCAACCTTCTATTCTCAAAATGCTAAAGAAAATCGATGCTATTCCAATATAAGCTATTCAAACTGGTGGAATTCCAGCCTCGTTGAAGAAAAGACACAATTAAAACTCTAAATGCAATCAATAATCTAAAATTTAGAATCCACACTATAGAACCTCACCGTATAAAAAAAATGTTTAAATGATTGAATATATCAAATAAAAATAAAATTCTGAAAACTCATTTGTTTGTTAAAGATGAGATGTGCTTACTGAACTATCTTCAGTATTTTTTTAATGAGTGAATGGAACGCTTCACGATTTTGCGTGTCATCCTTGCGCAGGGGCCATGCTAATCTTCTCTGTATGAGTGAATGTAAAAAATAGAATGGCGGGGTATATAGAACATCGAACATTTAAAAGCCTTGTTTTCCTAACCAATCTGCTCAACAATTGACAATCTTCAACCACCAAAGGCTCATTACACTATCATTTATAATGTGATATTTTCCTACTCATGGCATTTGTATATCACATAATAAATTGTGTTTTGATTTAAGGAAAGACTTTCGCGTTCCAGTCTTCAATTCTCAAAATGCTGAAGAAAATCGAAGATCTTCCATATAAGCTATCCAACCTAGTGGAATTCCAGCTTCGTCGAAGAAGAAACACAAATCAACCTTCAAATGCAATAATTAATCTAAAAGTTAGAATATACACTATAGAATATCACTGTAATTAATACCAAGCCCAGGAATTTTTTTATCATGATTTCTTGGCTTTTATAAATTCGAGAATACGCCTTTTTTATATTCAGGTAAGTTAAAAAGGAAGCTAGACCGCTGTAGCTGGTCGAGAGAGTATTCTCAAACTATCCATCGAATGATAATTTCTATTTTTATTTTATTTCAAAATTTAAAGCGCTATGTCCCCATAGGGCCACTTGCGCTGTCATACATGTGTGCCTTTACATTTTTCTATACATATATACAATACTTTTAGGCCGTGAATAGAATAGTCATATGATGTTAACAATGAGAGAGGGAAAATAAACGAGAAAAAAGAACTGTCTACAAAAGAAAGAAGTGTCTGGCAATTTGATATTTACTAGAAATCAAAGAAGGAGAGAGTTTTACATATTCCTTAACCATTTTGAAACCCGCTCTTCCGATCGAATTAAAGTGATTCATAACAAAAATAATATACAAGAACGCCAATAAAATAAATGAAGCAAACATTCAGAATTTCATATTATTTATATGATTTTCAAAGAATTTCTTCTATAGGATAAAGCTGAGTAAAACATCATATTTTTATCAAGAATTCAATCTATACATTGTCTTGTTGATTTAAATTTAGTTGATTTTATAAAATAAGACAATAAACAGTAGCAATCAGTAGACCCCGGTGGGAAACCATAGGTGTGAGGGGTTCTCGGAATCTGATCTGCAAACGGGACGGTGGCTGACGCCGCTCATTATTATTATCTTTACCTGGGGATAAGTTGTGATATTATATGACTCTCTCTCCCTATAAATACCTCTGGTAAATAATTTTATTGGAGAACTAAAAAGTAAATACCCTTTATAATAAATTAATTATCCCCAAATTTGTCCTTGCTTTATTTATCTCTTCGACAATATAAACTGTATCAAATATGTACGAGAGAGCGTGCTATATATAAAAAAACTGTATTCAAGAGGAAAAAATGGTATTTAATTGAAATGAAGTAGGGTTCGGTGTGCTTTAACCTTTCAGAATAGATTTTAAATATGAAATTATTCTCAGATATTTGTATATAAAGTATGAAAGTGACAGCCAAAGTTCAACATAATTCTTTAGAAAAGGCTAAAAAAATATTCCCACTCACCGTCTTCTCTCATGTCTAACACTTGACAGAATATAGACAATGTGGATTGTACCACTAACCTAGCATACTAAATGTCAACTTATTACAAATTCGTCACAATATCATATATTGCAATTTTATCATTATATGAATAATTTTAAAATTTACAAGGCTAATACACCCTTTTGCCCTTGTATGGTATCTCTTTGAATATTTATTTATGCAAAATCTTTAGCTGTAGAGGAGTTGGATATTAAAATATGGGTGGTGAATAACAATGTAATTAATATAATTGGCTCATAAATGTGTATGATTGTGATTTTAAACTGGGGTAATATATTTGTTGCCCGAATACTGATATGTTAACTATTAATATTATTCGAATATAATATTATAAAGTATTATTAATATAATTGTTTTGTTTTCAACGAATTTGTGAAAATAGCTTTATTTTTCGGTTTATTGGCGTGTTATATTGAATTAAAATGAGAGAAATATAGCATATTATTTCTTTCAAACCCCATTAAAATATATTTGCTATGAAAACTGAATATCAATGAATGAAACAATTACAGACAGCTTTTCAGAGGTTGAGATTTAATTGTTGTTGCCGTGTCCAATGAAGAGCCTCAGATGTCTCCATGCATCTCTATTACAGCAATCGCAATGTCCACTATCTTGGGTATGTAAAGCTGCTTCTCTGGGTCCATGCCAATTTTCTGTTGTTGTTGTTGTGTCCAATGAAGAGTTTCAGATGTCTCCATGCATCTCTATCACAGCAGTCGCAATGTCCACTATCTTGGGTATGTAAAGCTGCTTCTCTAGGTCCATGTCAATTTTCTGTTGTTGTTTTCGTGTCCAATGAAGAACCTCAGATGTCTCCATACATCTCTATCACAGCAGTCGCAATGTCCATTATCTTGGGTGTGTGAAGCTTCTGCTCTGGATCCATGTCAATTTTCTGCAAAGCTGCGGCCATTGCTGGGCATGAGAATATGTGGGTAGCTGTTAGGTCTACACCAGGACAATTGTTGCATGTCCTGTAGGTTCTTGTGCTATCTGTATGTATTGTCATTTCTTTATGATATTTCATTGATAATTAAATATTTCTGTATATATTTGATGGGGTTGAATTAATGATTGATTTCAAATTAATGATGGATTATTGAGGAAGCTGATATGTACCTTCGACCCCATTTTGTATTTTACCGTCCGTTATAATTGGCGTTGAGAATATGAAGCTGAATCGAGGCGTCAAGACGTGGCGTAAAGAACATGGAGCTGGATCGAGGTTGTCGTCGATGCTCAGGAAATCTTCTTTGAATGAATTTTCTATTATTTATTATTTATTTGTAAACCAGCTGATATGTATTCTCTAAATGAAATAATTCTGGCTCACATATTCATCTTTATACATATATATACCCACAAACCATCTAATCTAACCCGAACATTATACAATATATACTCTCAATCTTGAATCTGTTTATATGTCCATTTTATTCTCCCGTTCGTAGTAGCATCATCTGATGATGATTACTCGTGTACAGTTCAGATCATTTTTGTTAATGTTGTCTGAATACAGGCAGGAGCTGTGATCTCAGTTTAGAACGGCAAAGGAATCTATCTGGCACCAATTGGTAAACCATTTGCACAAGAGGCAGCATTGTAAAATATCTTGACAAAGATATCGACAAGACTATCACACTGAAGACCATCACGTTGGGATACGTCATAAGTGAACTGTCAGAATCTATGCTAGAATATCCTACCGTTATTCAAAAGTCTGAAGAGTGTCAAAAGCAGGAAATTTCAGAAAGAGAATCAGTGCCCAATCACTGATCAAAATAACTAAGGTGGACGATGAGAAAAATAATTTCAATTTGGCGTAGGGAGAGAGCGTAATAAAATAAAAAGACTGAGGTTGTTTCTGATATTTTTATACCAGTTTCTAGGGACCCCTTCTATGGATAATATAGAGAGACCAATCACACCAACAATATAGAACCCTCTACACCATGTGTTGGGAATGTAATGATAATAACTTGTATATCATCACTGCTCATCACTCGGGTAATATATTTGTTGCCCGAATACTGATATGTTAACTATTAATATTATTCGAAAATAATATTATAAAGTATTATTACTATAATTGTTTTGAACGAAGTTGTTAAAATAGCTTTATTTTCGGCTTTTGACGCGTGATTATAGATTTAAAAATGGCATATTATTTCCTTCGAACCCCATAAAATATATTTGCTATGGAAACTGAACTCTATGGAAGTTATAGATAAGTTGTAGATTATTATCTAGTTGGTTTTTGTCAATTTGGCAAAACTTGCTTCATAACTTGTTTTCTGGTGGTAGACCATCACCTCGACGATCTTTTACTTCTCAATGCCGCCATTTCCAGTAAGATATCTCACTCTACCTGAATCTATCATTTGTAGGGGGTTTTCCATCTTTTTCAAAGTTCAGCCGTTTGAGCATCCTCCATAGCAAATATAAAAGATTCAACAATGTATTCCAGTGGAGGTACTCTGAAATGATCTTCCTCGTCGTCCACCTTGGTTGTTGTGATCAGTGGGTCGGGCACTGATTGTCTTTCTGACAATTCCTGCTGTTGTCACTCTGCAGACTTTTGAATCACAGGAGAATATTCTAGCATAGATTATGACAGTCTACTTATGAAGCATCCCAACGTGATGGTCTTCATTGTGATAGTCTTATCGATATCTTTATCAATTGGACTCGTCTTGCGTACTTTCAACTTAACTTCGAAAGACTTAGGTGAAGGAACGACATTCCGATAATGTTCGAGTCGGTTCGCAAAACAAAATCTTCAATTAGAATTAACTAAAACGACATTTGACAATTATCCCAATTATGTGTTTCTTTTGAACGAAAAATAGAAATTTATTTTGAAGAGAAATACTGATTATTTTTAATCTTAGGGATGAAATATGAAAGGATGAATTGTGAAGAGCAATAATAAACGGAAAAATAACGTGTCCAGGGATGGGGACCGAACCCACAGTGTTCCGCTTACTGGACAGATTCCCTGTCCACTAATTGTCAAATGTCGTTTTACAATCATAAGCCGCATTATATTGTATTATAAATTACTAAAATTAACTAATCTGAATCCCACTTCTGACACCAAATGTTACGTCGTATATCTACACACTGTTCATGTTCTTTGTCTGATCAGAATGGTACAAAGATAGCACACGCGAGTTCTAAAGGGATGCAGCAAAATATAGCACTTTATTATACAGCACACTGAACAGGAGGAGTACAATAAGTGGAACTTGCCTTCAACTGGATTTTACTCATGTGAAACATCCTGCTTCACTCTCTACACGTCCAGCCTGGGCTACACCGTCTTGTAGGACGCTCCAATGTCAGGCTCTCCTGGCACAGTCTTGCAGGATCATCCACACGCCTGGAGGCAACTTGCCGTGCATTCTACTGCAGATGTCGATGTCATCAGACCGTCCATTATCCCACATTCGAATGTCATCTGGGAGCACAAACCGCCTTCAGGCCCTTTTTTATACATGGGACACTTCATGACCAGTCTCTGTTGCTCATTGTCAATGTATTATATTCAAAACTAGAGATCAGTTTATTGAATATTTGTCGATATGCACTCATGTACATATATAACCTTTTAGGGGAATCCTCTTGTAAGACAATAGTGTCTTAATAAAGGTTTTTGTTGTTGTTGTATTTGTCGGTATGCATCGACTTTAACGGCTTATAAAAATATAAGTATCTTATATATATAAAGCTTATTTTCCTTTAAATATAAATATATTTTAACGATATTTCTGTAGTCCTTATACTTCTTTGAATAAAAATTAAAAGAAAGAGGGCATGGCTCCTCAGTGATGAACCCTCTCAGAGGTTTAGCCATTTTGATCTCCAGACTGTTATACTACTATATTAGACTGAATTTATCGTATAGCCTCATATATTCTTCTCAGTCTCACTTATGAATGAATATTTACATGTTCTAAACACTTCAGACATTGTGGTGGTGAAAAAAAACACCAAGCCAACCTGGTTCTTTAAAAGGATGCTCTAATCCGAAATTATTTAAATCCAAAAAAGTTCCATTTGTGTGTGTGTGTGTGTGTGTGTGTTGTGTTATGAGAAATTCAATAGAAAAATAATTGGATAAGGCAAAAAGAGCCAAGTTTTGGTAATTAAAGTAGAAGGTAATGAATGGGCAACACTAATTGTGCAAGTAATATAAAAGAATGGCGAAGTTCGCTTTTGCAGCATTTTTAAAATAACTCTAAATCTTGTCTTAAAGGTGGATCAATACCCCTTATACCTGAAATAGAATATATATTTTCCATACATGGAAAAGGAATCAAATTTGAAAAATAGATTTATCCCAGGCGCATACTTTCAATCATAAGTAGATGAAGAATTCAGGGAAATATCGGTAATTAATACACATAGGGCTCTATAGATTTAATAGGCTACCCTTTGGCCTATATTCTGCCCCAGCAAGTTGGAAAAGGATTATTGACCAAATTTTAAAAGCTATATCAAGTACCCTAGTCTATATTTGGACCATATATTAGTACTGGGTAAAGCAGACACTGAACATTAAAAAAATAAAGCAAATTTTAAATAGATAAAAATTAATATAAGCTGAAGAGGCTAATAAATAAAAATGTAAATGATTAAAGAGCATATTGAATATTGCAGTCACAAAATTGTTCGGATTGGATTGTATAAGACAATTGATAAAATTAGAGCAATTATGGATGCTCCTAAACCTATATAGAAATCATTTGCGTGATTTTTATACGTTTTGTTGCCTATTTTCATATATTATTTCAAACGCTGCAGAAGTTTTGTCACCCCTTTATAATTTTCACAAAAAGGAAGCTATAAGTGGAATTAGTCCAATAGTTATTGAAGCGCTCTCAGAAAAATTGAAGAAATGATAAGATCTGATAAGTATAAATCTGATAAGATTTTAATGGCTTACGATCCTAAATTTTTAATTCGTTTATCCTGCGATTCAAGCAGTAATGGAATTAATTCTGTGTTATCGCACATTGATATTGAGGTAAATAAAAGTCGAATTTATTTACTCGCAGACTTTATCGCAAGCTAAAAAGAAATATTCGCTAATTGACAAGGAATGTTTAAGTATATTTTGGGTAATAAAGAGGGAATGACAAAATATACTGAACAAACACACACAAGCTTTTCGACTTCAGCTATATAGACAAGTCAGGATACATCAAACTTCAACATGATAGAAATAATAAGAGTGTAATGTCCGCTTAACATTAATTTATTTTGAATTAGTAGGGGATCTGGGCGTACCGGTTTGATGGTGAAGGTATACGTCCTGCCAGGCTTGATGATCCTGGCATCACGGTAGACCAGGGGATTTTCATAAGGCGAGTGGATATTGATCAGGCCGTACACATTCCTCAGAGGCTGGTTGTAGTCCTCAGGCTGGAGGTCTAGCAGTACGCTCAGGTACGTCCCTGCCACAGCACCATACATGATGATAGAGTTATGGTAATTTGAGATTCTTCAGAGGCTCTTATAATTTCATTTCTTTAATAACTGTTACACTGAACATCTGAAAATAGCGAAAAGCTAAATTTGAGGATTTGTTTTGGGGGCTTTGGATGAATATAAGAGTTATAATGGGGTTAGGAAGATTAGAAGGAAAAAATCAACTCATAGTAAGAGATAGAAGATTGGAACACATGTTTATAAGTTTAGATATATATATGATATGCTTGATGTCGGTGAATTGCAAATGCACACGGAAATAATAAAGACTATGATTGCAATGGGAATTGATTCTCTAATAAGTTTTGTACTGCAATCTAAAAATAGCAAATAATTAAATTTAAGAATTTGTTTTGGATCCTCTGCTTACTCACCGCTACTGCTCTACAATATTTTTTAAAAGAGAATTTGAGTAAGATATGAGGTTTTGATTCTTAATAGTAGAACTAGATTATGATTTTCATCTCAACAATTATGTAAGCTATCTTCAGAATTTTTAGATAATTATTCAGTATCTGGGATTATTTATAGCCTGATTCCATTCCCCCCTCTTTCCCTTTTTATTCATGGTTATCTTTCCATTGGCTGACAATAGCAGAAGCTCTTTATATGCATTCGGCTGTGATTCATTATCTGTTGATGGCGTTGCCCGCCCACTTCATCAAGTCCAAAATGCACAGCCTTTTGTCTAGAGCCATAACAAACTACCTTTGTTGCTTCGGATTCATCATTGTCAGAACTCGGATTTCGTGATTGTGGCTGAGAGGTGCTTAAGTTGGCAATACGGAAGTCTCAACGTTACTCAATATATATATATATATATATTGTAATGCATTTTATGCTGTTGGATGACTGTAGTGTGGCATGTTGGTTAGAAACAGTCGTGGTGGTTGAGTGATGGGTGGTAAGGACACACAGAATCCAGAGGAAATAGATCGGAGATGAAAGATAGAAAAATAACCCCTAGAACAACTGGCGTCGAGACCACCTCGGTGAGAACTGTCCCTTGATCATCACATCCAGCCGCTTTTAATCGATTTAAGTAAGATAAATCCCCTGGGGGAGAATGAAGACTTGACACTTGTTCACCAAGGGGGTTGTTTTTCAACCCGACTATCTTCCCTCTTTCCTTTTACTCCCACACAGGTCATTTATTTATATATTTCCGAATATTATAATAATATATATATACTAGCGGACCCACCCGGCTTCGCCCGGGTTTTACCCGAGTGAATGTTTGTCTAACGAACATTTGTTAAAACAATTCTCTTTAAACTTATAAAACGTACTCGGCTTCGCCCGGGGTTTTACCCGAGTAAAGGCTTGTCTAGCGAACATTTGTTAAAACAATTCTCTAAAAACTTATTAAAAAATAAAAAAGATATATTTTGATAATTTGAAACTCGTAAATTTGAATCTCTCGATAAAGTGAACATTTTTTCCCGGTCCCTGTGTGCCTTGTCATCCTGAATTTTGTCTTTCCTAATTTTCTACATTAGAAAATCATAGTTTTATCTAGTGAGCATTTTTCCCGGTCCCTTGAGAAATACTCGATAAGTTGAATAAAATCAATATTAATTGGTTCCCTCGGTAATTGGAAGTTAAAGGAATAGTATCTTCGCCTTGGAATTGTATCATTATTCTTGTCGCAAATAAATTGCCGTGTCATCCTGAGATAATCTTACTTTTGATAAATAATATTTAAGATAACAAACTTAGTGATAAGAAAACTTGTTAACATCGTCACAATGGGGGCGCTGCTTGCGAGTTAAATCTACAAATCTGCAAATAACTCTAAGGATATTCAAGATATTCATGAAATTATTTTTCAAAAACCTTCCCGGTGATATACCTAATAATATCCCAAAATTTCACGGCGATTGGATGTATGGTTTTTGAATCTATAGAGTACAGACAGACAGACATTCAATTTTATATATATAAGATAAGAAAAAGGCATCTCCTTATCGTGCAACTGAAAGTTGCTGATGGCTGGCGCCATCTATCGGAATAAATATAAACTATTCTCGTTGATTTTTAATTATTCCAGAATTGGCCAAATACCCATTCTTGATTAATCAAGAAAAGCTAACCACGGACGCGTTTCGGGCTGTTGGCCCTCATCAGCGTGGTGCAAGCTGTACCTCAACGACCAAAAAATTGGTCATTAAGGCATCCTGAAAAATCATGAAACGGGTAGTTAAGGCCAGAATTGCGTGAGGACGCTACACAATGTGAAAAAATAGCACAAATGTAACATTGTACTGGGATAAGGTGCATAAATTAAGAAAAAGGCATCTCCTTATCGTGCAACTGAAAGTTGCTGATGGCTGGCGCCATCTATCGGAATAAATATAAACTATTCTCGTTGATTTTTAATTATTCCAGAATTGGCCAAATACCCATTCTTGATTAATCAAGAAAAGCTAACCACGGACGCGTTTCGGGCTGTTGGCCCTCATCAGCGTGGTGCAAGCTGTACCTCAACGACCAAAAAATTGGTCATTAAGGCATCCTGAAAAATCATGAAACGGGTAGTTAAGGCCAGAATTGCGTGAGGACGCTACACAATGTGAAAAAATAGCACAAATGTAACATTGTACTGGGATAAGGTGCATAAATTAAGAAAAAGGCATCTCCTTATCGTGCAACTGAAAGTTGCTGATGGCTGGCGCCATCTATCGGAATAAATATAAACTATTCTCGTTGATTTTTAATTATTCCAGAATTGGCCAAATACCCATTCTTGATTAATCAAGAAAAGCTAACCACGGACGCGTTTCGGGCTGTTGGCCCTCATCAGCGTGGTGCAAGCTGTACCTCAACGACCAAAAAATTGGTCATTAAGGCATCCTGAAAAATCATGAAACGGGTAGTTAAGGCCAGAATTGCGCGAGGACGCTACACAATGTGAAAAAATAGCACAAATGTAACATTGTACTGGGATAAGGTGCATAAATTAAGAAAAAGGCATCTCCTTATCGTGCAACTGAAAGTTGCTGATGGCTGGCATCAGCTTGCATCAGCTTGCACCACGCTGATGAGGGCCAACAGCCCGAAACGCGTCCGTGGTTAGCTTTTCTTGATTAATCAAGAATGGGTATTTGGCCAATTATGGAATAATTAAAAATCAACGAGAATAGTTTATATTTATTCCGATAGATGGCGCCAGCCATCAGCAACTTTCAGTTGCACGATAAGGAGATGCCTTTTTCTTAATTTATGCACCTTATCCCAGTACAATGTTACATTTGTGCTATTTTTTCACATTGTGTAGCGTCCTCACGCAATTCTGGCCTTAACTACCCGTATCATGATTTTTCAGGATGCCTTAATGACCAATTTTTTGGTCGTTGAGGTACAGCTTGCACCACGCTGATGAGGGCCAACAGCCCGAAACGCGTCCGTGGTTAGCTTTTCTTGATTAATCAAGAATGGGTATTTGGCCAATTCTGGAATAATTAAAAATCAACGAGAATAGTTTATATTTATTCCGATAGATGGCGCCAGCCATCAGCAACTTTCAGTTGCACGATAAGGAGATGCCTTTTTCTTAATTTATGCACCTTATCCCAGTACAATGTTACATTTGTGCTATTTTTTCACATTGTGTAGCGTCCTCACGCAATTCTGGCCTTAACTACCCGTTTCATGATTTTTCAGGATGCCTTAATGACCAATTTTTTGGTCGTTGAGGTACAGCTTGCACCACGCTGATGAGGGCCAACAGCCCGAAACGCGTCCGTGGTTAGCTTTTCTTGATTAATCAAGAATGGGTATTTGGCCAATTCTGGAATAATTAAAAATCAACGAGAATAGTTTATATTTATTCCGATAGATGGCGCCAGCCATCAGCAACTTTCAGTTGCACGATAAGGAGATGCCTTTTTCTTAATTTATGCACCTTATCCCAGTACAATGTTACATTTGTGCTATTTTTTCATATATAAGATAATATAAAAGAGTTTTAAAAATTGTAAAAAAAAAATTCATCGGCCGGGATGCCCGGGCCGCCCGCGTGGCAGGCGAGCATTCTACCACTGAACCACCGATGCTTAAAAAAATGGCCATATTTAGGTATTCATTCCATTCCGGATTAGTCCGCGTAAAAAAAAGTTCTTCAAATGAAAAAAAAAAAAGAAATAGCCAAAAATACTAATCAAAATGCAGCCGAATATTTTCCTCAGGTTTATAAAAAGCGACATGCAAAATATGGTACCAATTGGTTCAGTAGTTTTTGAGTTTATCGCGAAACACACAGACAGACAGAAATTGACTTTTATATATAAATAGAGATTTACTCTTCATTGTTGACTTTTTAACTTACATTCATTCTTCATTGTTGGCTTTTTATATTACATTCACTCTTCATTGTTGGCTTTTTATCTTACATTCACTCTGTTGGCTTTTTATATTACATTTACTCTTCATTGTTGGCTTTTTATCTTACATTCACTCTTCATTGTTGGCTTATCTTACATTCATTCTTCATTGTTGGCTTTTTATATTATATTTACTCTTCATTGTTGGCTTTTTATCTTACATTCATTCTTCATTGTTGGCTTTTTATATTACATTCACTCTTCATTGTTGGCTTTTTATCTTACATTCATTCTTCATTGTTGGCTTTTTATATTACATTCACTCTTTATTGTTGGCTTTTTATATCATATAGAAAATCATAGTTTTATCTAGTGAACATTTTTTCCCGTGTCACATTGCCGTGTCATCCTGAGATAATCTTACTTTTGATAAATAATATTTAAGATAACAAACTTAGTGATAAGAAAACTTGTTAACATCGTCACAATGGGGGCGCTGCTTGCGAGTTAAATCTACAAATCTGCAAGTAACTCTAAGGTTATTCAAGATATTCATGAAATTATTTTTCAAAAACCTTCCCGGTGATATACCTAATAATATCCCAAAATTTCACGGCGATTGGATGTATGGTTTTTGAATCTATAGAGTACAAACAAACAAACAAACAGACAGACATTCAATTTTATATATATAGATATTGTCTCTATAAATATTAACTTATCATAATCTCGTTCATTTTATTTATTCCTTGATTTCTGAATATTAAAATGTAAGTTGTATTTTTCTGTTGCTTATAAATTATCTATATTAATAAAATGCAAATTTCATAAGTGTTGTTCACTAAAAACTTTCGTTACAATGCATCAATTTCAACCAAATTTTCAACATTTATGTAAAACGAGATGGAGCAGGTTTTGCTTAACATCAAAATATATTTCCTAACATTAACATGCGTAACTTCGCTGTTATCGATTAAATACAAAAAAAAATCAACAGAGTTAATTTTATTTATATATAAATACAAAATTAAATTTCAACAGAGTTAATTTTTTTACATACTAGCTAATAATCTCAATCTAAAAATATAATATAAAAAGCCAACAATGAAGAGTGAATGTAATATAAAAAGCCAACAATGAAGAATGAATGTAAGATAAAAAGCCAACAATGAAGAGTGAATGTAAGATAAAAAGCCAACAATGAATAGTAAATCTACTTATATATTTGCCTTATTCTGTCTGTTTGTTAGTCTGTTTGTCTGAAGCTCACGGATAGAATGCGCGCTCATTGGCTGCAAGGGAACACGTGTCCTCCCTGCCCCCCTCTAGACAACCCTGTTATTCAAAAACCATACATCCAATCGCCATGAAATTCTGGGATATTATTAGGTATATCCCCGGAAAGGTTTTCGAAAAATAATTTCTTGAATATCTTGAATATCCTTAGAGTTATTTGCATAATTGTAGATATAACTCGTAGGCAGCGCCGCCAGACGGTGATAGGCTTAATTAAGCTTGCTGCTCCACCCCTGTTGACCTTGGGTCGTCGTGTGAGTCACAGCATGATGCAACAAAAAACACTCTCTCTGGGGATTGCGGCGTCAACAACCTGTAAGTTTGTGCCTCTCTCATAAACCTGTCTATACAGACCACCCTGTCTATAGCGACCACTCTAGACAACCCTGTTATCAGCTGTGTGATACATCCACCTGTCTATACAGACCACCCTGTTAATAGCGACCACCCAAGTCAACGTTTTTAGAATATATTCGCACTCGGGTAAACCCCGGGCGTTGCCCGGGCCATTCGTCTAGTGTAATATAAAAAGCCAACAATGAAGAATGAATGTAAGATAAAAAGCCAACAAAGAAGAGTAAATCTACTTATATAATTGCCTTATTCTGTCTGTGTGAAGTTCACTGTGTGAAGTTCACGGATAGATTTTGGTCAGAATATAATATAAAAAGCCAACAATGAAGAATGAATGTAAGATAAAAAGCCAACAATGAAGAGTAAATATGATATAAAAAGCCAACAATGAAGAATGAATGTAAGATAAAAAGCCAACAATAAAGAGTAAATGTAATATAAAAAGCCAACAATGAAGAATAAATGTAAGATAAAAAGCCAACAATGAAGAGTAAATATAATATAAAAAGCCAACAATGAAGAATAAATGTAAGATAAAAAGCCAACAATGAAGAGTAAATATAATATAAAAAGCCAACAATGAAGAATGAATGTAAGATAAAAAGCCAACAATGAAGAGTAAATATGATATAAAATGCCAACAATGAAGAATGAATGTAAGATAAAAAGCCAACAATGAAGAGTAAATGTAATATAAAAAGCCAACAATGAAGAATAAATGTAAGATAAAAAGCCAACAATGAAGAGTAAATATAATATAAAAAGCCAACAATGAAGAGTGAATGTAAGATAAAAAGCCAACAATGAAGAGTAAATGTAATATAAAAAGCCAACAATGAAGAATGAATGTAAGATAAAATGCCAACAATGAAGAGTAAATGTAATATAAAAAGCCAACAATGAAGAATGAATGTAAGATAAAAAGCCAACAATGAAGAATGAATGTAAGATAAAAAGCCAACAATGAAGAGTAAATCTATATATATAAAATTGAATGTCTGTCTGTCTGTACTCTATAGATTCAAAAACCATACATCCAATCGCCGTGAAATTTTGGGATATTATTAGGTATATCACCGGGAAGGTTTTTGAAAAATAATTTCATGAATATCTTGAATATCCTTAGAGTTATTTGCAGATTTGTAGATTTAACTCGCAAGCAGCGCCCCCATTGTGAAGATGATAACAAGTTTTCTTATCACTAAGTTTGTTATCTTAAATATTATTTATCAAAAGTAAGATTATCTCAGGATGACACGGCAATTTATTTGAGACAAGAATAATGATACAATTCCAAGGCGAAGATACTATTCCTTTAACTTCCAATTACCGAGGGAACCAATTAATATTGATTTTATTCAACTTATCGAGTATTTTTCAAGGGACCAGGAAAAAATGTTCACTAGATAAAACTATGATTTTCTAATGTAGAAAATTAGGAAAGACAAAATTCAGGATGACACGGCACACAGGGACCGGGAAAAAAATGTTCACTTTATCGAGAGATTCAAATTTACGAGTTTCAAATTATCAAAATATATATATATATTTTTTAAATAAGTTTTTAGAGAATTGTTTTAACAAATGTTCGCTAGACAAACCTTTACTCGGGTAAAACCCCGGGCGAAGCCGGGTACGTCCGCAAGTATTTTATAAAATCCTAAATCAAACTTAATAACCCAAATACATCACAGGTGACATCTTTATGTTGGTTGCGAAAATGATTTATAAAAAGTGTTTATAGGAATGTGTAACCACACCTGTTCTTTGTTGGATTCCAAAGTAGGTCTAGCCTTTTTAATAAAAGCGATAAGTAAGAGAAAAGCTATTGTTAGAGCGATGAGAGATCCTTGCGACCTGGTAGAAGAATCCAGTAGTACAGAGGATGAAAATCAGGAATTTGAAGATGATCGGGATTGGCTTGTTGGACTTGATCCTGGGGAGGATGGAGGCCCTGTAGGACTCCTCGAAGAGTTTCTTCAGGTATTGTTTGGCTGGAACATCAGTCGGTAGGATGATGTTGGGAGTTAGTATATCCTAAATGTTTTTTTTTTTCAGTAGACAATTGACAATTTGCATAATATTTTATTGACATCTTGTCAATACATGCAGAAGTGCACAGTCTATATTATTTTAAAATAATAGGTATATATGTCATAATTTGCCTAATGCCCAAGAGATATAATTTATTTTTGCCATAATTAATATGTTAAAATGTAAATACAAATTCATCCATCTATAAATCTGCACAAAATAAACGTGGGGGCCAGCGCGCGCGGGCGAATGCTACGGCACGCCGCCGCGTGCGCGTGCTCACGAGTGTGGAACAAATTCTTTTTTCGAAGCTTACTTGCACAACGGTCGCGCCCTTCCATTTGACCACTACGGATATGACATATATATATAACACTATGTACAATGTACATGGCGCCTCTGCCACCGCTGCAGAGTTTGGTGGAGAATCGCCAGCGGGTCTCCAGCGACACCACGCATTTCGCGAACTACGAAGAATACGTAGATTGCCTGCTTCACCACAGAGGAGATGGTGATGGTGTGGTCCTCGAGACCAACTGGAAAGATCCAGGACTGCAGGTCCGGCCGATGATGGAGAACGCCTCTCAGATGAGATGGCGAGGGACGCTTTTTCCAGTAGATGTATTACTTTTAATTTATCTCATTCTCTGCACATGCGGCGAGAAAAATATAAAAAGGTAGAATGACTAGATCGTAAGTTGAAATAACATTAAGATAGAAGTCAGGGTGAGACATTAACACGACCATATGTCCGAGGAAGATCTGACGCTCATTTGTAGTTTGTAAACGTTGTCAATGAACAGATAAGTATTGCTTCCAACTAAGATGGCACCAATGAAAATGGCAGCAACGATGGGAGAAATGTATATCCCTCTAAAAGAAGCCTATTTTGTAAATAAATAATTTGATTTTTTAAAATAAAACACACTGAGTTTTCCTCCCGAACACGCTGAAACTTATTGAATCGACCTCCTATATGTATGTGATGATTTAAGACCATGGAATTGTTGTAAATAGTCTAGACATGTTCCACCCCATGACTGTATATAACTTCTTATGTACTGCACATAGAAAGCCTCAACTAACATCAATCTGTACCGCGTAAGAATCTAATAAAGTATCGCAACTGTACAGATAGAAGGAATGGAGTCTAACAGGAGAAGATTAAGGTTAAAACTAATCAGGCTTAGGTGAGAGTAGAAGTCAAACCTAAGAAGTAGGCCTAGAAGAGAGCCCGACTATTAATAAAGTCACAGTTAACCTTCTGACCCCGGAAACCCTGCGAGCTAAGTTTAAGCCAATATTTCCTGACAGGACCGGACGTATCTAGTGTCCGCAGAAGTTATAAGCGTCGAGCTACCCAACACTTCCTGACGAGACCGGATATATCTTCCGGCAAAAGCAACACCAAAGAAAACCGCCGGGCCAATCAGAAGAGAATCATCTAAGTAGGTCAACCAATAACCAACGGACATGTGACAAATTCCTACCAATGAGGAAAGAATCACCTAAGTAGGTCAGCCAATTAGAAAGAAGCAAGGTCGTGGTGTTAAATCGAGGACCTAGAATAGTTAGTCTTTGCTGGGATCCCAACGGTAACACTTGCTCTAAAGATCGCTCTCTCTCCTCATCCCATTCCTTCTTGACGTCAGACGCTTCTTAGTGGAATCTCTGTTTGTTTATTTCACCTTTGGCCCAGCTGTGTCGCCTTCCACCACGACTGCACGGTAGAGTTGACATCGAGGTTCGTCTAGCATCAGGTAACACTGGTCCCAGAGGTCCCAAGATATCACAGACTCCCCCGTACCGAAGAGTCGACAGGATAGTGGACGCCAAGGTACAAGTAAGCAAATAGACCACTGTCTGTACAGAAAGATGGAACAGGGAAGAGAGGAGAATCCAAAGGAACCAATGGAGTCCGATCCCGACTCCGAAAGTGGGGAAAACACCACTTTTCCGAAGAAAGAAAACACTCTCGGTAGAACGGAGGAAATCGCCCCCGGCCAGGAAGACGCAACGCCCCCACCGCCGGTGTCAGATGTCCTGGGGAGGTTGACGACGACGCTACATCAGCTTTCTGCCGTGACCGGACATCGCGAGAGGTGGAATCGCTACGATGGTTCGTACGAGGCGCAGAGCTTCTTCACCAACTACGACGCCCAAGCAGATCGGGCCCAACTACAATACTCTACAAGACTGAGAAAGCCACCAAACCTCCTGCAAGCACCCCTCCGAGTTACCAACACGCGAGCGTATGTTACCTGCTCCCCCGACCATCTCTAAACCACGAGCCCAGCGCCAGCAGTGAACTCTTAACTGTCCCAAGGAACCTCCAACTATGACAACAGACCAGGCCTGTCCCGACATACAAGACAGCACAACAGTAGGTTCCTCCATACATAACTTTTGTTGAACTATTGCTCGTTCGAGCTGAACACACTGTCCAATAATGTAAACCTACTCTACTAATTGATCCAGGAGCATCTATCGCTATAATTAGGCAGAATACTTTTAAAATAATAGAAATCAGTTTGTAAAAGAAAAATACCTAGCCATCCATTTAACTTAACTATTAATGCCATAGCTAACAATATTTTCACCATAGATTATATATTTTTGATCTTAAAAATAAGTAACATAACGCAGAATCTAAAATTCCATATAATCGATACACCATTGCCTTTTGTCATTTTATATTTTAATTCCATAAAACGATTTCTACTAATTATAAGCTGTTCTCAGCTACTCCTGTATCAATATAATGTACTTCTACCAACTACCTTGTACCAATTCACTTCGTGCAAGCAACACGTTTCCCCTGGACAGGTTAATACAACTGTCTCATTTACTAAATTTTCCCCTCCTGGAACGGGTTGCTCACACGTGGTGAACTACAACACTCTTATTTAATTATTATAATGTTCCTAATCCCATTTTCAACGCCCCTATGTCTCTTTCTTTCGTATCTTTGGACAGAAGTAACTTAAGTAACAGCCTTCCAAAACTATTCCAATCGTTAAATGCCCACATAACTACACTCCTTCCTTTTACATGCATATTTAAATATCGACAAATCTCTCTCAACAAAATAAACAACACCCTCTCACATCACTTTTTCTAATTGGCAACAATTTTTAATGCGCGACTTAACATCCAACTCCAATTTCGAGCCACACAAGCTTCATCACGTCGCCCTACTAAACACACACAATCTTTTTTTTTCTCACATTAAACGTGTCATATCCACTAACAATATAAAAATTATCGATATGTTCGTACAACCAACAACCATGACTTTAGTAAATTTGTTATTCTTAGTGAAACAGGTTAGATTTTGTACAAAACAAAGACTTCACGTGACACCTTTTCATTTACAATTTTTCCGCTTCGTGTCACAGCGCCACACCACTAAACTCTTTCAATTTTCAGGCCAAAGACGCCTTCATCACGCCTGTGACACATTTATTTAACCACACATTGTCCACGTAGATAGTCGCAATTTCATTCAATTCTAACCCGATATCAATGAATAACATTTTTACTAAGTCCGCCAAAAACCATTCGATTTAATATCAACAGATACAATATCTGAATTTTCGAAATACAAACACAAATCGAACAAATGCTTGAACACAGGATAATTACAACCTCTGTATCTCCCTATATCAATCCCATAACGCTTTTCACCAAAAGTGACAAATCAAAACGCTTTTGCGTTTACAATTATAGAAATAATATCTCCGAACGTAGTTCGAATTAACTTCCAATAAGTTGGAAGAAAACAAGCAGCCTCGCAAAGGAGCCTCTGACCTAGATAGCCACCCTCCTCCACTTCTGGGATGCGATAAAAATATCTTCCCCCCACCCCACTTCCGCTGTACACGAGCAAACAAACAGCCGACATCTTGTTACGGCCCGTCACCAGGTCAACATTCTCTCACCCTCGATTAACTTGTCCACTTAACATCGACACTTAGAACCAAGGACAACATTTTACCTAAAAATCACACACACCCACACCTGTTTTAAAAAAAAAAAAAAAAAAAAAAAAAAACAACAACAACAACAACCCTTTATCGGTTAGAATAGATCGCCGTGTTTCTCCTGCACACACATAATAAATGCCGCTTTAGGAAGAATCACGTTTTCACCTAAACGTGGCGCAGGGAACAAAAAATCGACAACATTAGGACTCAGTAAGTTTCACAGTTGGAAACAATGTGATCCACGAGTCGCACCAAACTTAAAACAAATTCGATAAGTTAGAACAACTTAGGCCAACAAGACCAAAGATATCGCGATCGAGGACAATTTAAAGCTCGCTCCACCCATCCTAAAAAAAAACAGGAACATTACATTTGGCCTACAACTTTCCATTCTTTCACGATATATAATTTCTATGTATAATCTTACTTGCTCTTCTTTCTCGATGAACATTTTTTTAAATTTTTCATTTTAATATTCTTTATATAATCATTATATAGCTCTTATATTTTTTTTTTAACGTCAACCAATCAGTTTAGATTATTGTCATTTTATTTTATTTTTCTTTACCAAAACTTATTTACTTTTGCTTTATGACTCTATTCTATAATCAACTTTATATTTTATCTTTCATATCTAATAATCTCAAGTTTATATTTCATGTTTATATCACTAATTTGCCTTTTGTCATTTTATATTTTTTTCTCACTTTATAAATTAGATGTTATTTACATTGTTTCATCTTCCACTGCCATGTCAATGCTATCGAGTATATTAATGCTCATTATTAATTTTCATTTAATGTTTTCACTTTCTATTACCCCTTATACACCGCTATAGTGTGTTAATCTTTGTATCATATCATCACTATTCCTACTTTTTTTTTTAAGATTACTTTGCATTTAACTTCGCAATTCTATTTTCGATTTTTCAAATCCTTTAACGCTATATGCAAAGCCTTAATTTCGCAATTTCACATCTCAATGATATAGTCTTTTATAATCAAACTAAAAATCATGATTAAAAACAGGGCAATCTTCAATAACCTCTTAAACAACCACTTTAAAGGTTACTTCTTAATAAATACTAACCCTTTTCCGCAGGAACTTTTAACTCCTTCGCAGGCTAGACTTGACCTACTTTGATTTCGTAATTAACAATCTTGTCACACCGTCCCCCGGATTTACCTATCCCTACTTCTGGCTTGGATACGTGCAAATTGTATTTTTTTTTATTCCAGGGCACTCTCATGCCACACGCTGGCACATTTTTTTTTTATTTTACTCTTTTTCTCGCTAAGCCCCTGACGACTCTAATTAAAACTTTGATTTCTGGTCACTGATCTTCGCCCTCATTTATCCTGCATGCGTACGTCTTAACGACTAATTATTAAAACCCATAACAATCACCCTTATCTTACTATTCGATTGTGGTACTGTAACTTTATTCGGTCCTTAAATTTACATGTGAAACATGGCCTAGGTTCTCCGCGCCGTGCACATTAAATGGTTTGGGACTTGAGTCAAAGTGACATTGCCTCAACCAAGTAATAACTAACCCCTCAACCCTTTCTAACGCCCATCACGAAAAGAGCATGATTTACCCATCCAATCATTTTTATTTTTACCTATCATCATTATATGCTCTCTATTAAATATTTTATTCATATTTTTATTTTTACTTGTATGTTTAATATTAGTTGTTTATGCTTTATTATCTCTTATGGATATACAGAAATCAACCCCATGTTATATACCAACTCACTTTAATTAATTAAAAAAAAATTACTTCCTTAATAACAGTCTTCCTATTCCGCTCTCTTAAATCCCTCCATATGAACCCTCTCACATCCGGGGCCATCTGTGATGATTTAAGACCATGGAATTGTTGTAAATAGTCTAGACATGTTCCACCCCATGACTGTATATAACTTCTTATGTACTGCACATAGAAAGCCTCAACTAACATCAATCTGTACCGCGTAAGAATCTAATAAAGTATCGCAACTGTACAGATAGAAGGAATGGAGTCTAACAGGAGAAGATTAAGGTTAAAACTAATCAGGCTTAGGTGAGAGTAGAAGTCAAACCTAAGAAGTAGGCCTAGAAGAGAGCCCGACTATTAATAAAGTCACAGTTAACCTTCTGACCCCGGAAACCCTGCGAGCTAAGTTTAAGCCAATATTTCCTGACAGGACCGGACGTATCTAGTGTCCGCAGAAGTTATAAGCGTCGAGCTACCCAACACTTCCTGACGAGACCGGATATATCTTCCGGCAAAAGCAACACCAAAGAAAACCGCCGGGCCAATCAGAAGAGAATCACCTAAGTAGGTCAACCAATAACCAACGGACATGTGACAAATTCCTACCAATGAGGAAAGAATCACCTAAGTAGGTCAGCCAATTAGAAAGAAGCAAGGTCGTGGTGTTAAATCGAGGACCTAGAATAGTTAGTCTTTGCTGGGATCCCAACGGTAACACTTGCTCTAAAGATCGCTCTCTCTCCTCATCCCATTCCTTCTTGACGTCAGACGCTTCTTAGTGGAATCTCTGTTTGTTTATTTCACCTTTGGCCCAGCTGTGTCGCCTTCCACCACGACTGCACGGTAGAGTTGACATCGAGGTTCGTCTAGCATCAGGTAACACTGGTCCCAGAGGTCCCAAGATATCACATGTATTTCACCAAACCAAGTAATTTTACCTCACTGAAGTGTAAAACTTCAAATTATATGAAATAAATATTTATAGAAAGAAAAAGAAAGAATAAGTAGGGAAATATAAAGTAGAGAGTGGAATAAAGATTTGGAAAATAAAATATCTTTGTGGCTAGCTTAAGAGCTATTTATTAGTGGAGAGAGAAAATATTTTTATGTTTCCTGTTTAAATGTTATTTTCCACTTCTTCAATTCACTACAATGTAGTATAAATACATACAACACCTATATTAAAAATGGAATGACCCCTTCTAATACATATATGATCTTATCTATGAAGGAATAAAAGCTAAGGGCGACGAGATTATTCTGTATATAAGTCAATGTATGTATGTTTGTCGGCTATACACGTCCACAATACGTAACTAATCTCTCTGAAATCTTAACAGTAGTTGAATCTTTAAAAACTTATTGGCAAATTTTCAGGCTTCTATCTTGAATATCCTTGGAGTTATTAACAAATTTCCATATTTCACTCGCAACCAGCACCTCACTGAGGTAACTGAGAGAAGTAAAGTTGGGGAAGATGGAAGGAAACCAGCTGCGGGAGGATGGCCCATGTGGGGCCCCCTCTATGGCGCGACGGGGATTGGTGTGTGGGGGAGGTGGAACGGGACGTTTCACAAGAGTGACATGAGACGTAATGACGGCGTAGGGACAATAAATGCTCTCGGGAAAAACCCAGGCGTTGCCTGAATCATTCGGCTAAGAGAGACCCCTCGACATTTGACCCAATCTGAGACTAAACCTCTCATTGGTCGTGACGTCTCGGTGACGCGCGATGTAAACAAAGGTAATGATTGGATCATTGTATTTTTGTAAACAAGATTTAATTATTAATATTTTAAATACCTGTAATTAATTTATATTGTCCCTATATTTAAAAATAACTTTTTATTTTATTATTTTATATTAGCAATTTTTTTAAATTGTGTTTTTGCGCTAACCTAAACAAAGAAATACTGGCGTAATACGTTCCAACGGTGCCAACAGTGATATTTGAATTTATAAATAGGCATATACAAAAAAAATTTACAAAATTAATATTAATATTTTAATATAAACTACACTAACCTAAACCTAACCTAAATGAACCTAAACCTAACCTAAATGAACCTAAACCTAACCTAAATGAACCTAAACCTAACCTAAACGAACCTAAACCTAACCTAACCTAACCTAAACGAACCTAAACCTAACCTAAACTAATCAAACCTGAACCTAACCTAAACTAATCAAACCTGAACCTAACCTAACCTAAACGAACCTGAACGAACCTAAACCTAACCTAAACTAATCAAACCTGAACCTAACCTAACCTAAACAAACCTAAACCTAACCTAAACTAACCAAACTTGAACCTAACATAACCTAAACGAACCTGAACCTAACCTTAAACAAACCCAACCTAACCTTAAACGAACCTAACCCTGACCTAAACGAACCTGAAGCTAACCTAAACGAACCTAAACCTAACCTAAACAAACCTAAACCCAACCTAAACAAACCTAAACCTAACTTAAACAAACCAAACCTGAACCTAACCTAACCTAAACGAACCTGAACCTAACCTAAACCTAACCTAAACTAAATACGAAATTTTAATATTAATTAATAATTAATTTTATAATAATTTAAAATATTTGACACCATTTTCAAGGTATTCCTTTTCAATGTATTAACATCGTGTGTATTCATAACACGCACGTGTTTACAATTATGCTAAATTATTTTCAAAAAAAATCTAATTTGAAATAGAAGGCCATTTAGACAATATATATATAGTAACAATTCAAATTAATAACAGGTATTTAAAATATTAATAATTGAATCTTGTTTAAAAAAAAAAAACAATGAACTAATCATAGCCTTTGTTTACATCGGGCGTCACCGTGACGTCACGACCAATGAGAGGCTTAGTCTCAGATTGGGCCAAGAGAGATGAGGGATCATCCTTCGGCTAGTTACATATGAATAAAGAATCTTGTTGCCGTTAACTCTTACTCCTTCTAACAAATGATATTCAGAGATTCTTCTTATGGTAATATGAAACTTATGTTATTTAAACACACATACAGGCCTTTGTATTCCATGCCTTGTCCTTTAATACAAGAAATATACAGAAACATTTCCCCATATTTTCATGTGCAGGCTATGAGTGGTTAAGAGAAGAATGAAGATATAATAGTTGTGTAAATTCGAAACTAATTTAGACGCGTATGATTCTTTTAAAAATTAAACAATATCTACTGCCCTTACTGTAATGGAAAAATTAATGGGAGGGCCTGGCTTTTTAGAAGAGCGATTGCTCGAAGAATATTATATATTTATAATTATATGTAATTCTGCTGTCCTCAAAGCTTAGGTCCATATTTCATCTAAAATACCCATTTCAAGAGTCTAGAATCAGTATCATTATAAAAGGAAGTTCCAAAAATGCAATATAACAGCGGTATGGTAGATTAAACTGGCGAAACCGCTGGGAGAGTTCACCACTGATGAGCCAGGCCCTCCCATTATTTTTTTTCCATTGCAGTAAAGGCAGTAGAAATTATTTTAATTTTTAAAAGAATCATACGCGTTTATAATAGTTTCGAATTTTGATAACAGATGGCGTGCTAATTCATCATAATAAAATAGTTCTAGCGATATGGTGGATTAAATTGACGAAATCACTGGGAAGATGCACTACTGATAAGCTAATATTTCACCTCAATTCTATTTTTATATTATCAGTTTACCACACCATTTCAAAAATCCCTTCTTTTTTATTGCGAAATAGCATGGCATAATTCCTTTCCTTACAGAGATGGCACTATACTAAACACTATTTTTATTATATAGGACGATATTTTACCATTATAGTGAACTGAAGGTGAAAAAATACTTGGAAAGGCTTGGCTCATTATTGATGAACCTTCCCAACGATTTCACTAATTTAATCCATTCGATCGCAACAATTATTGTATTTTCATTCTGCTTATAGAGTCTGCACATGGAGGTTCTTTCTTAGTGATGGTGTTAAAAGAAAATATGTAAATATGTATGCTGTGTGTGTGTGTGTGTAGTTGTCGAAATTTTATACATAATTCAGCTTTAAGCATGGCTCTTCCTGGTCTTGTTCACCCCGTCTTGTCATGGTTTGAGCCATTTCCATTGATATTATATGTAAATATATTAAAAATAAAGAAGGCATCTCCTGACCACGAGCACATGTGCTTTTTAGATGGAAGAGCGCCATCTAGTGGAGCAAAAATAAACAAAACGTTTATTTAGCTTGCTCCGTGATATTTGGCCAACCCAATTTCTTGATTTCTCAAGAAGCCATTGAGACAAAAAAAATCTTTTTGGTCGCAGTGGTTACAGCCTAATCCACGCTGACGAGCGCCAACAGCGCGAAACGCGTTCGTGGATGGCTTTTCTTGATTTATCAAGAAATTGGGTTAGCCAAATATCACGGAGCAAGCTAAATAAACGTTTTGTTTATTTTTGCTCCACTAGATGGCGCTCTGCCATCTAAAAAGCACATGTGCTCGTGGTCAGGAGATGTCTTCTTTATTTTTAATATCAACACCTGACCCACTTATCTTTTATTTTTTTTCTATTGTTTTTTCATATATCTTCTATATTAATAAAATGGAAATTTCATAAGTGGACATCACTAAAAACTTTCGTTACAATGCATCAATTTCAACCAAATTTTCAACATTTATGTAAAACGAGATGGAGCAGGTTTTGCTTAACATCAAAATATATTTCCTAACATTAACATGCGTAACTTCGCTGTTATCGATTAAATACAAAAAAAAATCGACAGAGTTAATTTTATTTATATATAAATACAAAATTAAATTTCAACAGAGTTAATTTTTTTACATACTAGCTAATAATCTCAATCTAAAAAATATTCAAAACAAGCAATTTTAAGATAACACCATATGTAAAACAGTCGGCCAAGAAAACAACAACGATATTACATCTGTGTTGTTATCCAAGACGAGGCAAGATTAACTAAGCATTAGTTTATTTCCTATTCTATTCTACAAGTCAAAAGAGATCACTAGCAGAGTATTATTCCTTTTGGTTTCCAGAGCTCAACAATCTATGAGCCTAATACTCTGCACATCTCCTCCCTTAACTTTACAGGGACCTTCGAGGTATCTTGAATGCCCTTCCCTTGTATGCACGGCTGGCATTGAAGGGAGGCTCTTCTCTGGATCCTGGTCTTGGTTGTCCCTCTGCATCCTTCCATCTCTTGTAGATGAGGCCGTTGGTGTAGGGCAATCCTCCTCGGTCTCTTGCTCCTGGTCATCCTTGCATCTCCTTGAGAGCCAGGTTGATGTCGAAGTGGGGGTCTCCTCATTTCTCTGCTCCTGGCTCTTTCCAGGGGCATCGTCCTATGTGCTTGAAGAGTCAGATAGCAATCTTCTTCTTTCTTCTTGGACTTGTCTTCCTCCTCATTGTCAGAGGACTCCTCCTCATCTCCGGACTCTTGAGTTCCAGATTTGGGGCAGTCGTCCTTCTTATGGCCAAACTCCCCACAGGTGTAGCAAGCCTTCTTGGACTTGCGCTGGTTCTCCTCCTGTCCTCCATCTTCAGCCGTGTTGTTGGTACACTCATATTTACGGTGGCCAACTTCTTCGCAGTTGTAGCAGGTGTTGTTGCTGCCTCCATCACGGCTCTGTCCACGGCCACGTCCACCACCACGGGCAGGTTTGGTACATTCAAACTTGCGGTGGCCTTCTTCCCCGCAGTTGTAGCAGCCTCTGTTATCTCCACTTCCGAGTCTACCACGCTGTCCGCCGCGGCCTCCTGATGAAAATTGCTGAATCATTCTCACAATGTTTAATTTTTCACTTGTCTCCCCAGAGAGGAGTGGCTGCTTTAGTTTATCAACAATGTATATTTTCGAGTTTAAGTGCTGGCCTTTATTTTGAAGTTCTACGTGGATCATTCCAACTGTTTCCAAGGGTATTCCATTTGGACCTTGTAATATTTTATCAGATTTTTCCAGTTTTATTCTTTGGAAACTTTGATAATAATATTGTAGGGGGAGCACGTTGACATCAGCTCCGGTTTCAATTTTAAAATTAATTTGTCTATTATTTACCTTAATTGGTACTATCCATTTCTTGGAATTATCCTCTACAGATCCCAAAAAAGCTATCTCTGATTTTATTTCATTTATGGCTTCTGATCTACATACTTTGGCATAATGGCCCTTTTTCTTGCATTTACTACAATACGAGTTCATAGCTGGACAATTTTTCCAATCATGATTATTTGAATTGCCACACCTGGTGCATCCATGTGATGACCCTCCCAACTGGTTTGACTTGAATTGTCTTATTTTTTGTTCGTGCCTTTTTGTTTCTTTTATATGATTAGGCATTTTCTTTATTTGATCTATAGAATCTTGTTGGTAAAGGCTAGACTGCTGTTCTTTGACACTTTCTAATTGCTTTGCCATTAGTGTGGCTTTTACTAAGGTCAAGTCTGTATCAAGTTGCATTCTTTCAGATAATGCTCTATCCCTTACTCCAACAACTATCCTATCCCTAATCAACTCATCATGTAACATCCCAAAATTGCAGTGCTCAGCTAGGCTATGGAGTGCTGTGATAAATTCATTCACCTTTTCCCCTTCCTGATGACATCTTTGATTAAATCTTGCCCTTTCATAAATTATATTACGTCTTGGAATAAAGTGACTTTCAAAGCATTCAATAACTTTACCATAATTTTCTAGTTGGTCACTTGCTATTTTACATGACAACAAAATGTCATCTGCATTATCACCCATGCAGTACACGAGCATATTAACTTGCTCATTTTCTGGGTTATTAATTAACCCGCTTGCTTGCCTAAAACGTTCAAATCTCCTAATCCATTTTGGCCAATCACCTGGATTTGAAAAATTAAAAGGTTCTGGGGCTACACAATTATAATTTTGGGACATTATAAATATTTACTTATAATATAATATAACTTACCAAAAGGTTTGCTTGATGTCAAGTTTCAACTTTTCTTCGAACAACGACCTTCTTTGTGAATTCAGTTTACTGCTTCTAAGCTTGCTTGATGTCGAATTTCAAATTTTCTTCGAACAACGACCTTCTTTATGAATTCAGTTTACCGCTTCTAAGCTTGCTTGATGTCGAATTTCAAATTTTCTTCGAACAACGACCTTCTTTGTGAATTCAGTTTACCGCTTCTAAGCTTGCTTGATGTCGAATTTCAAATTTTCTTCGAACAACGACCTTCTTTATGAATTCAGTTTACCGCTGCCACCATGTGTTGTTATCCAAGACGAGGCAAAATTAACTAAGCATTAGTTTATTTCCTATTCTATTCTACAAGTCAAAAGAGATCACTAGCAGAGTATTATTCCTTTTGGTTTCCAGAGCTCAACAATCTATGAGCCTAATACTCTGCACAACATCTTTCTCACATATTCACACACAATCTTGATTAATAATTAAAACTAATCTTTAACATTGTTTATTATACTTCAACTTTTATTTCTACATTTGTTTTTAAATACCCGATTGTTTTATCATGTTTCTAATTTCGCCTAACAAATATACAAATTTATAGTGACCAACATATGCAAATTTTATCTTTGTTTTTATTTAACTTGATATCGTAAACATAACATCCATTGTAAGCATTTTTCTGTTCACCTTCCGTGGTTTCTCTTTTCTCTGATAGTTTTTAGGTGTAGTATATTTTCTTATTACTAGACTACAAACATTCCCTCGAGAAAAACCTGGGCGAAGCCGGGTACATCCGCTAGTATATATATATATATGTAGTATATTTTGACATAGATAGAGCACAACCTTCTTATAATATTTATCATAACCCCATATCTATATAAAATGTATATCGAACTTGTAACAAAATGACAAAATAAAATAAAGAGGTAAAGGTAGACCAAGACGACACTATAGTCCAGACGACAAAGGCCAGACGTGATAAACAACCAGACTAACAGGTGTTTATGCTAATGAGTTCATTCCCCCGTCAGCAGGTGGCCAGACATAATTAATAACCCAGCGCTTGACAGGTGGCGTGATTACGGGAACCAATCAGAACTCGTCAACAAGTGTCAGAGTCCAGTATATAAGCCCGCCAAGATTGGGACAAAGCAGAGTTGTGTTTTAGTTGTTTCAGAGCGACGCTGTTATACGGTCAGTCAGACTTCTCACCCCTATCCGCGATGTAGACTTAGGGCATCCGTGACGTCCGTGGTCTTCCTCTAATTCTTGGAGTTACCCTCTAGACCTGCCTCTGTCTCTTGCTGTCCCAGTGCGGGAATCCCATCACTCACCCACTACCACGACTGCCCAGTACATTCCACATCGGGATTACTACAGAACCCGTTAAAGTCGACAGGATTACTGAGGACAGCAACATGCAGAGGATGACGGAGGTCAGAGATGACTACTTCGCGGATGCCCTCACCAATATGCAATCCCACTGCGAAGACCTAATAAGCCGCCTAAAAGACGCCATGCGAGGACTAGCTGCACCTCGCAGCGAGCAGGTCATCCTCGCCCCCATCAACATCTCCTGCGCCACGAACATCTTCCTCCCTCAGCTCGAACAGGCAGGCAAGATTCATCGAGAAATCCTGGCATTGCCCCGCCAACCAGCATCGACGATGTCCCATGGCAACCATCGCAAAAAGTGACCACCAGGCCCCATCAGCGGGACAACAACTAAAGACCAAGTCTCCTGACTGAACAATCCTCAAAACTGTGAGTTTTTAAAAACAACTTGATTCTCCATAATTTTAATGTCTATTTTCACTGTAATCATTTTAAATCAAATTTTGCAATTTTATAACATTTCAATTCAAATTTTTAAATCTTGTACACCCTCATTTATCAATTTTTACTTTATTTTAAGCAACTTTTAAATTTTAATTCATTAATTTCAATTTTACATAAAAAATCATATTATATTTTAATTACTCGAATCATATTTTCTAAACTTATTTGTGTGTGTTTTTTTTTTTAATACCTTATTTATGGCCATAGTATTAATAATTAAATTTATTACGCTCTTTATTTTACTTGACCTATTACTATTCAAATTGATATTTCTCAATATTTAAAATAAATTCTCAACATTTAAAACTAGTCCTAGATTTGTATTTTTATAAATATCAATTTTAAATTATCTCATCTCAAAATGTACGTCCCATTTTTTTCCGCAATTACAAACACAACTATAACTGTAAAAGGCGAAAACTAAATAACATACCATAAAATTTCCATACCCCATTGCATTTCATTCCTACCTGTGTTAAATTGTCATTTACGAAACTCTACCGAATTTTGTACCCATGCCATAACCTTTTCTCAGAAAAATTTCGTAAATTCATTATTTTATCATTTTTTTAAACCTAATCATCGCTATTAATCTCCAATCTAACTATTTGTCTGAATATCTTGACGCAAAACTTACTGGGAAACTAAGGTTATTTCACCTAGAGAATCCCAGAACCTCATGGAAGAAGTTAATCAAGATAGTTACTAATAAATATAAAGACACGCCCCATACTATAACATCCCAAAATTGAAAATTCCCCGAGTTATGTAATGATATAAATCCCAGTATAATAGAAAGTAGAGAAATATCAGTACAACGTACAAATGACAGGCACGACAAAGAGAAAAGGACAATTAAATCCCGAAAATGGCGTCCATCGCCACGACAATGTTCCAATCTTCATCCCAATGATAAACAACTCAAGGTCGCACTGAACTCCCCCCTAATTTGCTTTTTTTTCTACTTCGTCTTCCCTTACCTACTTCTAAAGGGTTGTAATGACTTTTGTATCCACCATTAGCAGCCTGTCAATCATTTAATTATAGAGCCACATTACCTCCCCGTAGGCTAAACTGAAGGACAATCATTAATCTTGCACCTACACCTAGACATTGTGTGTAAATATGTACCCTTTTTTCAGGAACGAATATTTTGGTTTTCTTTTAACTTTTCTCCCATTACCTACCTCTCCTTCGATCTTCACGCCTTTTGCCCATCTGATCTAATGCTACTTACAGAGCATCTTGAGATTGCTGAACCCTGAAAACAATACTTCGCTTCTAAGCTCGTATTGCAGGGCAGGACTCCTGAGATGTCCTTTGCAGATACCAATTCAGACCTTCTTCCTTTTTTCCTTTATTCCTCACTGCGTCACTACCTATCGCAAACCTTTTGCTTAAGTCAATTTTCTTTTATATTTTAATTTTACTTTTATTACCTCTACTTCTCCTCCTTCCTGTATTACATCCCTGAAACTATGTTGTAAATACTTAAGGCACCTTAAGTAACAAAAACTGTAACTAGTATACCAACTTTCCCAAATATTTACTTTCGCTATTGTGTGTGTTTACTTTAAATTTATCCTTCCTATGTACTCCTCTTATATATTTTTTATTTATTTATTTCCTCTCAAATTTACAGTGTACCATTCGAGCATAAAGCTCACGAGTCACTTTGTCGTGGATGTTAGGCATCAAGAATTTCTAAAAAATGGCCTTCAGAACTGACTGGAAGGTCACAGTTCAGGTAGAGTGAAGTCCAGGTCTTTTATGTCTTGGATTGAGGTCTCCATCAAATTGGAACAATTCTTTTATAACTGGATTTTGGGAAGTAGAGAGTTTTAGATATAATTTCTGGGTCGAGGATATGTATATTTCTTCTATATTAGGCTGGTTTAAGTCCTGCTTTAAAATTGCATTTGATAGATTAAATGGGGCATTTACAGTACTTCTTAAACAAATTCTCATGAATGCATCTATTCTTTTCCTATCAGTCAAGGTTATGTATTTAAACCATACAGGCAATGCGTATGTTAATATAGGGAGAATACAGCTTCTGTATAAAGTAAATTTTTGGTTAACAGATAAACCACTTTTTGATATATTTTTTGTAATTTTATAATATAATTTCAATGTGTCACCATTACTCCCCTTTATCTTTATTTTTATTCTAGTAACTAATTGGTGCCCCAAATTATTTCCCATTTAATAGGTTTGCTAGCTTTTCTCTCATTTATTTGTAAATAGACTTATAGTTTTACTAGTTTTGTGGTGTTGGACTTTGTTTTTTAACTTATAGATGTAGATAAAACATTTCACTATTAATCGATAATATCATTTTGTTTATTAACCATCAACATTAATGCCATTAACTACCAACCAACCCTTTATATATTATTACCTTTAATATTTTATTTTCTCTTTTTCTCATCATGTTTAGACTTAGCATTTTACAACTTCAACTATTTTAGACACCATTTAAAAAAAAAAAACCTACACCTAACAATATTTATAATATTTCTTAAACATATAAAACATTTATCATTTTATTTTTCTTAATAGATTTTCAAAATGTTATTTTTGACGCTTCCCTTACAACCTCTAACACTATCCCATGAACCTTTCCTCCCAACTTTTTACATCCATCAAGAGATTATTGTTCGTCAGTCATTTTTTATTTTTTTATTGATTAAACTAATTAGAAGACCCTTCCTCGCTGTACATTTCCCAACAGTGAGCTCAGGAGACCCAGTTAGGTTTTTTTTTTCTCTCATCGTCCGGCTCATCATTTTTTCATCTTTCAACTTTTTTTTCACCACACAAGCCGGACACAATCAAAATTGACAGCAATAATTCTCTTACATCCACCTCCCCTTTTCCGCATCCTTCAAACCTCCAACTACCTTCCAAGGGATTCCAGTTCGCCGAACATTTTTGTTTTTTTTTTCATTGATTAATCCGACTGGAACAATCCTTCCTCACTATACCATTCCCGATAATGAGTTCAGGATATCCAGCGCGATCTTTTTATTTTTTTTTCTCATCGCCCGACGCATCATATCAACTCATCATTTTTTCAACTTTTCACTTTTTTTTTTTTACAATTCAACCGGGCACAATCATTATGGATAACAGGAATCCCTCTTACCTCTACCTCCCCCTTTTACCTCCATCAATCTTCCCACCCCTTTCCACTGTCTGAGCTAATGATGCAGACGGGATATCTTAGGCCTTCTGTTAATGAAAACAATGCCTCACTTAAACAAGTTCGCATTGCATTGCAGGATGCTTGGGATACTACTTTTGCAGAAACATGCTCAGATACCCCCTCTTTCCCTTCTTCAACCTTAGCGTCACATTATACGTTCAGTTAATAAACTAACTTAATTTTTTTTCTCTCATCTTTTATGCAATAAGATATTATTTTCCTTGTACGATTCATTTTACCATAGTTACCATTTTGTATTATATACCTTCTCTTAATCTTTTATCATTCATTTTGTACGTTTTTATTGATACACCACCCTTACAACATCTTTCTCTTTTTAACTTGTAACTTCATAATAATTTTAACTAATTTGTATACAAATTATTTCTCTTATTTTTTATAATAGGTTTGTTAGGTTATCATTCATTACATGTCATTCCCCCAACCAAACCTTCATCACCGGGGACACATTCTGTAGTATATTTTGACATAGATAGAGCACAACCTTCTTATAATATTTATCATAACCCCATATCTATATAAAATGTATATCGAACTTGTAACAAAATGACAAAATAAAATAAAGAAGTAAAGGTAGACCAAGACGACACTATAGTCCAGACGACAAAGGCCAGACGTGATAAACAACCAGACTAACAGGTGTTTATGCTAATGAGTTCATTCCCCCGTCAGCAGGTGGCCAGACATAATTAATAACCCAGCGCTTGACAGGTGGCGTGATTACGGGAACCAATCAGAACTCGTCAACAAGTGCCAGAGTCCAGTATATAAGCCCCCCAAGATTGGGACAAAGCAGAGTTGTGTTTTAGTTGTTTCAGAGCGACGCTGTTATACGGTCAGTCAGACTTCTCACCCCTATCCGCGATGTAGACTTAGGGCATCCGTGACGTCCGTGGTCTTCCTCTACTTCTTGGAGTTACCCTCTAGACCTGCCTCTGTCTCTTGCTGTCCCAGTGCGGGAATCCCATCACTCACCCACTACCACGACTGCCCAGTACATTCCACATCGGGATTACTACATATATATATATATATGTATATGCATATCGTTGGACGGTAGCGGGCCTACAGCAATAAGAAGGAATATCCCCAGATACTTTTATAATTTAGAATTTTCTTATCTCGAGGCCGATCAATATAAGGATGAAGAGATACTGAATGGAATTTACCAAGAACAAACTGTTGTGTATTTAGGGTTACCTCGTCGTTGTTAACAAATTATTGTAACTCACATTAATGCTTTTATGTAGGTATTTATTTAGACAAAATTAATAGTATTCAACATATAGTAGTTATTATAGTATTATATTCAATACAGTAGTTAATAGTAACTAATTTAATCATAAAGTCTAACTAACGACGCGGTCATTGTTTACCGAAAGCCAGAAACAAAAGATGTGGGAAGATGATGATAAAAAGAATAATTATTTTGACCGGTCATTATTTAAATTATATATGATATTGACCAGTCATATGAAATATCTATCAAAACTACCTAAATATCTAACTGAAAACACTTAATTATTTTAAAATACTTAATCAAGTACTCTGCAAAAGGTTTTTTTTTCTCATTTATTAGCATTGACACGCTTTCGTGTTAAAGAGCTTTTCCACAGTCATTTCTTACATATATACATATTGTAGCAAAGTATTTATCATTTTATTAACAGAGTATCATTTTTTATATTTATATTTTGTTATACTCTGTACATTTCCCTCTTTGCTTATCTTTTGTTTATCACTTATAGTTTGTTCTTGCCTGAAATAAATTGCTGTTTTATCCCGAAGTTGGTCTTCCCTAATTTTCCATGTGATAATATATACATTTCAAAATGAATATTTGTAAAATCCCTTACGCGCGACTTGACTTGAGACCATCAGACTAGCTTTGAATTATGCTTTTTACAAATTTACTTAAAATATTCACTGATACTTTGATACTTTACCACCTTGCTGATGCTAATGTGGTTGAACATGTTCCAATCGTTCATCTCTCCATGCCTTACTTATATATTTATTTCAATTTAAAACGCTATGTACCCCTAGGGACGCACTTACGCTGTCATACATGTATGCCTTTATATTTGTCTATACATATTTACAAAAATTTTAGGCCTTAAAGAAGAGACATATGATATTAATAAGGAGAAAGAGAGAAATCTCTTCTTGTCTTATGGATAAACTGCCAGGGAAGGAAGAGAGATCAATTCTTATGTTTATATTATTACATTGAGGTGATATGAAGTCCAGTATATGATCCTTAAGGGATTACCTTTTGCTTTTAAAGGTTTATTTGTAGGGTAATTTGAGTGGCAATGATTAACTGAGCATGTATTTAGGGTTTTCCTATTTGGCGGCAAGATTGGATGATCTATTGATAGTCTCTGTGTATTTCTATCCGATTGCTATAGTTCAGCACCCTCCTTGGTAGGTGATATGAAGTCTTCTAGATATAGTTTTCTGTTTTCGAAACTATCTTTTGATAATGGAATTCAACATTCTGCAGATTAATATTATAACAAGTTTTTATTAATTTTATTATTTTTATTAACAGAGTGGTTATTTTTATGTTTATAGTTTGCTACTCTGTAAATTTCCCTCGTGGCTTATCTTTTGTTTATCATTCATAGTTTGTCCTTACCTGAAATAAATTATTGTCTACTCTTGAAGTTTTTATCTTCCATAATTTTCCACGTGGCAATATTATGACCAGTTTTTATTATGTTTTGAACTATGAGCACACATAAAACAACACAAATTTAGGGATATTATTTATTTTATTCATGTTATTTCTTTCATAATATGATATGTATGGTTCTGTTTGTTTCTCGTATATAAGTGGCAGTCTTCGCATTTGACTCAATAAATGGCTTTCTTTTTTTTTATCTGGGTTCACCTTCCTGGTTGGTTTGATTTAGGGGTTTCTGATAATGTTGGTTATTGCTGGAGAAGCGGGAACATGTTTTGAAAAAAATTCCAGATTTCTTCACCCTGGAAGTTAAAGTTTGATTTTCATGGATGTGCGGTATAAAACACTTTGCTTCATATAATGTATTAACTTTTGTTTGGTTTGCTTTTTCTTTAAAGAATTCCTTTGTTTTAAATATAGAGGGTATGCTCACATTCTATATGCAAATAAATATTTACATAATGAAGACAACAATAAATGAGTAAGGTAAGTAAGTGAGCTTGGTCGACATCTTCAAATGTATTGGATCTTTTATTAACAATGTGTATGTCTATATATGCATATATTCTAATTTTATCTTTCTCTTATATTTCTCTTTCTATATATTTGTTTCTGTAATTTCAATTTTAAAATTTTTTTATGAAAATTCCATAAAAATAAATAGAATAAAATTATCTGTAGAAACTCATTTGTTTAAGAAAAGAGAAAGAAATATCTTTATTTACGGGGCTGCTAACCAAAATGAATGATTTTTGAGCCCCGATGGACGCATAAAGCGGAATATATACAAAGCACTATGTACATTGCACTGTTGGAGGGGTCTGCGGATGGGTGGCCAGGGGATCATCGCCGGGTGAGGGGGGAAAAAGAGGAGAAATGCTTACTGTGCTATCGTCAGTCTTATTTAAATGAGGAGTGATTGTAAATATAGAATGGCGGTATAGAAAATCAGACAACACATCAAAGGGCTAGTTATGCTAACCAACAATTAATTGACTACCTTCAACAACACTAGTGCTTTAAAAAAAACTCCGCCTTTGCCGGTCCCAAGCCCAAATGAAAAAGGAGGAGGGGGAGCAGTAACAAGCTCGCTAAAAAACCTGGGCTCAGCTGGCCCTGCTGATAGTACCCTGTAAGGGCTCCTAATCCAGAGATACAGGATGAGCAGCGTTTGTACTCCATGTTAGGAGCCGCTGTACAAGGTGTCTGTTCCTCATGTCAGAGGCGGTCATTTCTTTTTGAGCTAAGTCGGCCTGCCACTGAGTAGTGCTCCCAATCTTAATGATGAAGGCAGACGCATTCTACTTCTCCCAATCATGACGGTTGTCATTTTGACTGAATTGGCTCATCCATTGATGAGCTCTACTCATCCCCAGCACACCCTAATATGATTGAGTGGAGATAAGAAAGAAGAAGGGCTTTTAAACTATTAATATCCTTTATAGTGTGAATTTCTTATCCACCATGGCAATTATTTATCAATATTTTGCGTCAATATCCTAAATCAAAAAGATATGTACCAGATATGTACAAGTGAGTGCTATAAGGTTATCCCAAAAGTTCGTATGTTTCTTAAAACGTTTTTCTTATTACTTGGCGAATAATATTATTACGCAGAATACATAATATAATACACAATTCAATTACTTTATACATAATACAAAGACATTAAACATAACGGCGAATAATATAGGTATTTCAATTTTTTTGCAAGTGTTTACCAACTTTTGAGACAACCTTGTATAAAAACTGTATTTAAAGTTAAAAGTGGTTTTTAATTGATATTACAAAGGAATTGTGGAGTGTTTGACATTACACAATAGACTTTAAACTTCAAATTATCCATAGATGTTTGTGTTTTTATAGAACGTCTGTAAGTTATAGACAAACTAACTCTTTAGAAAAGACTACAAATCATTTCCACTCACCGTCTTTTCTCATGTCTAACACTTGGAAGAATATACTAATACACTAGGACAAATTAGATAGACTTACCAACCTACTAAATGACAACATATTACAAATTATTCACAAAAATTATATAAAGCAATTTTTTCCTCATTTAAAAGTTACAAGGATAAACCGACCTTTTACTTTGGTTATGTCATCGCTTTGAATATGTATTTATGCAAAATTTTTTGCCCGAAAAGTTGTAAATTAAGGTATATTGATGACAAATAATAACGTAATATTATTGATAATATAATAGACTCATAAATGGGTTTTGTAATGATTTAAAACTGGGGTAATATATTTGCTACTGAATACTGATGTTAACTTTTAATATTATTTGAATAATGCTATAAACATTTAATGGGTGCGTCAAAATGACTTCGCGTTTTTATATAATTCATTATAAATTTTCATGGGCAAACTTTTATCTATTGATTTGCTTTGCATCGAATTCTACGTCTTAAACGCTAGCTATTCATATGTAATACTTGATATAAAATCGTATTCATATTTTTATTTTAAGTTCTTTAGATGTCTACCTTTGTGCCTTGAAAGTCTCATTTGCAAAAAGCTTTGCCTTTCATCTTCAACCTCAGGAAAAGAGAAACCGATGCTCATCAAATGCTCTATATAGTTTATATAAAAGGGCGTACCTGGATCCGTAAAGAAAAAAAAAACGATTTTTTTTTTACAAAATACACCTACGATTTACACGGTACTTGTTTTACACGTTTTCGCTTTTACACGTTTTTTTTTTTTGTTTTGTTTTTATCGCACTATACTAAATGCTACTGTGATTGAACACATGCGCTGTGTACACATCTCACGAGGAATCCCGAGCTTATGTGCTGACTACATATTTTAACCTGTCAATGCATTTTATTTTTATTTCTGTGTACACCTATCCCCCGATTTACACGTTTCTCTCAGAAACGTATCTACCGTGTAAATCGGGGGATAGGTGTATTTCGAGAGATTGCTCCCTCTTTATCAATTTACACTGTGCAATAAATTAATAAAGAGGGAGCAATCTCTCGAAATATCTTGAGAAAAAATTGTCTTTTTTTTTACAGATCCAGGTATGCCCTTTATATAAACTTACTTAATGGATCGCCTTTTGACTCAAACTCTATATAAACAATTCTTTTTCATTAAGAACATGTCAAACGATTTAAATCTGGAGTTACTGACGTCAACGAAAAGGAATCGCGGAAAGCCGTTAAAAAGTTAGAGGATGAGAAACCTCAAGTTAGCAGCTTCTCTCATTTTCATAGGTTGAGAATCACTGACTATTGATTATTTATGTTTATATTTAGTGGAATTGGTGTAAATTTATTATTGAAGTTAGTTTTCAAATCAATGATGGGTTATTGAGAAAGCTGAAATGCACCTACGACCATATTTTGCATTCTACCTTCCCTTAGAATTTGCATTAAGACGTTTTTAAAGCTGAATACGTATTTTGTGCGGTCAAAATGTAAGTTTAATACCTAGAATTTCTACTATACCTCGAATTTCTACTACAATTCTTATTGTAAAATAAATGGAAAAGAACAGAGTCGTTTATTATTCCAAAGATGGGTAAATCAGATTTAAAAGATTGTGGCAGATATATACCTCTATTTTTGAATTCAAAATTTTCGAAATTTTTTTGAAAGAATATTGAAACAATAAAATCATCAAATACTACAAAGAAATGAAGCTATTCAGTAATCGTCAACATATATTTACAAACCTTTGATCAACAATAACTACATTAATTGATATATATTTCACACTGCTTTAGAACATAAAGCCAAAGACTATACAGCTATAATTTTAATTGATATTAGTGGAGCTTTTGACAATACTTGTTGGCGATAAAAAGATTTGATGAGGACAATATACCAGCATCAATAATAAACCTTATGAAATCCTACTTAAATAACCAAAAGATAAAATTTATATACTCTTCGAATGAATTCACTAAAAAACTAAGTAAAGGATATTCGCATGGAAGACCCTTATCTCCGACAATGTGAAAAAAAAAAAAAAAAAAAAAGGAATAATTTCTTAACCAACTTTCAGTAATTTGAAACATAATAATAATCTTTTAACCAACTCTCTTTAAGAGAGGAATCTAATAGCGAAATTATTGGCTAAACAGATGATCTAACGGTAATATGTTGGAAGAGAGGTGTAACAAATCTTAAGAACACAATTGAAAATGCAATGGGTGAAAATAGCCTGGTTCAAAATCACATTAATAGGTATCGCTCAGCAAGAGCAACCTAGTTCATGATAATTGAAACAGGACATTGAAAACAGGTGAAAATGGATGCGTGGTGTTAAAACAACAAACTAAAATATCAAGACAGAAAATAAATATTTTTCTATTTATTCAATTGTAAAGACGATATAATTAACTTGTACGATAATCTTATAGAACCATCTTTTGTCCTCGTCAGTAGCGAACAAAAAAATCATTTTTAAAGCTTTGCCAAATGTTTTAATTTTTGATCATTCCTGACGAGGACAAAGATTTTTGTCGAAACTTCGAGATAATAAAAATATTTACTGGCCGAAGTATCTTTAATTTGAAGAACTATGAATGCCGGCCAGACAACCTTTATCTTCATGATTATAAAACCGGTTGAAAACTTTAAAATATTAGGAGATTGACATTAAAGAATCGTCGAAACAAGAAAAATTATATTTTATGCCTCACATCGACAATATTATTGCAAAAACAACTAAGGCTAGTAGTTGACTTCTTGGTTTAACAAAAAAAATCACTTACACAAGACAGCTTTATAAAATATCTTTGTATACAAAGGATAAGTGGTGGTAGTGGTGTCTTGTCCATGGAGCAGATCAGATCGGTCCGTGCACCCTGATCACAATACCGGCCAACTGAGGTGGTGGTGTCTTGTCCATGGAGCAGATCAGATCGGTCCATGCACCCTGATCACAATACCGGCCAACTGAGGTTGTGGTGTCTTGTCCATGGAGTAGATCAGATCGGTCCATGCACCCTGATCACAATACCGGCCAACTGAGGTTGTGGTGTCTTGTCCATGGAACAGATCAGATCGGTCCATGCACCCTGATCACAATACCGGCCAACTGAGGTTGTGGTGTCTTGTCCATGGAGTAGATCAAATCGGTCCATGCACCCTGATCACAATACCGGCCAACTGAGGTTGTGGTGTCTTGTCCATGGAACAGATCAGATCAGTCCATGCACCCTGATCACAATACCAGCCAACTGAGGTGGTGGTGGTGTCTTGTTCATGGATCAGATCAGATCGGTCTATGCTCCCTGATCACAATACCAGCCAACTGAGGTTGTGGTGGTGGTGTCTTGTCCATGGAGCAGATCAGATCGGTCCATGCACCCTGATCACAATACCGGCCAACTGAGGTGGTGGTGGTGTCTTGTCCATGGAGCATATCAGATCGGTCCGTGCACCCTGATTACAATACCAGCCAACTGAGGTTGTGGTGTTGGTGGTGTCTTGTCCGTGGAGCAGATCAGATCGGTCCATACACCCTGATCACAATACCGGCCAACTGAGGTGGTGGTGGTGGTGTCTTGTTCATGGATCAGATCAGATCGGTCTATGCACCCTGATCACAATACCGGCCAACTAAGGTTGTGGTGGTGTCTTGTCCATGGAGCAGATCAGATCGGTCCATGCACCCTGATCACAATACCGGCCAACTGAGGTTGTGGTGTTGGTGGTGTCTTGTCCATGGAGCAGATCAGATCGGTCTATGCATACTGATCACAATACCGGCCAACTGAGGTACCGTATGGATGTCCTCTTCTGGATTGATGTCTGCCATATAGAATAAGGATAAGTAGAAAACATGATTAAAAAACGTCGACTTAGGGTTGTTTCCCATTTTATTAAAACAAACATTTATACCAATTTCTCTGAAGCGAAGTTCTCTCAAATTACTCATATCCATTTTGAAATAAACATATAAAAACATGTGAAAAATAGTACAAATGTGATGTTGTACTGGGATAAGGTGCATAAATTAAGAAAAAGGCATCTCCTTATCGTGCAACTGAAAGTTGCTGATGGCTTGCGCCATCTATCGGAATAAATATCAACTATTCTCGTTGATTTCTAATTATTCCAGAATTGGCCAAATAATTAGAAATCAACGAGAATAGTTGATACAACAACAACAACAACAACAACAACAAAAGCCTTTATTTAGGGCATTCCGCCCCATGAGAATAGTTGATATTTATTCCGATAGATGGCGCAAGCCATCAGCAACTTTCAGTTGCACGATAAGGAGATGCCTTTTTCTTAATATAAAAACATGTTTAATACCCTTTAGTATTCTCGATTTTCTTCATTAGTCGTGCGACTGGAGATCGTGTTCAAGTTATCTAAACAAAGTGAACACTTATAAGCACAAAAAGAATACAGATTCTTGTATATGCGAGGAAATCATTTTATTATTTATTGGTGTTATCTACTATGATAGGTGAACTAGCGGCCGATATATGGAACTACTGTTGTTTGTTTTTGCGGTAGAACTGGACGAGCAGCACCCCGATCTCGAGCAGCTCGAAGCCGGACAGCACACAAATTCCAAGCCAGATCCCCATGTAGCCGCCCAGGTAGGAGAACAGTTCGATGCTCTGTACACATTTGGAACACTGTTGACAATAGGTTTCACACAAAACTACACTAATACACACTCTATAAAGTAATCTCTTTCATAAATATTGAGTAAAATAAATCTGGCCTTCAGGGAAGATGTTTTGAAAAGCCACTTTTCCCTGGAGGCCTGATTGATTTTACTCAATACTAATACACATGCAGGAAAGGATAGCAACAGTTGTTTAGATATGTATATCCATAATCCAAGTGGACGAAGAGCTCAATCCATGATTATCTAAAAGTCGAAAGAGCTATAGAAAAGAAAACAGAACAAACATCAACCAGATTGAAGAAAAAATAGCCGAAAATCTAAAGATTTGCATACAGGAACTTTCGGGGGGAAAGGGTCTTTCGATAGGAGTAGTTCATTCCATTATTCAAGACAATCTCTCTCACTACTAACTTCGGCCTGAAGTTTATATCTTCGCCCTACCACGTTTCGTGGTTTATGGTTATGACCCGTAAACCTGGCATCAATTGAAAGAATAACACGGTAAATAAGAACCAAAACCAAAGAATGTTCGCTTCTCAAAATACAAATTCAAGGTTCTGTTGGTAACATTGAATATTGATCATAAAAGATTGATTTAACTTTATTTCGTTCCGGAAAGACAAATCATTGCCAAACATGTCTATATCGATGTTTTGTGGCAGTGATGGGAAGCTATAAGAAAGAAACGACCAGAAGATTACTATGGAAAATTCACCGAAAATTGGATGCAATATGACATAGGTGTAAAATTTCCGAGAATGTATTTGGTGAAACTTGTATTATAGCTTAACACCTTTAAGATGGTTATCTAGTTGGGTTTTGTCTACTTTGGTGAAACTTACTTCATATCTTGGCTTCTGGGTGTAAACCATCACCTCGGGTTGGTTGATCTGGATCACCAGCTTGACGTAGCGTTCTTTGCTGGAACACCGCGTTGATTTAACGTTTTCTTCGTTGTGAAGGGAATACACCGTCCTATATAATAACACTGTGATAACTTCATCTATAGATAACTGGAGGAGTATTATGTTATTATTACATCATATAGGGAGGGCATCTATGGGAAACATCGTGCTCCTTTAGTTCTATCTAGAGGAACACCGCGTTGGTTTAGCGTTTTCTAGAAGGAACATACCATTGTTATTGCGTTGTGAAGGGAGAACACCACGCTATTCTAGCGTTATAATAACACTGTGATAACTTCATCTATAGATAATGGAGGAGTATTATTTTATTAGTACGTCAAATAGAGTGGGAACCTAGGGGAAACATAGTGCTCTTTTAATGCTATCTAGGGGAACACCACATTAGCGTTTTATAGACGGAACATACAATTGTTATTGCGTTTGAAGGGAGAACACCGCGCTATTCAAGCGTTATAATAACACTGTGATAACTTTATCTATAGAGAACTGGAGGAGTATCATGCTATTATTATGTCCTATAGGAAAGGTTGAACTTTATTTAGAAAGGAGGAACATGTTCTACGTGGAACATTGCGTTCGACAAACATCATCGAGGGGGAACATCGTTCTCCTTTGGTGCTATCTAGAAGAACACTGCGTTCTATCTGGAATTATTATGTTGGTCTAGTGTCATATAGGGAGAACACACAGCGTTTTTTTATTGCTATCAAGGGGAACATAGTGTTCTAGGTGGAACATTAGGTTGGTCTAACGTCATCTAGGAGAAACCCGCGTTAATTTATTACTATCTAGGAGAACATAGTGTTCTAGCTAGAACATTGGGGTTTCTCTAACGTCATATGGGGAACGCCTCGTTAATTTATTACTATCTAGGAGAACATTGGGTTGGTCTAACGTCATCTAGGGAGAACATCGCGTTAATTTATTACTATCTAGGAGAACATAGTGTTCTAGCTTGAACATTGGGGTTTTCTCTAACGTCATATGGGAACACCGCGTTAATTTATAACTATCTAGGAGAACATTGGGTTGGTCTAACGTCATCTAGGGATAACATCGCGTTAATTTATTACTATCTAGGAGAACATAGTGTTCTAGCTTGAACATTGGGGTTTTCTCTAACGTCATATGGGGAACACCGCGTTAATTTATAACTATCCAGGGGTACATAGTGTTCTAGCTGGAACATTGGGTTGGCTTAACATCATATAGGAGAAACATCGCGTTATATTATTGATATCCAAGGTAACATAGTGTTTTAAGCGGACCATTGCGTTGCTCTGACGTCATCTAAGGGTACATAATGTTGTTCTAAGGTCTTCTAAAGGAGAAATGCGTTGTTGTAGCGTTATCTGAGAGAATACTGCCTTGGTTTAACATCTTGTGAAGGTATCTCATCATTCTAACGTCATCCTGCGAGATATTTAAGATGGTTCAATAAAATTGTAATAAAGTCCTTTGTTAACATTATTCTAAAGTAAATTTTGAGTTATACTGAGAGTTTTTTCCTAATGGGCCATCTTCAAAGGTACATATAATGATTTATTATTATAAAATTTATAATTCATAAGAAAAAAGTATATTTTTCACCCTTAAAACTACATTTACTTACCTAAACATATTTGCATATGGCATGATCGTGTCTTGCTGTGTGGAACACATAAGTACAAATTTGGTTAATAATTATTTTCAATATATTTGTGAATTTGTGCATTTTAATAAATAAAGTAGAAGTGTGAACGTGTTTTTTTTTTACCCGTTATAGATATTCACACTATGGGAATTCTCTGTGTATAATTCAGCAACGCATGTCCCCACATTAATTTAGAATTAAGCCATTCAATCTAGTGTTATAGTATTATAGTGTTATAGTATCTATTTTTTTTTAAATATAACAAGAAGCTGGCCTTTAGATATCTAATGGTTCTCCCATCCATATTTCCAAAAAAAAAAAAATTCTTATTTTCCATAGGATTATTCAAATAATAATCTGTATATATTTACCACATGTGTATATAATCTTTCTCCATTTTTACCCCTTTGTATATTTCCCACTTTCATAGGTTTCTCTGTCTTGTAACCCCAAGGAGAATCCTCTGTAAGATCTGTGTGTCTTAATAAAGGCTTTTGTGTGTGTGTGTGATATCTAATGGTTGCTTTTTTTTTGCATTGAACTCCAACCTATAGTTTGAGTCAAAAGGCGATCCATCAATTAAGTTTATATAAAATGACGTACCTGGATCTGTAAAGAAAAAAAATTCTCTAAATATTTCGAGAGATTGCTCCCCCCTCTTTATCAATTTATTGCAATGTAAATTTAATCTACAATGAATTGTGATCTACAAGAATTTGTAAATTAAGTTTACTGTGCAATAAATTGATAAAGAAAGAGAGAAATCTCTCTAAATATTTTGAGATTTTTTTTTTCTTTACAGATCCAGGTACGCCCTTTTATATAAATTCCAACATATAGGTTCACTAATCACATACAAAATATTACGGATAATTTTGAATCTAAAGAAATGTTTACTATTTTTTTTAAATACCTCTAAATCTTTGATGCGCAATATTCTTCCTTTTATAATACCTGTATAGAGACCATATGAAAGCCTAGATCTTAAACCCTTCGAATTCTTGCTCTGGACCTTCTGAACGACCTGAATCTGCTGGATTGCAAAGTTTTTCTATGAAAATAGAGTAGAATTTTTACACCTCTGTTTTTCATATATTATATCAAAGTTTTTAATAAGACTAAGATCCCAAGTAGCCTTCCATTCACCACGCCTTAAGAAATATTTCTTAGAATTTTAAAATACAGATCAATTTTAAAACCCTTAAAGAATCGCTGACAGAAGTACTTCAGATCCGTATCAGAAACAACAAGATTTATAAGATGTAAGTCATAGAACCCATAGAGAATTTTGAAGTCAGAGAATTGTGCCTTTATTTTTTGGATAATTTTTTTTCTATAACCCTTATACTGCAATGATTGAAAATTGAGTGAGTGAAGTCTTCTTCTTCTTTCTTATCTCCACTCAATCACACTAAGGTATCAAGCTTGTAAAGCTTGAGATTTTGACAACCATCATGATTGGGTAAAGTAAAATGCGTCTGCCTTTGTCATTAAGACTGGGAGCACTACTCAGTGAGTGAGTAAAGTCATGCCCTATTATTTGTGTACCCATCCAACGGTCTCACTATTTTAATCTCCAGACCGATTCACTATTGTATTAAACTCTTTTTCTTCTTCTTTCTTATCTCCATTCAATCATATTAGGATATCAAGTTGTGACCCTTGATGGTATCTGTTTGACAACCACCATGACTGGGTGAAGTAGAATGCCTTTGTCATTAAGACTGGGAGCACTACTCAGTAGCAGGCCGACTTAGTTCCAAAAGAAATGGCCGCCTCTGACATGAGGAACAGACGCCATGTGCAGCTGCTCCTAACATGGAGTACAAACGCTGCTGATCCTGTATCCCTGGATTAGGAGCCCTTACAGGGTACTATCAGCCGGGCCAGCTGAGCCCAGGTTTTTTAGTGAGCTTGTTACTGCTCCCCCTCCTCCTTTTTCATCCGGGCTTGGGACCGGCAAAGGCGGAGTTTTGTATTAAACTGATTTTCTTATATATCCAACATTTTCTTTTGAGTATAGTGAAATATTTTGTAGGAACTATCGAAATTTGCTTCAGGACTGTAGAAGTATATAACAAAATTATAGATTTATAATTTTCAGCGTTTGAGGGCACTAAGTTTATATTTAAATGTAATGCGTGGATATTTTAGTGCAAAAAAAAAAAAAAAAGAACAGGAGAAAGAGATAAAGGGGGTAAGTTTAAAATAATACGTACAGGAAACATGTAGGGCATAACTTCATCATTTTCAATCCCAAGATTACTTAAACTGGACCACCAGGATGAATTAACACAAGGAAGTATCGTGTTGAAAATAGAGAAATCCATATTTAAATATCTAGGCAATAAATAAAAGGAGTGATGTGTTTGTTGTAATATTGTATCGGAGGAGTCAACCACCTCTGTTATTCATAGATTATATCACAAAGTTTTGATCAAGACTTGGGTCCCACGTAGCCATCCACTCATCACGCCTTAAGAAATATTTCATAGAATTTTAAACTAAGGATCAATTTTTTTTTTTGAAGACGCTAAAAATCCCTGACAGAAGCACGTCAGATCCATGTCAGAAACAACAAGATTTATAAGATGTGAGTCATAGAACCCATAGAGAATCAACTATGTAGCAGAAGACTCTAATTATTCAGTCCTTAGATAATATATTTTATAATTTCACAATTCATTACATTTATTATTTGAATTTTTCGTTTTTTTTTTCATGGAACAAAGCTATGTACGCTCGTACGCTCCAAGAAGCTGGGTTAGCCAGATAAATGCGACAAAGCTATTTACATTTCATATAGAGAATTGTTACTTGCAATAAGGAGTGGGTATATTATTGTAATCCGAAAACTCAAAAACAGTAGCTGAGCCTGTGGTAAATCTCCTGAACCTGTTGTCAAACGTGGGTGAGGTCTGATGGAATTTCTGTGGTCTATTTTAGATTTTAAATAATTTTATATCGACCTCTGTAAAAGTTTCGATAAAAGTTTTTTTTTGCTACCTATAACTAATATAGTTTATCTAAATTTACCCTCTATACAATAACATAGAGCTTAAATTGAATTTTGAACATTATAAAGTATTCTCTCTATTTCACAACAATCCTTCATAGATAAACGCTAAAAGTCTTTTCCAAATGCCATGAGACTTGTCATCGAAAATTCACATTTGAAAGGTCAAATATACCTATTTAGTCTCATATTTATAATACTAATATATATTATATTAAATATTATTTTATTTAAAATTATATTTCATAGATTCAAATACTCTGTCAAATCGACCACCAGAGGTCACGCTTCCCCATAAAAACTCATTGTTGTTGTTTCTCGATGGCCGGCTCAAACCTTTTGTACATTATGTAAATAAGTTTTCCATTTTTTTATTCTTACGCCTTAAGCCAGGCATTACTTTATCAAATTATGTTCTTTATATATTTCTTTAGCTCAATTAAAGCTATTTTTGATAACTAATTTTATTTAATTATTGCCACGACTGCATTACCATAGCATAATCTTCAAGATAATCAAAAATCAACAGAAATCTCCTCATTTTTTAATAACATATATATATATATAATATGTGATATTTAGGTGAATTTCTAAGTTTCTAGAATATACTTACTTGAAGAGTGGGTCATAAAATCCATTGAACTAAAAAAAAAAATCGGAAAAGTTAGATACAAATAGATTGTCAATTGTATACAAGTACCTATATCAATACAATCATATATATCTACGTTTCTAATTTTATATAAAAGTTCTCTATATAATAAAAAGTTATATTGTAGCATAGAAATCAAGTCTTTGTATATCTGGAGATGTGAAGTATTTATTGATAACGTCACCACGACCAGTCGACAATTATCAACAAACCAACCAAACTATCTACAGCTAGAGAATATCGAGCAAGCAAGCTAGGCAACTAAATAATGATTTTACAAATAATAAATCTGTTTCAAAATATTTTCACATCTCCAGATATACAAAGACTTGATTTCTACGCTACAATATATTTATGCGAGAGGAAGATATTCGTGGGCAATCAGGAAACGTTTCTCTTTTAAAATTCTTCAAAACTTTCTAAATACTATGGGATACCACATCGTTCGAAGCTCTTATCGAATCCTTTAAATATCAACTTGATCATGTGCGTGCGGTATAATGGGATAAAATAAGTTTATCATTATGAAAAGTTAATTTAAAGAAGGCACGCTTTGAAGATTGAGATGAAACTGGTTTATTATATTGAAAAAATGCAGCAAACCACATTATAGAAGAACATTACTGAAGCGTTAAATATGAGATAAAAAAAATGAGCAAGCCAGTAAAGAAGAAAGTATGCAGGGGGCCTTAAAGAAAGTAACGATTTACAGATTCCAGGGGGTAGGGGCGGAAGGGTAGTTTAGCTAGGAGTCGTGTGGGAAGAACCCGCTTTAGCTGTTGGTCTGAAGGCCGAATAGTGTCTGGGGAGTCTGAGACATCGGTATCGTGGGAAGAAGTAACAAGTTGTCTCCTGGAGTGTAGACGATCCCTGCAAGACGATGCCAAAAGAGCCCGGTATCGGAGCAGCCTAAAAGGTGGTGTAGCCCAGGCTGGACGTGTACAGTGGGTAGCGCGACGTTTCACAAGAGTGACATCCACGGCGCCAAGGATCCTTCGGACGGGAAAATTGAAGACAAGTCCCACTTATTGTACTCCTTCTGTTCAGTGCGACGTATAAAAGAGGGCTAACCTTTTCTGCATCCCTTACGAACTCGAACTGTGATATCTTTGTACCATCTTGATCAGACAAAGAGCACGAACAGAATCTGGATACGACGCAACAATATCATTCATATAATATTATATAGGCTTTTATATGAACATATTCGAAATAAATATAAATTAATGAGGTTTTAAGAATAAATAGTAATTAAATATAATATATAACATAGAACACACACATGATGTGTGTGAGATGAATAAATAAATATACATTTATATAAAATATATACAATAACTTCATTGGAGCCTTCCATCAGCTCGTTCGACACTGGAATTCGATTTGAGATTGACCCCATTCTCTCAGCCAGATCGACACGGAGCATGTTGACAATGGCGCCGGATCAATCACCATTCGACAAAGCGCTCCGTTGACAAATCCTTCTGTGACCAGCTCATTGGAGGAGCCTCCCTGGAGACTCGACTCTGATAATTTCATCTGACACATCGTCACATTGATTATCCAGCCTCGGCCCTGTAAGACCTGCTAATTTGCGTTTCCCGAATATTTTGGGTTTTGGGGATTTCTACTTTCGTCAGCGGCCTTACCTCCATTCTCGGTCACTCTTCTTAGTTTCCCTGGCTTAGGCGGCGAGGAGATTGACTGGATCGGCGAGAGGGCGACGGCGTTGCATTTCGTCTTGAAGGGGATCTTCCACGGCCGGGATAGGGCGACGGGTTTCGAAAGCGGCGATTCATTTCGACCTCAACTTCTTCGACATTTTGGTTGAAACCGGTGTTATAATTTTGAAGCAGGTCAGCCTTCTCACCCTGACTTCCTTGAAAACACACGGTCTGTATCGGCAATATCGGGCTACATGCCCCGGACGACCGCAATGGAAACATATTGGGATGTTTTCTTGCGTCCTGCATTCATCAGTTCTTATCTGTAGTAAAATTTGGTTGGGTACCGGTGGTCGTTGGTTTAGAAACTGCTGTCGTGGCGTCTGTTTGAATATATGGAGTCGGTTATAGTACTGCTGTCGTGACATTGACCTTTGAACTGAGGCGAAATTGCAGACAGGTTCATTTCAACCTTCTCACGAATGACTAGATCCAACCAAGATGACTTGAGAGTGTCTGGCTCGTAATTCAATGCATGGTGAATTACTTCTCGGACGATATGTTTAAAGATTCTGCAGGGTTGACGGAGTAAACATTAGCCGTTTTTCAAAGACTTTCTGCTTATTCATACGTTTCTTTTGCGATAATCCAATTTTCCGGGAACACCTTATGAATTCAAGAACCAAATGGTTGGCGATCGGCTATGTCCCAAAGATGACGGATAATGTTGACAAAAACTTAAGCCAACCCCCACACCGATAAAACGGTGTTTACCTTACATCTCTGAACACTCGGATTTTCCTGGAAAATCTCTTAAAGATTTCTTGAAAAAAGCCATGGTCCACCTGTGCTGTGTGAGCAGAAGAGCTTAGATTGACTTGTTCCATTATATGTATGTTCCATATGTAAATACCTGTTTTCTTTCCTCTTTTCGCTCTCCACTTCTCCCACCCATATATTTCAAAAAAATATATTTTATTTTTTCCAAATCCATATTCTTATTTTCCATAGGATTATTCAAATAATAATCTGTATATATTTACCATGTGCGTATAATCTTTCTCCATTTTTACCCCTTTGTATATTTCCCACTTTAATGGGTTTCTCTCCGTCTTGTAACCCCAAGGAGAATCCTCTGCAAGACCTGTGTGTCTTAATAAAGGTTTTTGTGTGTGTAAAAACTTCCGCCTAAAGCGCGCTCCATCTATCAGGGCTTAGGTAAATAATATTCGCTAAGTTTATGAAAATTCGAAACTATTATAGATGCGTATGATTCTTAAAAAAAAAGTTCTACTGCCCTTACTGCAATGGAAAAATTTAATGGAAGGGCCTGGCTCATCAGTGGTGAACCCTCCCAGTGGTTTCGCTAGTTTAATCTACCAATCATACGCGTCTATAATAGTTTCGAATTTTATAACAGATCGCGCGCTGATGCATCTTAATTCCCTAAGCTGCAGGCGCTATGCACATTTTGTGTTACGACAATATCCATTAACTGATATTACTCTACATAAAGTTTACAAAGAGAAATTGAAAATATATTTTTGGTAAATAGTAGATATTTATTTCGAAAAAAGACAATTTGCCACAGATAGAAGCTGTATCATTTTATAGAAAAGTTAGAACAAATATATATTGTTGTCCTTGTCTTAGATTTGAAAAAAAGAAAGACAATACAAGGTCCCGATGGCTTAACCTGAACTAAACGCTCCTAGCTTTACAGTAATGCTGGAAACTGATTTGAAAATTATAAATTGGTAAATCAATACCTTTGTTGCAGGGATCAGTAGAAGTGTCACAACGTTGGATGACGAGGCCTAAGTTAGTAAACAATGATGAAGAATTAATACTTATTGAAAGAAATATTTATTTAATAAATCACACAAATTAATATCAATACAAATGTTATTCAAAAACAATTATTAAAATTTATGAGGGATAGTTCCTTTTCTGGCCCGTCAAAACCAAACGTTAAGTCGAAAAGCAGCCTTGTTTACCGGAATTTCTTTTAGGGCTAATTCTTTGTTCTTGCTCGCGCATGCGCGGCCGGCGGCAGCCGGCCGTGTTGCCACTGTTCGGTTGGTCCAAAAAAGTACCTATTGTCGCGACACTCTCCCACCTTGACCTTTTGAACTTTGCTATAAGGTCAATACTAATTTAAAAAAAACAAAGAAGGAATTATCTCAAATCTAACAGAATGTTTTATGATTAAATTTTCTCTCAAACTTCAATTAAACCTAATCGGTAACTTGACTTCTCTTCCAGAAAGCGTGTAAACTCTCCCTACTTTTACTGGAGTAGTTTTCTCTTGCACTGACACGGACTCCACACTGGGTGTTTTCTCCCTGACGATCTCATTCTCCGCTGGCTTAAGCTCCCCGTCGCCTTGCTCTACGTCCTCAGATGGTACTTCAAGTGGGAACAATCGTTGCACTGCACGCTTCATGAATCCAGACTTAGTCTTAACTTCCACAAGTCTTCGCACAATGTCAGTTCCAGGAAACACCTTCGTAATCTTTCCCATAGGCCAGTTTATTTTCTTCCTGTTTTCAACCTCCACAAGGACGATATCTCCAACTTTTAACTGTCGTTGTTTCTTGCGATTGTCGTGATGCACCAACAATCCTAGGTACTCGCTTCTGAACCTCTTACGGAAATCCTTCAGGAGTCGTTTGCGTTTCTCATAGCTCTTCCCAAAATTACACCTGAATTCATTTAGATCAATCTCTCCTTCAGCTCTCGGTTCTCGAAGAAACATCTCTGGGGTTAATGGCACAAGATCATCATTGTCCTCAGCAATGTAGGTGAGTGGTCGCGCGATGATAACTCGTTCACAGTTTTCGAGGATCGTCACCATTTCTTCGTAGTTGACAACACGTTTTCCCAGCAATCTTCGAAGCAGTTTTTGGTGAGTCCAACAATTCTCTCGATCCAACCTCCCCACCACGGTGCTGCTGGAGGATTTAGCTTCCATTTCACTCCAAAATTAACTCGATAAAGCTCGTTCCGGAGTCCAACTAGATTCGTCCCATTATCTGAGTAGATGACTGCAGGGCAACCTCGTCTTGCCACGAACCTCTCTACTGCTCCCACCAATGCTTCCGTCGATAATGAAGTCACCAGTTCGAGGTGGACCGCACGGTATACACCACAGGTGAAGATGACGAACCAAACCTTCTGTCCATCTTCCAGATATAAAGGTCCTCCGAGGTCAATTCCTGTCACCTCAAAAACCACAACATCTCGTACACGATGTTGAGGCAACGATGCTTCTGGTACGTCGACTCGCTTGGTTTCAAATCGTCGACAGCGAGGACATTTATGAATTACATGACGAACTAGTTGTCGAGCTTTTGGAATCCAGAACTTCTCTCTTAGTACTGATCGCAGCGTCTGGGCTCCACAGTGGTACATTTTCTCGTGGACTGATTTCACAATTAGCTCTGTGACCGGATGATTCGTTGGGATCAAAATTGGCAATCGGAACAGTTCATCGTCATTTCGATTCACTATCCTCGTTTTCACTCTCCATAATCCTTCTTTATCTTGGAACGCGTGTAGCTGCTTCATCTTGGGATCTTCCTGACCGATCGATTCACTCTGTATTATCTTAACTAGGGACTTTTCAGCACTGTCTAGCTCCTCTTGTGAGATGACATCTCCTTTGTATTCAGAGGGCTTGAAACGTAGCATCCACGCGATTACTCTCAGTATTTGTGTTAGAGTCACTTCACGTTTTCCCTCGTATAGATTCAGATACCATGGATTCTCCTCGGGCTTTTTGGCTACAAATCCAGCCACCACAGTCTTCCTCCTCTCTTCTTCAATGGCTTCCAGATCATACTGTACTTTTGATACTGGCCAGTCTTCTTTCTTTTCCTGAAGCCATTTTGGTCCCTCCCACCATCCGGATTTTATGAATTTCGATGGGGATTCACCACGGGATGGAAGATCTGCTGGATTGTGTTCCCCTGCGACATGGTTCCAATCTTCATTCTTCGTAAGTGTTGTGATCTCCTTGACACGGTTGGAAACAAACTGAGCCCAATTCTCTTGTTGTTGTATCCAGTATAGGGCAGGACTGGAGTCTGTCCAACATTGAATCTTCTCCGGACTTTCTTCTAAATTTTCCAGAACATGCACCAACAGTCGTGCTCCAATCAAACAGGCTAATAGTTCCAGTCGTGGAATCGTGATCCTCTTAATAGTTGCCAGTCGATTTCTTGCTTCAACGAATCGCACTACTATGACTGACGCATTCTCTATTCGCATGAAGATCACCGTTGCGTACGCTATAGCTGAAGCGTCACAAAACACGTGCAATGTTGTTCTTCCTTTGATAGGTAAGATCCATCGAGGTATCTTGATCTGATCCAATTCTAAAGCTTGCTTCCTCCATTTTATGAACTCGACCCGTCTGTCTTCGTTCAGCTGTTCATCCCATGATTTATTCTCCTTCCAAGCATCTTGAACCATCTTCTTAATCTTGATTGTAGCTGGACAGGTAAATTGAATCGGATCAAAAATGCGATGGCAGGCTGACAAGATACTTCTCTTTGTGATTGATTTTTCTTCATCTATATTTTTCAATGACTGCACATTAATGGCAATAGTGTCAGTCTGAAGGTGCCATTTCATACCCAAAATAGAGGCTGGATCTTGTTCTGTGATTCCAGGTTCATTCCACATCCAGTCTCGTAACTCAAATTTGGCTTGCATCATGATGTCGGAGGATTCCTTGATAAATTTTTTGACATCATGTGTAGATGACAAACTAAGAATGCAGTTGTCGACGTAAAAACTTCGGGCAAGAAGTTCTGCGCACCTATTATCTTGAAACTGCGGCAGGCTCAAATGATACTTAATGGTTGCAGCTAGCAGAAAAGGACTTGAGGTAAGGCCAAAGACTACTCGGCAATGCCTGTAAAATTTTAGTGTCTTCTGGTCCTTTTTCCACCAAAGGAACCGAAGGAATTCACGATCTTCTTCTCGAACCTGAATCTGGAGAAAAGCTTTTCGTATGTCTGCAATGATGCCATACTTTCCAAGTCTAAACCGCAAGAGCAAATCAGGAATGAGCTCAATCAGGTTGTCTCCTTTTTCCAGACATTGATTTAATGATGGGAGCCCCTTTTTCTTGCAACTTGCGTCGAATACTGGACGAATAGGAGTGGTGTGACTATCCTTGAGCACTGGGCGATGAGGGAGATAATTGCACTCCTCCCATTTATCCTCAACTTCCTCGATGATTTTCTCTTTTTCCCACTCCTCAAAAATAGTATCATACTCCTCATACAGCATCTTGCCCTGGACATTCCTTGTTGTAGTCAGCAATCTATTTTCTGTAGTTCGGCGATTGATCGGAACTGGTGGGTGTCCAGCTATCCATGGTAGTGACACGATGTACCTTCCGCTTTCGTCTCGTTTCACAGTCTCCTTGAAATGAGTGTTGGATGCTTCGATTAAATCTTTCCTAGATTTTGTTTCTGCTGCATCCATGATTCCAAGCACATCTAATTTCCATAAATCCTGAACGTCGAAACTGTTAACGTGAAGTGAAGTCACGATCAGGCATGAATCTTCCATGTCGTTACCTACTGCTGGTCCCATTACTGTTCACCCCAGCTTGGTTTCTGTCGCCACAACTCCACTTTGCAATATTTGCATTCTGCCTGTCAGAATGCCGCTGAGCAAGTCCGAACCAATTAACATGTGGATCGGTCTCTCTTCGCCTTGGTATATGTCAGTCAAGTTGATCCCTCGAGCTTTTAACTCATTGAGTATAGTATGATCCTGTACTTGACTGATGTGTCCGCAAATTACTTCCTGATCCAAGAATTTGAGATCATCCATGTATTCGTTGTTGAGGCTGGAAACATTTACTTTGTACACATTGTGCTTCTTTTGACGAATTTCTCCGCCTCCAAACAGATTGTGGGTAAGTGTAACTTGCTGCACTCTCTTTAGGCCCAGTGCGTCCACCATTCTCTTTGAAATATAGGACCGCTGGGATCCACAGTCAAGCAACACTCGAACATTATGCTTCCCCTTTGGTCCGCTTATCTTGACTATCAGAGTTTGTAGATAGACTCCTCCCACGGTAGCGTTGTTCAAAGTTGTTGACGTGAATTGATTGGCGGTCTCTTGCTCTGTTGCAGGACTTTCCCCTGAAACCTTTAGTTCCGCTTTTTGGAGATGAGAAGTCATCTGGGCTTCCAAAGTAGGACACATAATGGCGTAATGCTTCCCTCTGCAGACAGGACAACGTGGCTTAATCCGGCATTTCTTGAATGCGTGGCCAGGAAGCAGGCACCAAAAACAAACATTCTTCCCTTTAGCCTTATCTTTCTTCTCTGGTAGATGCATCCGCTGTCCACTGTAGCATTCTTGACTCGGGTGACCATTCCCACAAAAGATGCAGTTGTTTCGCATCCGAGTGGTGTTGGCGATCTGAGTGGTGTTGGCGAGGTCAGTAGCCGTCGGCATTTTACTTCCAGTATTCTTCTTAGAAAGAGATTTCCTGTTTGATCGATCATCCTTCGCATCTTGATTGTTGTCGATCTTGAACGCTGCTTTGGCCATATTCACTCGACTCTCGCCCTTCACCTCTGTCTTCAAAAACGTCATGAGTTGTGTCAACTTATCCTGTACTCCTCTTCCGCTCCCCGTATATTGACTTCGTTCCCATACTCTCAGGGTGTCCTCTGGTAGCGCTGATTCGACGAGTGGGTACGGCATAGCCGCAAACTTGTCACGAGCGACGCCCAATGTTTCTAATGCTCGCAGTTGTGTCTCCAGTCTATCGTAAAGCTTCACTACAGACATCTTACCTTCGGCTCTCACATTCTGAAGCACATTCTGAAGCAGGTCACGCACATAAATCTCAACAAGCATTTCATCCTCTCCAAAACGTGATTTGATATACTCGATGACTTTAGGGTAGTTGTCGGCACTCGGTGGAAAACTTTCGACTGCTTCTCTTGCCTCGGAGTTCTCGGCAGTGGCTTGAAAGAGATACTGAAACTTAGGCATCTGTGGATCCCGGTCAATCGTGCTGAACTGACTCCAGAATGTAATCCATTCTCTTGGTTCTCCCCCAAACTTCTTGAACTCCAGCTTCGGTAGTCGATAGTTCATTGCTGCTGTGCCGCTGATTGTACTAGTACTAACGTCATCCTCTTCCGCAAGAGCCTCGTAATCAGTCATAATGTTACTGAAATTATCTTCGTACTCACAAACGGATTCGTACTCAGCAGTGAAAATGTCTTCAGACGCTGATTCTCGTAGCAGAGCTTCATCCATCCTCATGTTCAATATTAAAAGCTTTTCATGGTGGGTCTGGAGTCGGCGGAGGATTTTCTCTACATCTGCTTTCTTGACTTCCTTCTTCTTGATCTCTGTTTCGAGCTCATTGAACGCCTTGGTGAACATTGCACGCACTGGCGTCCTAAGCTTTTTCAGTTCAGCACTACTAACTGGTTGGTCAGCCATCCTGAGAAGTAATCACTGGTTCACAGTTGCACCTTTGTGTAATCAGTAATTCTTCAATCTTTATCCTGTCGACTGCGCCAAAATGTTGTCCTTGTCTTAGATTTGAAAAAAAGAAAGACAATACAAGGTCCCGATGGCTTAACCTGAACTAAACGCTCCTAGCTTTACAGTAATGCTGGAAACTGATTTGAAAATTATAAATTGGTAAATCAATACCTTTGTTGCAGGGATCAGTAGAAGTGTCACAACGTTGGATGACGAGGCCTAAGTTAGTAAACAGTGATGAAGAATTAATACTTATTGAAAGAAATATTTATTCAATAAATCACACAAATTAATATCAATACAAATGTTATTCAAAAACAATTATTAAAATTTATGAGGGATAGTTCCTTTTCTGGCCCGTCAAAACCAAACGTTAAGTCGAAAAGCAGCCTTGTTTACCGGAATTTCTTTTAGGGCTAATTTTTTGTTCTTGCTCGCGCATGCGCGGGCGGCGGTAGCCGGCCGTGTTGCCACTGTTCGGTTGGTCCAAAAAAGTACCTATTGTCGCGACATATATTTTTTCAAAATGTGTTTAAAACCCTTTCTAGAACAAGTATCCTTTTTTAAAAAAGAAAGATTAGGACCGGTAAACAAACTTCAAGCTTTGGAAAAATGGTAAACTTACTTCTGGGGCGTCGTCCAAGTCTGATTCATAGGCATCGTAGCTATAGGAGTAGGAACTGCGTCAAAACACAGTGTCTCTTATTCCAATTCTTTAATATCATTTCAGTTAAAGGAATAATATAAAGAAGCTAAAACGCGACATATAGGATAAAGATTGCGTCTCGTAAACACAACCCTATTCAATTCTGTTGTCTCGTTGGTAGAATTATTCCTGATACCATGATATAGATATTCATTGTAGATAGATTGAATACAGATCTCGATACATTTCTCAATAAGGTGACCCCTTGTGAATTTAGAACAAAGGTACCAACTCTTTCTCAATTACAATTTCTGCGATGAGGTTGCGGCTTAAATCCACTTCCTGCTAAAAACTAGTCTCAAGATGTATAAATAAATATGCCAGTTTATTGTTTATGTATTTGATTGATTATTTTTATCGAAATCTCTTTTTAAGTCTTTGAAGCTTTTCATATTTGCTGGATCGTAGTTCTATTGAAGCGCAGAAAGTGTATTCTGCTGCCAAATTCTGACAGTGGTCTGTTTCTATGCGCAATGTATCCAATGAGAATCTAAAAGACTAACTTAAGGATCAATAGTGAATTGCCAAGAACTCTCTGCCAGAGTTAATGTTTAGGTCTAGCATTCTAAGCACGTGGTAACCGGGAACCTTTCCCAACGTATATTACTGGTAAACTCCTATTCCAGCTATCAGGTAGAATTCTTGGTGGAAATTATGGTTTGAAGTCGGCTCTTTCTCATAGTTCCAGCCTGACGGTATACGGCTTGGCATAGCCGGAATTTAATCTGGTCTGATGGCCAGGAGTGTAGTGGGGTCTAATTTTTTTACATTAAATATGTAAATAGCCTGCAATAAATGTATAAATGTTTAATTTTTTGGTTTAAATTGATATTTTAAGTTTATTTTCACACATATCATACATCTAGAACACACAGGAATTCTCACACTTACACACAATCTTTGGTACAGCGCGCAGGGCAATCCTCGATTTTTAAGAGATGGGTGCATTTTGCCCAGTCCTCCTTGACTAGAACATGATATACGTTAGACTGCATTGGGTACAATGTGTTTATTTTAATGATTATATTAATTTAGTAAAATGTAGAGCAAAATTTTTAACAAACAGAAGAAAGGAATATAAATCGATCATATCAACTTATGATATGACTATATATATATATATATGTGAAAATATATATAATATATAATATATAAATATATGGCGCCAGCCATCAGCAACTTTCAGTTGCACGATAAGGAGATGCCTTTTTCTTAATTTACGCACCTTATCCAAGTACAATGTTACATTTGTACTATTTTTTCACATTGTGTAGCGTCCTCACGCAATTCTGGCCTTAACTACCCGTTTCATGATTTTTCAGGATGCCTTAATGACCAATTTTTTTGGTCGTTGAGGTACAGCTTGCACCACGCTGATGAGGGCCAACAGCCCGAAACGCGTCCGTGGTTAGCTTTTCTTGATTAATCAAGAATGGGTATTTGGCCGATTCTGGAATAATTAAAAATCAATGAGAATAGTTGATATTTATTCCGATAGATGGCGCCAGCCATCAGCAACTTTCAGTTGCACGATAAGGAGATGCCTTTTTCTTAATATATATATATATGTGATGATGAGTTGCTGTCGACTTATCTGTGATGAGATCCTGTCGACTCATGTAATGAGATGATGAGAATTCCAGTAGCTTTTGTAGAGATCCTGTCGACTACTGAAATAATAGTTGAAGTCCTGGTAGCTCTTGTTGTACTGTGTTGACCAAGAGGAACAGTCAGGATGTAGAGTTTTCCAGTACCTCTCTGCACCTTGGAAGACCTTTAAAAGTTCTCACAAAATACAGGCAGTCGTGGTCGAGGCAGAGTGGAAAGCTGGGGATATCCATACACAAAAAACGAAGACACAGTTGCATTAAGAAAGTTCCGTTAACAGATAAAAGCTGAGCTAGAAGCGCAAGATGGAGATAGACGAATTCTTCCTAACTACATGTTGGATGAGATCGACATAACATACGACCGACGTGAGCTGACGCTAAGGGTGAACTAAACTAAACTGAACTGTACTGACTGAGCTGTCAAGAGACTGTAAGGTGATGATTTATAGGTTCAAGACGGGGCGACCTTATGTGACATGGGCGTTTCTGAGAAAAGGGGGGCCTTGGCATGTCCAGGTGTGAGAGGGGTCTCTGCATTCCACCACATGTGACAGTGTGGGTGGCCTTGTTTGTGGGAATTGTAAATCTACCTGATTTATGAGTTCCATCTTTAGACTGTTGTTTTGGCAATACTATGCTCGATCTCTGCTTTAGCTCAACTCTTAAATCTATTACAGATTTTATTTATTTATCCACTTTGTACAAATTACATTACATAGGGTGATGTAAAGACACAGATTAATCATGCGCATAATTACTTATAGATGTGTCTCTATATACAACATGGCAATCTTGTTATAAGTTATATAGACAGTATGGGGTTGTTGGTTTAAATTACCATATATATATATATATATATATATTATATAAAATCTAAAAACTCAAATATTTATATATTTCAAAAATATATATTTTATTTTTATTCATTGAGATATTTCTACTTTTGGTTATCATCGTTTTTAGAATGACTTTCAGTTTTGTTGTAAATATGCGTAGTTAACATATCTATCTTTTTGAAATACTAATATAGGGGATTAACTTTATAAATTCTATATAATGTGAAAATAACTAATGTGTAATATTTACTCAAGTAATTGAAAATAAAAGCTGCTTGATGGTAAATAATTATTTTTTATCACCACTGCGCCTTCAACTCTTCATCTTATCGATCCTTTGTCTTATCAATCCTTTATCTAACAAAAAACAAATTATTCATAATATATATATATATATATATGTGGTAGGCAGGTTATGCAGTCGTGGGGGCCAAAGAGGTTTAGGCGTCAAACATCAAGACAAAAGGACTAGGCAGGTTAGATATTATCTAGAATAGAGGCCAGCGCAATCAACTATAGACATTATATACCTATTTACAAATCAATATATCTATGAATGGAATTCTACATTATTCTTTTGATCCGACTAAAGAAACCATATAGAGATAGTATTTTAATGATGATATCCAGGTGTTCCAATAACCTTCTTTTTTTTTCATAATTTCTGATGAGCCTAAAAAAAACCTTAAATATAATTATTTTTTGGTCTAATTCTCACTTTTTTCTGATAATTCATGATTCCTCTTTATACCATTGTATTTATTACAGGCTACCGATTATAAACTAATATCTGAAATTTCGATGTTCTCAAAGAGGCACTTCAAGTACTGTTTCTGGCATTATATTTTTCAAACTTTGATGTTCAATTATCCCAATTTTAACCGATCACATACAAATCCCGTTTTTTTACTTCCGCTCATATAACAGTATATACCACATACTATTGACTCCTTTAATATACCGTAAATATAGAGGCTGCCTGGCCGGCATTCATAGTTCTTCAAATTGAAGACACTTCGACCAGTAAATCTTTGTTATTCTCTCGACGTTTCGACAAAAAACTTTTGTACTCGTCAGGAGCGAACAAAAATTAAAACATTTGGCAAAGAGTGAAAAAATAGTACAAATGTGATATTGTACTGGGATAAGGTGCATAATTATGAAAAAATGCATCTCCTTATCGTGCAACTGAAAGTTGCTGATGGCTAGGCCAGAATTGCGTGAGACCGCGACACAATGTGAAAAAATAGTACAAATGTGATATTGTACTGGGTACTATTCTTGATTAATCAAGAATGAGTATTTGGCCAATTCTGGAATAATTAAAAATCAACGAGAATAGTTGATTTTTATTCCGATAGATGGCGCAAGCCATCAGCAACTTTCAGTTGCACGATAAGGAGTTGCCTTTTTTCATAATTTGGCAACGAGTTAAAAATAATTCTTAATATAGTATTTCAGAGATATTAAGAGAGACAAAACAAGTTCTTAAGCCGTATTTATTGGTTTGTATCCAAGTATAGATAATAAGGCGCAGGATAGATGTGGTTACCTTCTTTTCTACTTGGATTTTGGATTCAAAAGTATTTATTAATAAATGAATCAAATAACCATATCTTCTCCCAGAGGTTTACTTTATAGTTTTTATTCTGCATTTTTAAAACTGGAAAAAAAAAGTAAAACAGGAGATAAAATCCATCTTGTTAATGGTTTTAAATGTTATGATATTATTATTATACAGGACAAAATGAAGAATAATTAACTCAATTAGGGATCATCGTCTTTTGTAGTAAAACTATCAATGGTCTCTTCTTCTTCTTTCTTATCTCCACTCAATCATTTTATGGTATCAAGTTGTGACCCTTGATGGTGTCTGTTTTACAACCATCATGACTGGGTGAAGTAGAATGTGTCTGCCTTTGTCATTAAGAATGGGAACACTACTCAGTGGCAGGCCGACTTAGCTCCAAAAGAAATGGCCGCCTCTGACATGAGGAACAGACGCCATGTACAGCCGCTCCTAACATGGAGTACAAACGCTGCTCATCCTGTATCCCTAGATTAGGAGCCCTTACAGGGTACTATCAGCCGGGCCAGCTGAACCCAGGCTTTTTAGCGAGCTTGTTACTGCTTGCCCTCCTCCTTTTTCATCCGGGCTTGGGACCGGCAAAGGCGGAGTTCTATCAATGGTAATTAATACTAGCTTTAAAAATCAATATATCTAAATAAGAGTTGAGTGAAATTACTTTCTTTCTTTAAGGGTGAAAGATAAGTTCCTCACTGTTCTCTCAATACATTCACAATACGCACTATGAACATAAAGCTTACATGTCCATATCTCAAAATCTGTCTATTGGATTACCCACTTGTTCATCAACTTCTCTTCATCTTTCTTATATCCATTCAATCATATTAGGGTATCAAGTTGTGACCCTTGATGGTGTCTGTTTAATTTTTCTTTCCATGTTTCATATTTTTAAAAAAGTTTTCATATTCTTCTTTCTTGTATCCACTCAATCATATTACGGTATCAAGCTTGTAAAGTTGACAACCATCCTGATTGAGTGAAGTAGAATGCGTCTGCGTTTGTCATTAAGACTGGGAGCAATACTCAGTGGCAGGCCGACTTAGCTCCAAAAGAAATAGTCATCTCTGACATTAGGGACAGACGCCATGTGCAGCCGTTTCTAACATGGAGTAAAAACGCTGCTCATTCTGTATCCCTGGATCAGGAGTCCTTACAGGGTATTATCAGCCGAGCCAGCTGAACCCAGGTTTTTTAGCGAGCTTGTTACTGCTCCCCCATGATCCTCTCATCGGATCTGTAAAGAATAAAGGGCTCCCCATAGGAGAACACATATTCCTCCTCTGCTGATATAATTCCATATCAGACATTAAATTGATTGACAAGCTTCAAGATTCAGCGTTATCCTATTGGTTGATTCTAGTTTGCCTTAATAAATCAACTAAGTTGTTCACTATGGGTTGGTGCGATAGGCTCGAATAAATAAACCTCACATCAAAATACATTTTCCAAACTTTCTGAGCTATATAACTTCATGAATTATGATTGTTTGATTGAAATAGGCCCTACATCAGAGTCTAAGCTGAAAGGTTAGTGAATAGATTGTAGTTAATGGAATAATTAACTTTTTTCATAGGTACAGATGGGGATGCTGAGGTCGACGAGTAGCACAGGCAATTGGACGTGAGCCGGGAAACAGGCACAATGCTCCATGGCCTTTTCCACGATGCACGAGTTCAAACATGACTGAATCACACCAACTCTCTGTGATCCAGGTCCACTGTGTGCATGTTCAGACATGACTGAATCACCTCATCTCTTCGTGCTTCAAGTTCATGATGTACATGTTCAGACATGACTGAATCACACCATCTCTGTGTGCCCCAGGTCCATGATGTACATGTTCAGACATGACTGAATCACACCATCTCTCTGTGTGCTCTAGGTACATTATGCACATGTTCAGACATTACTGAATCACACCATTTCTCCGTGCTCTAGGTCCATGATGTATATGTTCAGGCATGACTGAATCACACCATCTCTCTGTGCTCTAGGTCCATGATGTACATGTTCAGACATTACTGAATCACACCATTTCTCCGTGCTCTAGGTCCATGATGTATATGTTCAGGCATGACTGAATCACACCATCTCTGTATGCTCTAGGTCCATGATGTACATGTTCAGACATTACTGAATCACACCATTTCTCCGTGCTCTAGGTCCATGATGTATATGTTCAGGCATGACTGAATCACACCATCTCTGTATGCTCTAGGTCCATGATGTACATGTTCAGACATTACTGAATCACACCATTTCTCCGTGCTCTAGGTTCATGATGTATATGTTCAGGCATGACTGAATCACACCATCTCTGTGTGCCCCAGGTCCATGATGTACATGTTCAGACATGACTGAATCACACCATCTCTCTGTGTGCTCTAGGTCCATGATGTACATGTTCAGACATTACTGAATCACACCATCTCTCCGTGCTCTAGGTCCATAATGTACATGTTCAGACATGACTGAATCACACCATCTCTGTGTGCTCTAAGTCCATGATGTACATGTTCAGGCATGACTGAATCACACCATCTCTGTGTGCTCTAGGTCCATGATGTACATGTTCAGGCATGACTGAATCACACCATCTCTCCGTGCTCTAGGTCCATGATGTACATGTTCAGACATGACTGAATCACACCATCTCTGTGTGCTCTAAGTCCATGATGTACATGTTCAGACATGACTGAATCACACCATCTCTCCGTGCTCTAGGTCCATTATGTACGGAGGGTGTTCACACTTATAGGAAACGAGCGCCCGGTGTAAAAAAGGAACTATTTTTTTATTTTTAAAAATCAACAACGTGGAATTCGAAAAGGCTTAAGCTAATTCTAACACGCAATACATTTTTTTCAAAAAAAAAAAAATGCCCTTCAAATACAATAATTTCATAAGAGGTTATATTTTAGGACTTTCCAGAGCTAGTCTTACCTATTTGGACATAATTAAAATATGCAAACAAGATGATATCAACATTTCTAAAAAAGGTATTAATAATATTATTCACGAAAAAATATTAAGTTTTTATTCAAAGAACCTACGGAGAAATGGACAAAAGATTATCACCCTATATCTGTGAGAACTCCTGCAACTGTCAAAAAAGTGAAAACATATATTACAAAAGGAAATCCTATGCCACAAAGAGATATAGCCAAATTAATAGGAACATCAGTGTCAACAATAAATAAAATAATAAATAAAGATTTAGGCCTAAAAGCTACAAAAAAACATGCGGTTCACAAATTGTTTCAGAGCCATATTCGTCAGCGACACACTATCAGCAGATATTTTTATGAAAATTTCTTGGCTGCTGATAGATGAAAATTTATTGTTACATATGACGAAGCATGGGTATATTCAACCGATTGCGACAGAAAAAGAGCTATATACTATCAAAAAAGGGTGGGAAAATATAGGCCAATTTGGTTGAAGGAATGTGCCGAAAGTTACCCCAAAGGATTTATGGTGGCATGCGGTTTATCATATGAAGAAAAATTAAAAATAAGAAAAGTTGAAAGAAATGCCAAAATAAACTCGGAGTACTATCAAAACAACATTTTAGAACCTATATTTTTAAATGATATTCCCTCTATCTATTGAAAACAGAGCAACAAAGTCTGGTTTCACCATGATAACGCCACAAGTCATACCTCATCTTCAACCCAAGCTTATTTGGAAGATCTAAGGCAAAGAACAGGAATCAACACTATTCCAAAGAACAGAACCCCTGTAAAATCTCCTGATTTAGCCCTGATGGATTTTTGCATTTTTGGATGCCTTAAAAGAGCACTTGGAAAGAGACACCCTAGGACAATTATAAGTCTCTGGAAAGTGGTAAAGGAAGAATGGGATCTTTTGAGTATGACCATGATCAGAAAGTGTCTGCTATCGTGGAAAATCAAGTGCTGTTCTGTAAATAAACAAAAAGGCTTTCAAATAGAACATTTGAAAATTTTCAAGTAGGGTGTTAATTTTTAATATTTTATAATAAAACTTGTCTCCTATAAGTGTGAACACCCTCTGTACATGTTCAGATATGGCTGAATCACACCATCTCTGTGTGCTCTAGGTACATTATGCATATGTTCAGATATGGCTGAATCACACCATCTCCCCATGCTCTAGGTCCATGATATACATGTTCAGACATGACTGAATCAACTATCTCTCTGTGTGCTCCAGGTCCAAGAAGCACATGTTCAGACATGACTAATCATAACATCTCCAAGTGCTCCAGGTCCAAGATGCACATGTTCAGACATGACTAATCATAACATCTCTAAGTACTCTAGGTCCAAGATGCACATGTTCAGACATGACCGAATCACACCATCTCTCTGTGTGCTCCAAGGCCAGGACCATTATCTCATGTTCAGTCACGCTTGAATTACACTCTGAATCTGTTATTATTTATGGTGTTTTCAATTATCAGATTTTTATATATTAAAGAAACAGTAAATTCCTATTGTGAAATATTTACCTAATCAACAATTATATGGCTTTCCATGTTATGTCTGGACTTACCCTTTGAGTCGCGGGAGTTGCTCGACCTTTGATATCTTTGGTGTAATCTGTACAGTTGGTGGCGTATGGCGCCTCCAGAACGTTCATTTGGGTCTAAGGCACAATTAATGGATTTCACATACACACACACTCACCTGTTTTAGATTTGGTTAGAACAATTGTCTCAAGATAGATTCTAGTGGCATGGCTGGCAAGGGTTGATAGGCAATGTCAATATACATTCGGACAAAGTGTAACAAATGAGATTACAGGTTTAATGCTGAGGATTGCATGCTGGTCCCAGAAAGTGGTTGGTGGTTCCAGTTTTGAGAGGGAAAGTTGTTTCTATTCCAACAATGAACGAGATGCCCTACCCTTTTTAAGGAAAATGCCATGTTTATTTTTCTGGCCAGTATGATAAGGGAATGACAACAACTTGGCTAATAATAAAAAGCACTGGTCTGATCAGCAGAACTATATATAATGGGATTGATTACACATTGATTCAATCTGACATACCATTCCTGATCTACCTTCATGTCGTGTCAAAGTTTCAACCGGTTATATCAGATATCATTTGAATGTACACAGAACAAACCAACAAACACAAACCTTTCGACTGAATTGTATACAGATATTCAGAATACACCAAAATTCAACATGATAGCAATAATAAGAGGCTAATGTTTGTGTAACATTATTTTGAATTTGTAGGTCATTTAGGCATATCGGTTTGATGGTGAAGGTGATTTGGGCGTACCGGTTTGATGGTGAAGGTGATTTGGGCGTACCGGTTTGATGGTGAAGGTGATTTGGGCGTACCGGTTTGATGGTGAAGGTGATTTGAGTGTACCGGTTTTATGGTGAAGGTGATTTGGGTGTACCGGTTTAATGGTGAAGGCGATTTGGGCATACCGGTTTGATGGTGAAGGCGATTTGGGCATACCGGTTTGATGGTGAAAGTGATTTGGGCGTACCGGTTTGATGGAGTAGGTATACGTCCTGCCAGGCTTGATGATCCTGCCATCGCGGTAGACCAGGGGGTTTTCATAAGGCGAGTGGATTTCGATCAGACCGTAGACTTCCCTAAGAGGCTGGTTGTATTCCTCAGGCTGGAGGTCTAGCAGCACGCTCAGGTATGTCCCTGCCACAGCACCATACATGATGATAGAGTTATGGCAATTTGAGATTCCTCAGAGACTCTTATATTTTTATTTATTCAATAAGTGCTGTATAGCACATCTAGAAATAGAAAATAACTAAATTTAAATATTTGTTTTTCCAACCGTTGCTGCTTTTCGATAATGTTTTAAAAGATAATTTTAAAGTAAGATATGAGATTTTGATCTCAATATCAGCTATATTTAGCATCGTGAGAAAATTGTTCAGTCGTCTGGAATCTTTTACAGCCTTATTATATTTTCCTATTTTTCTCATTTAATCCAAGGCTTCTCTTGCCTTTGACTGGCAATATCAGAAGATCTAAACGCACTCTACGGTGATTCATTATCTGGATGGCGTTGTCCGCTCACTTCACCAGTTCCAAAATGCTCAGCCTTTCATCCAGAGCTTTAACAAACTACCTTTTTTGCTTTGTATTCATCCACATCAGAACTCTAATTTGTTTTATTGTGACTGAGAGCTGCTTAAGTAGACTATATGGAAGTCTCAACGTTCAATCTTAACTCCCTGAGAATGACAGATGTCTACTTTTGCTCTTTCCTGACGTCAAGCGTTCACATAATCTTTCAGTTTGAAAATAAAATGGAGATTCTGTCTGATGAATGATGATACTTACAGCACACATCTCAGCTTTGAGACATCTCACAATTGAAATCTAATACATGTTCATCTGGCTATCTATTCTCCTAGTCACTGAGCATTTCAAGAGGAATTTGAGAAATTCGAAAGGGTAAAATGAAGAGAATAAAATGAATGGATAGACGAAGAACGAGGCAATAAGAGCAAAAGTTAGAAAAACATGACACCTCTAGAACCTGCCCGAAATAAGATAAACTCAAGATTATGTCATTCGACCCAATGCTCTTGCTTCGGTTGAGGTAACTAGAGCCGTCTGTCAGTTTGTGACAGCGAACGCGAGACTACTGGAGACACGTGCTTAACTTTTTACACCATATGTTACATGGCAGCTTCTCACTATTGTAAATTTGAGTCGAGTGGTTGGCATCAGTTCAAGTCGACCCTTGATCCAGCGTTTTGATTTTCTGAGAGGCTCTTAACATGCCTTTCCATATTCTGTATATAAGCTTCTTCTCGACCATCCCGATTTGTTCGTCGTTGTTACATCAGTAATACCTACGGCTACGTTCGACATTTCAGTCTGGATGTTTGTAGGGAGGGCTCTTCGCACGAACTCTGGATGAAGACACCCTTGATAACCTTCAAGTTTTCCTAGGCTGCATTCCTATTTTTCTTGAACTTGGAGAAAATATTTTTATGAGAATAATTGCTTATAAAAATACTCTCTGAAAAATATACTTATTATAATGCAGTAAAAAGGGAAAATAAATTTTTTAGCTCTAGCTATTAAACAATTCGATTTATATGATTAAAAATAAAAGCGGTAGAGGATTTCAAATTTTATTTGATTTTAAATGAAGCAACTGATTATCAAGTTTTATGTTCACTAAATTTTCACATCTTCACTCAATACAGGAACTTAATAGGAACTTTAGATAGGAACTTGTAAATTCTGATTTCTAATTCGTTTGTGGTTCAAATAATCGCTAAAAAAATTTAATTCGCAACTCTCAACAGTTTCTGAGTTGACTTCGTGCACTACATAAGATTCAAAAAGAAATATAGAAATTGGTTCATTCTAGGTCTTTCGACCATCCAGAAGTCTGAAATTTGTACACTTGCATTGTTAATTGGAATGAGAGAGTCTTAAAATTTTCATACTTCAATGTGGTCTGGAGAAGTATATTAAAATTAAATTACAAAATTTGTAAGGCAATTTGGAAATTTGTCCATTCCCGACCATTCTGACAACCCAAAAGTCTAAAAATTCGTAAACTTGAAATATCCTCAGGTTCTAAAAGTGTATAAATTTTCAGATATCTAAATGCTCTGGAATTATGCTGAAAATCGATTGCAAGATTTGTGGACAGACAGACATAGAAGTAAGTTAAATAAAAGCTCTTTAAAAACCTTTCTGTTGGGAAACTTTCCAATGTTCAATATGTGGATAAAAATATATTTTATAATCTCTATATATATAAAAGTCAATTCCTGTCTGTCTGTCTGTTTCGCGATAAACTCAAAAACTACTGAACCAATTGGTTCCAAATTTTGCATGTCGCTTTTTATAAACCTGAGGAAAATTTTTGGCTACATTTTGCTTATTATTTTTGGCTATTTCTTTTTTTTAATTTGAAGAACTATTTTTTTACGCGGACTAATCCGGAATGGAATGAATACCTAAATATGGCCATTTTTTTTAAAGCATCGGTGGCTTAGTGGTAGAATGCTCGCCTGCCACGCGGGCGGCCCGGGTTCGATTCCCGGCCGATGCATTTTTTTTTTACAATTTTTAAAACTAATTTATAAAAAAATATAATATAAATATATACTATTATATCAACTATATATGAATTAAATCAAATACCTAAACACTAATCTCTATCTCTATATATATATAAAAGTCAATTTCTGTCTGTCTGTCTGTCTGTTTCGCGATAAACTCAAAAACTACTGAACCAATTGGTACCAAATTTTGCATGTCGCTTTTTATAAACCTGAGGAAAATTTTTGGATACAATTTGTTTAGTATTTTTGGCTATTTCTTTTTTTCTTTTGAAGAACTTTTTTTTTTACGCGGAGTAATCCGGAATGGAATGAATACCCAAATATGGCCATTTTGTATACGCATCGGTGGCTCAGTGGTAGAATGCTCGCCTGCCACGCGGGCGGCCCGGGTTCGATTCCCGGCCGATGCATTTTTTTTTAACAATTTTTAAAACTCATTTATATTATATCTTCTATCTATATATATATATATAAATGAATGTTTGTATGTTTGTTTGTTTGTTTGTTGGTTTGTATGTCCGGTATACAAATTCGCAGTAGTTCACTAATTCAAACCAAAATTTCCATACATAGGTAAAAAAATACGAGGAAAACGATAGGCTATTTTAAATTATATATAAATTAAATATTAAAACTATATATTCAAATTATTCTACTTAGCTCACGAACAGCGCCCTCTATCAAGGTTATAATACGTTTAAAATCGAAATCTTCTCAAAATTTTATTAATAATAGTGTTCGCTTAATAATTAGAATACTTGATCTAAATCGAAATATTTATAGACGCTCGCTCGATTTGAAGATTTATATCGTAACTAATCTGACTGTAAAGTTTGGAGCGGGACGTTTCACAAGAGTGACATCCACGGCGCCAATTTATAATTGTAACGAATAGTGTTTGAATAAAACATTTAATCGGGTAAACCCGGGCGTTGCCCGGGTAATTCGTCTAGTATAATATAATAATAAATTTCGTTTTTAAACTTTCATGAAATAAAGAGGAGATATGAAAATTAGAAACTATTTTAGACGCGTAAGATTCTTTTTGAAAGTAAACAATTTCTGCTGCCCTTACTGCAATGGAAAAATTAATGGGAGGAGCTGGCTCATCAGTGGTGAACCCTCCCAGCGGTTTCGCCAGTTTAATCTACCATACCGCTGTTTAATTGCATTTTTCGATCTCCCTTTTATAGTGATACTGTTGTTAGACTCTTGGAATGGGTATTTTAGATGAACTATGGACATAAGCTTTGAGGACAGTAGATTTACATTCAATTATAAATATATAATATGCTTCGAGCAATCGCTCTTCCGAAAATATCAAATTGAGTCTTTTATTAGAACATTTACATTACGATGCACTAGGGCGCCATCTGTTATGAAAATTAGAAACTATTTTAAACGCGTAATATTCTTTTTGAAAAAAAAAAAGAAGAGATATACATCAATATGCTAAAGGATAAGGAGGCAGCCTTACCTGGGGTCATGGAAGTGTCATGGCTGATGTTGGATCCCACGATGACCTTGGAGTTCATGGTGTAGCAGTTCCGTGTGAGGGTGAAGACATCAAGGTAAACAGTCCACAGCAGGTTCTCTTCTCTGCAACATAGAGACAGTTTTAGACCATTGGTAGAAACTGGGAAGGAAACTGCTTTGCAATAGATAATTTGACTTTAATATTATTGTGTAGAAAAGTGTGCTAATCGTTTCACAAAACACTCATGCGAAATTCTGTAGAAGAATTCGCAGTGATGATTCTTTTGTGGGCTGTTGCAAGGATTTAAATCAGATCACTAAATAGCAGAAAGGAGAGGGTAAAAGTCTCCTTCAAACCAACTTTATTTAAAACATGTTAAGAGGACAGAGGAAAACACCCAACTGGTCAGCAGCAGACCAGGCCGTGCTCTCTTCCTTTGTTGCCGGCTGGCGGGTATGTTTGTTTGATGTCCCCCAATCCGTCTGGCCGACGTCCCAAAGTGGATCTCCATTATTCCACAATTATATAAATTACCTGTCTGGTTCTGACTGAGCAACTTATAAACCAATGACCAAGTCATGTAGCAGCAGCACTGCTCTGATTAATCCTTAATCCATCTTTGTAATGTGCGGCCTTCAATTTATAGACTAAATCTTTCTTTCTTTGGAGATACCTTGATCATATCCTGAGACATCTTCGATACTTATAATCCAATAGTCATATTTTAAAGCCGTAGCGCTTCTCTGATGAGTCCTTCGGCCATCTTCACAACCTGAAACTTGTCAATGATAAACCAGAACTTGCATTCTCTGTTGCAGCTTTGATCATTTCTTGAACCTTTTTCTTAATGTGCGGCCTCAACGCCAACAGCCAGATCTTGTATTTGTGCCCTGAACATTCTTTTAACAATCTTCAAAGCCTAAAACTTGTAAATCACAAGCTGAAACACCATCGTTTAGAATTTTTCATTAGAGATTGATATTGATAAAAAATTGTGACATTGAATGGAAGCATTTTATACTTAATTGGAGATATAAATCATAGAATTTGAATCATAGAACGTCAGCATATAAATTGTTTCATTATAGCTGTCCAAGGTAGAACTTAGTATGGAACATTAACATACCTCATTACGGATGTCCAATCAATAAACTTTGTATCATTAAACGTCAGAATTTAGATGTTTTATTAGAAAATGACCATTTTTGAATTTTTTCCAGCATTCAAATGTTTAATTATAGATAGCCATCATAGAATTTGTATCAACGAACTTTATTCAACTGTAAATACAAAGCGCGATGTCCCGCCAAGGACACTGGCGCCCAAAGGAAAGCAATACAAGAGAGAGAGAGAGAGAATCTATTTTTATTTTTTTTTTCACCACTGAGGATCTCACTTTATTCTCCCCCGAATACAGCAGCAGTTAAATCTTATATCAGAGGTGTTTATCATATTGTCGCGGAGATAAATAAAGCAAGGACAAATTTGGGGATAATTAATTTATTATAAAGGGTATTTACCTTTTAGTTCTCCGATAAAATTATTTACAAGAGGTATTTATAGAGAGAGAGAGAGAGAGAGAGTCAGATAATATCACAACTTATCCCAAGGTAAAGATAATAATAATGAGCGTCCTCAGCCACCGAGGTGTCCCGTTTTCCTTATTTGCCGATAAGAATCCGAGAACCTCTCACACCTGTGGTCCTTCACATAAGCAGATAGACGCAAGGTAGTTATTTACAATATGTTGAGCAATAATATAAAGTATTATAAACTATCAAATTTGACTAGTTATGAATAAGAATGAAAGAACCAGAGTATAATGCCAATAGATCTCATAATCTCACCTGCAGACAGCTTCGTTTGGAGCCCAGGACTTGTAACATTTCTTGATGAGTTCCTCCGAAGAATGGCCAAAGAACTTCAGCATCTTAACTGTAGAGGCTGCTTCGAACCCTAGATTCTCTGGTTTGACATACTGCGTCACACATCGACTCTAATATCACAAAGTCTACAAATATACCTTTTAAATAATGTTTGTGAATATATTAAGATGCGAATGTTTCTTTTTACAAACTTCTACTGTCTTTACAGCGATCAAAAAATTATATTGGGAGGGTTTGACTCATTAGTGGTGAACCCTTTTAGCGGTTTCGCCAATTTAATCTACCAGACCGCTTTTTTACACCTCTAATACTGTATTGAAGGATTCTGCATTTATATACTACACTGAAAGGTGTAATCTTAGAAATGGTATTTAAAAAAAACTATGAACATAAACTTTTAAGACAGTATAATTAGATTTAAATATTTGCATCGAGAGAAATGCTCTTGTTGTTGTTGTTGCGTCCAATGAAAAGCCTCAGATGTCCCCGTGCATCTCTATCACAGCAGTCGCAATTTCCACTATCATGGGTGTGTAAAGTTGATGCTCTGGGTCTGGGTCAATTTTCTGTTGTTGTTATTGTAGTGTCCAATGAAGAGCCTCAGATGTCCCCGTGCATCTCTATCACAGCAGTCGCAATGTCCACTATCATGAGTGTGTAAAACTTTTCTCTTCATTGGAGAATAGGTGCCGTTGCCACGTTAATCACCTTGGACCAGAATTTGGTCAAATATTTCAAGGGTGCAAGAGGGACCGTAGGGAGGTGTGATCGGACAGAAATGCTCTTCCGCAAACAATAAGGTCCGTAAATAATGTGTTCTTCTCAAATAATTTAAATGATTGAATATAAATGAGATAGTCTCGTGTTTCTAAAGGTAAATTTTCTCTTCAAAATTATAATCAATATACACTCATATATAAAACTTGAGGAAGTTTTACATTTTAACATCGGGATTCAGATAATAACTCTGAAATATATTTGATACACCGTGACCTTTTATGTAGACACACGATATAACCAAGTGTGAACAAAATTGTCTTTGTCTCCTTAAAAAAAGAAATAGACAACCAGCGATATCAAACACACTCCACGTCTTTCAGTTTTGCCAATGAGTGTATGTCTATATAAGTTTTACGTGGAAATACGGCATGATCCTTCCTGTGACTTTGACACAGCCTAGAAAATTAGACTTAGATTTATAAAAAGAAAAACTATCTCGTTCTTTTGTTTTTTAAATTTCAATTCAAAGCGCTATGTCTCCCATAGGAACACTTGCGCTGACATACATGTATGCTTTTATAGTTGTCTATATATATTTACAATAATTTAACGCCGTAAAGAATAACCATAAGAGATATTAACAAGGAGAAAGAAAAAAGGTAAACATTTTTTTTTTTGTCATCAAATATTTACAATAAAATTGATTCATTTATCATTATTATTAAAAGAAGAAGAAAAAAAAAGATTTTTGTGTAAGAGCTTAAACATTCTGAGACAAATAAAATTTCTGAGCCTTAACGAGAACAGAGAACTGTGTACAAAACAAGAAATAAATTTCTGGTAATACCCACAATTAACATATTATAAATATTTATAATTTCCTAAAAGATATTTGTTGCTATACAATTCAAAATATATTTGCAAAAGGCATCAAATTTAATATATGTTTCTTTACTAGAAATGAAAATATTTGGATCTGTTACTATTAAATTATTGTAAAACGACATTTGAAAATCATCCCGCATGTGTTTCTTTTAAACGAAAAATCGGTATTTATTTTTAAGGAGAAATAACGATTATTTCTAACTATAAAATTATTGTTGATTCTATAGTTATGAAAAACATGACAATCCAATAAAAGATTTTACACAAATAAATTTACTGGCAATGCGTTTCTTTTTAAATATCATCAAATATTACCTCTACTGACCTTACTGCAATGATATGAGTTATTGAATGAGAGGGCTTGGCTCATCAGTAGTGAACCCTCTCAGCGGTTTCGCCAAATTAATCTCTAGACCTCTCTACTATTGTATTGGACTGGTTTTGTTATATACCCTGCATTTTCTATGGAAGGCAGCTTAGGGGTGTTTAGGCGAAACCACTGAGAGGGTTCACTACTGATGAGCCAAGCCCTCTCATTCAATAACTCATATCATTGCAGTAAGGTCAGTAGAGGTAATATTTGATGATATTTAAAAAGAAACGCATTGCCAGTAAATTTATTTGTGTAAAATTTTAACGATAGATGGCAATAAAATTTAATTTACTAATATATATTGGTTATGAAAGTATATTTTGCGGAAGAGCTTTGCTCGATGCAATACCTTGAAATTATATGTATGCACCTCTACAGACCTATAAGCTTATGTCCATAGTTCACTAAACACCCCTAAGCTGCCTTCCATAGAAAATGCAGGGTATATAACAAAACCAGTCCAATACAATAGTAGAGCGGTCTAGAGATTAATTTGGCGAAACCGCTGAGAGGGTTCACTACTGATGAGCCAAGCCCTCTCATTCAATAACTCATATCATTGCAGTAAGGTCAGTAGAGGTAATATTTGATGATATTTAAAAAGAAACGCATTGCCAGTAAATTTATTTGTGTAAAATTTTAACGATAGATGGCAATAAAATTTAATTTACTAATATATATTGGTTATGAAAGCATATTTTGCGGAAGAGCTTTGCTCGATGCAATACCTTGAAATTATATGTATGCACCTCTACAGACCTATAAGCTTATGTCCATAGTTCACTAAACGCCCCTAAGCTGCCTTCCATAGAAAATGCAGGGTATATAACAAAACCAGTCCAATACAATAGTAGAGCGGTCTAGAGATTAATTTGGCGAAACCGCTGAGAGGGTTCACTACTGATGAGCCAAGCCCTCTCATTCAATAACTCATATCATTGCAGTAAGGTCAGTAGAGGTAATATTTGATGATATTTAAAAAGAAACGCATTGCCAGTAAATTTATTTGTGTAAAATTTTAACGATAGATGGCAATAAAATTTAATTTACCAATAAAAGATGTATGGAGGTTTGTTCCTTATGTCCACAGAAACAACTCTTCCATTTAAAGTTGCGAAAAACTTTCAATCTACAGAATGATTTATATGTTTAGAAAAACTAATAAATATTTAAAATAAAATATTAAAATTTCTTTTTGCGTTTTTTTTTTTTAAATAATTTTTCCAAAATGAAAAACAGTTACAAAACTTGCCGGTAGATGGCGATATAGTAAAAATTATTAAAACTTCATTAAAACTAAGCAATAAAACAGTTAATTCTTTCTAACCTTATACAAATAACAATAAAAACGCCTTTCATTCAAAGAATTTTCAATTTTAAACTAATATTAATGAAATAAGTCATTATGACACCTTAATGTTTAATTAGCTAAAAAAAAGAAATCTAAAAAAGATATGGTAAAGTTAACATAAAATATGAAGGTTTAGATAGGAATAGAGAACAAATCCACCATAACATGGGCTATAGCAGGCTCGGTTGTTAAACCACCCTCCAGGTTAAAGATGAGCCAGCAGCGGGCTATATAAGACAAACCGGCCGTTAGAGGATGGGTGGTCCGATGCCTCGGGAACCAATTCTCGACTTTAACAGACCAGTGTTAAATAGAAACCCAAACTACGATTACTTTCCTCCCGAGGCGACCATGACCACCTTTTTGCCCTTTTTTATATATTTTTATACAGGTTTTATAGACTTTTATCTTTATGCAGGATTTTTTTTTAGAACTTTTCCATTAAAAATATATTTAATAATCCAGTTTGTCCTCTTAAAGGTGACCATTTTGCCCCCACGCAGAACGACAACGACCACCTTTTTATCACTTTTTGGCAATTCTACATAGTTTATCAAATTTTGTTTTAACTATCTCTTTCTTATAATTTTTTTTAAACATCCAGTTGATACTATCCTTAAAGGCGACCATTCCACTTACTAAGATGTTCTCTTTCACTCTTTATTCTGTTGTTGTTGTCGTGTCCAATGAAGAGCTACAGATGTCTCCATATATCTCTATCACAGCAGTCGCAATGTCCACTATCTTGAGTTTGTAAAGCTGCTGCTCTGGGTGCATGTCAATTTTCTGCAAGGCTGCGGCCATTGCTGGGTATGAGAATATGTGGGTAGGTGTTAGTTCCATACCAGAACAGTACTCTTTATTCTCTTCAAGTTTTATTCTAAACCACAGACCTCTTCAAAACAAACCTTCTCTAATGTTGACTTTTATAGAACTAATATTCATTTTCTCACATTACCTTACAAAGACCACGTTAAAATTTAAAGCATTAGATCAAATGGTATCTCTATCAAAAGATCTCCCGCAGATTTCATAAAACAGTCTGTTCTCAGATCATGAAACTCTACTAATTTACAAAAATATTTGTTATAAGGATATCAAAACTTTCGCAATGGTTTTATTTATTATTTTGGAATAAACAAATCTATTTTGGTAGGTTTTGATCTTTTAGAATATTTTGTTTAAATTATTTTCACATTCCCAAAAATGATTGTGCAAACCAGCCTACTGTACACCAACTAGAATAGCTGAATGAAACTACTCAGCGCCACTATACTACCAATGGCCTCAGATATAGATTTTCTAATTTTGAATAAGAACATAAAATATCAAAGGATGAATTATTAAAATGATTCTCCGCTAGGTGGTCAACGGATGCGCAGCAAGAAACGTCGGCTCCAGCTAAGTACTTTCTATCTTTGTATTTTTATCTTTTTTTCTAACTTTAATACTTATATACTTAAAGTAAACTAAGATAGAAACTTAAATTAACTTTGAAATAGGAATAGGGGAAATAAATGATGAAATTTACTATAATTTTGATATTACTTAATTTATACTTGATTAAGAAAAGGCTATGCCCGACTTCTAACTATGGAAATTATGTCAGTAACGATAAATATGCAAATCGGACTATTGAAATTGACCTAACTTACATCAAAAATACAATTACTAAGATAGATACTTGTTCTAGAAAATATAATATTAGACAAATAATATATATTCTCTTACTTATCTCGGGTATTGAACAAAATCCTGGACCTAAAAGCACTAAGCAGACAACACTTGATTCCAGCTCGGATAAGAATATCCGAGAACTAATTGTTGCCCTCTCTGAGAAGATGGAAGATTGGCATGGGAAACTAGAGACAAAGTTATCTTCTGTTGAACAAGGAATAGAGAAATTGGATCGTCGCATACAACAGTTAGAAACAAAGATGGATAACACTGCGAAATCAGTCTCGATGAACTCGGAGAAAATACGAGAAATGGGTACTCGAATAGAATTTTTGGAAATGAAAATGAGAGAAAATAACCTAATTTTCCATGGAGTAGAAGGAAATGAGGGTGAGGATCCCGAAGAATCCTACTCCACTATAAAACAGATAATTGCCGACAAGATGCAGATACCGGAGGAAATTAATATCTTACAATGCCGTCGGCTGTCCAAAAGGGCTAGGGCTCCACTCCTTGTTAGCATTCCTGACCACAACGAAAGAATAAAGCTATTTAAGAATGCATTTAAGCTTAGAAACTTTAAAATATACATAAGTAAAGCCTACACTCTTGGGATCAGAGAACAACGTAGAATATTGATCGCCAAAAGAAAAGAACTTTTAACAAGTGGAACTTTTGCGAAATTAAGAGACAACAAGTTGATTGTCGCAGGCATAAAGTACCAAGTTGTAAATGGAAAAATTGTCAGTCCAAATGGGGCTGAATTATAGCAAATAAACAAAAATAATCTAGAGAAAAAATGTAATTATTTAAAAATAAATAAATCTAACCAACATATACCTTTTGATGGAAATCAAAACAAAGCCTGTCCACCCAATAAAACACTTAAATCTAATATAAACTTCACAATTACACACCCACGAATCGATGTTGACAGCTCAGAAACTTTACAGCCATTGCAAAATAAAATACATACAAATAAATGTTCACAAAAAGGTTCTGAGAACAAAAAGATAAAAGATTTCACTATAAAAGGTAAAAAACCTTATACAAGTAATTCTAATTGCTTGAAATCTGCTAAATGTAAAAATTTTATTGACATCTTATACTGGAACATAAATGGATACATGAGAGCTAGTTCATTGTTTGATCTTCTCGATTATGTAAAACATTACCATATTTTTGCACTTGCAGAAACTTGGCTCGACCGCAATATACAAGTTGACATACATGAATTTACTATTTATGAATCGCTGGCTACAAGATGCTGCAAGACTGGAAGACCGTCTGGTGGAATACTGGTCGGAATCAGTAAAATGCTTGCAAATTATATTTACAAAATAGTAATTGAGCCTAACTGGATTTCAATTTGTTTTAAACAAACCTCTGTATGTAAACTATGTATACTAGTCGCATATTTACCACCTGGTGATACTTTTAAACTCAACTTAAACAAACTATTTAGGTTTATTGAGGAAAGATTATTATGTGGCTATGAAATAATACTGGCGGGTGACCTTAACATTCGAACGGGATCAATGGGCGGTTTTCACAATGTATTTGCGCTCTCTTCAAATATTTTCTCACAGCGTAATTCCAGTGATAAGATAATCTCTCCAAATGCAACCCATTTTGTTGAGTTCCTCGACAATAGCTTACTGACAATATTAAATGGCAGATCGATAGCAGATCAAAATGGCAATTTTACTTACATCTCAGACCGTGGCTCTTCGGTCTTGGATTACTTTGTGGTGACCCCCTTGCTTTTGGATCTAATTGAGAACTTCCAGGTCGAATGCTCTACATACTCGGACCATCTCCCTATCACCTTGTCTGCCCTTATAGTGCCCGGTTCTGGTCGCAGAATTACTTCATTACAGTCGATGGTGAATTACTCGAAACAAATCCAACATCTTTAACAAGTTATAGATGGACACATGAGAACTCACAGTTTTTCTCGCAGGCACCAAATGAAATACACCTGAATTGGAATCACTCAATAGATAGCACAATGAGGCTTTTAACTGATAAAATCATTGATACTATGGGCAAAGCGGGGATGCAGAGAAGATCTAAAACATCGAACCCAAATTCAAAGCCCTGGTTTGATCGAGAATGTTATCTAACAAAAAAGATTACTAAATCCCATCTTAAAATCTACATGAAATAAAAAAAAAAGAAACAGACCGTGTTAACTATATTTCAAAAAAGAAATTCTATGCTGCATTAATTAGAGATAAAAAGAAAAAATACTACCAATCATTGCATGTAAATTTATCAAGCAATACTCATGACTCTAAAAACTTTTGGAAAACAATAAGCATTTACAAAAAAAGAAGTTTCATTCAAGGAAACATATCGCTTCAAGAATGGCACCAATTTTACGACAAACTACTCTCATCTGAAACATCAACAGAATATATCCTTCCTATGTTAAACACGCTTTCAGCGGATACAGGCTTATTGGCGGAAATTACAATGAAGGAGATAATAGAAGAAATCTCGCGTTTAAAGAACTGTAAGGCAGCTGGAATCGACGAGGTACCGAACGAAGCGATTAAGCTCCTTCCCCACAGTTACTTACTGTTACTAAAGGATCTATACAACAGAATACTAAGATCAGCTGTATTCCCATCCTCCTTCTCGAGGTCTATTATTCATCCGATTTTTAAAAATGGCGATTCTGATAATCCATCCAACTACCGCGGAATCTCACTGCTGAGCAATTTCGCGAAACTATTTTTAGCAATACTTAGGTCCCGCCTAGTCAAATGGATTGAAACTAATGATATTATCCCAGAGAATCAAGCGGGCTTTAGATCTGCTCACTCATGTCAAGATCATATTTTCATATTGACATCTGTAATCCAACTTGCCCTAAGGAAGAAAAGAGGCAAATGTTACTCCTTCATCGTAGACTTAAAAAAGGCTTTTGACACGGTTCCTCACGCATTGCTATGGACAAAACTAGTCAAAATAGGACTGAATTACCGATTTGTCAACTTAATTAAACGTTATTATGAAGACATGACCGCTGCGGTTCGTTGGAACAATTCTATCACTGAATTCATTGAAATTCGTTCGGGGGTGCTCCAAGGTGACCCACTATCCCCATGCCTATTCCTACTCTTTATCAATGATTTGATTAAAATATTTGATGACTCGGGATTGTCAGGAATATACTTACCCAATTTCGGAAACATACACCTCCTCCTATATGCCGACGATATTGTTTTGATCGGTGATTCTAAAATAAACCTTCAATTGAAAATCAATATACTGAAAACTTATCTAGAAACTAACTTACTAACTCTGAACGAAAACAAGTCAAGAATAATGGTTTTCCGTAATGGAGGAAAGGTGGCGCGTTCAGAAAGATGGTATTGGGGTCAAAGTCCTTTAAGTGTTACTTCAAAATATACGTACCTGGGCTACCCGCTAACCCCTTCGATTTCTTTCACTCAAGTTGCCTTAAATTATAGAGGCAGGACCATGGCCGCGATGGGTGCTGTAGGGGAGATTATTTTGAAGTCCAAGCTCAAATCCTTCCATGCAAGTATGAGATTGTTGGATTCTATGATCTTGACAGTCCTACTCTATGCGGCTCCAATCTGGGCACATGATCAAGCCTTAATCCTAGATAGAATCCAGGATACCTTCCTCAGACGTTTTCTGTGCCTTCCAAGTTATACTCCGGGCTATATTTTGAGGGCTGAAACAGGAAGAAACTCTCTTGATATCACAGTGAAAAAACTAACTTTAAAATTCTGGACTAGAATTCTGAAAATGGACGGCAGCAGGCTACCTTCAATATGTTTGGCACATTTGTGGGACATTTCAATTTCTTCAAAACAGAATATCGGACTGGTAAAAAGTATAACAGAGCTACTTAATAACACCGGCTTCTCATGGCTTGTTGGATGTACAGACTTCAATATTCTACAAAGATACATCCCCCTAATTATTAGAACGGCAACCGATCAGTCCTTGCAGCTCGATTATGTAAGAATAAGAAAATTAGTACTCTACTCGCACTATAAATACTTTCATTCATCACCTACAATGGAATGCTATCTGAATGACAATATCCCCCTAACCTTAAAGAGAATCATTGTACAAGTAAGAAGCCTTTTTGTAGTACAGAGAATTAATCATGTTTCACTATTGAAAACTAAGACCATAAAATGCACCTTATGCAACGGTGAATTTAGTCTCGATTTTCCACACTACATGTTCTACTGTACGGCAATGGAAGAAGAAAGAGAAATTCTTCGTCAAGAGACCGGCTATAATAGCAATTCGCCTTATGTTTTAATGGCAAAAGTCGTAAAATCCAGACCCTTTGCATTCGCTTTTTATAAACACTGGAAATCAGCTCAATCAAAATATTTAGCACAGACACCGGATCCAACTCGATAATTGGTCGAGGCCAATACCCGTATATAACTACGATGCTAATCTGTTATTTATTTATTTTGTCCTACAGAGAGAATCCTGTATGGCACGTGTGCCCAATAAAGGCTATTGTTGTTGTGTTGTTATTAAAATGTAATCTATATATATGAAATTTCCAAAAATGAATATAAAGAGATAGTTCATTTATTTAAAAAATATTGGAACTCCTTCAATTAATATAATTATAATAGAAAAAAACCTAATATGAATTGAAAATAGAAAGTGCTTTTAAATATTCTCTTTTGCTAATTTTTTTTTTCAAATTCCTATAATGTAAAACAGTTTCAAAACTTGCCAGTAGATGGCGATAGAGTAAAATTCATTAAAACTCTATTAAAACTAAGTGATATAAGATTTATTTTTAGCAAAAATTGTAAAAATAACAATAATAACATCTTGAATTAAAATATTTTCAATTTTATGCCAATATTAAGGAAATAACTCATAATGACATCTTAATGTATAATCAGTTATAAAAAGAAATCTAAACAAGATATGGTAAAGTTAACATAAAATATGAAGGTTTAGATAGGAATAGAGAATAAATCCACCATAACATGGGCTATAGCAGGCTCGGTTGTTAAACCACCATCCAGGTTAAAGATGAGCCAGCAGCGGGCTATATAAGAAAAACCGGCCGTTAGAGGTTGGGTGGTCCGATGCCTCGGGAACCAATTCTCGACTTTAACAGACCAGTGTTAAATAGAACCCAAACTACGATTACTTTCCTCCCGAGGCGACCATGACCACCTTTTTGCTCTTTTATATATTTTTTATATTTTAATACATATTTTATAAACTTTTATCTTTATGCAAGTTTTTTTTTTTTGAGAACTTTTCCATCAAAAATATATTTTATAATCCATTTTGTCCTCTTAAAGGTGACCATTTTGTCGCCACTCAGAGCGACAACGACCACCTTTTTTCACTTTTTTGGCAATTTTACATAATTTTAACAATTTTTGTCTTTACTATCTTTTTTATTTATAAATTTTCTTTAGACATCCAGTTGATAGTATCCTTAAAGGCGATCATTCCACTTACTATGATGTTCCCTTTCACTCTTTATTCTGTTGTTGTTGTTGTGTCCAATGAAAAGCCTCAGATGTCTCCATACATCTCTATCACAGCAATCACAAGTATATGTGGTTGTTGTGTCCAATGAAAAGCCTCAGATGTCTCCATACATCTCTATCACAGCAGTCACAAGTATATGTGGTTGTTGTGTCCAATGAAGAGCTTAAGATGTCTCCATGCATCTCTATCACAGCAGTCACAAGTATATGTGGTTGTCGTGTCCAATGAAAAGCCTCAGATGTCTCCATACATCTCTATCACAGCAGTCACAAGTATATGTGGTTGTTGTGTCCAATGAAGGGCCTCAGATGTCTCCATACATCTCTATCACAGCAGTCACAAGTATATGTGGTTGTCGTGTCCAATGAAGAGCCTCAGATGTCTCCATACATCTCTATCACAGCAGTCACAAGTATATGTGGTTGTTGTGTCCAATGAAAAGCCTCATATGTCTCCATGCATCTCTATCACAGCAGTCACAAGTATATGTGGTTGTTGTGTCCAATGAAAAGCCTAAGATGTCTCCATACATCTCTATTACAGCAGTCACAAGTATATGTGGTTGTTGTGTCCAATGAAAAGCCTCAGATGTCTCCATACATCTCTATCACAGCAGTCACAAGTATATGTGGTTGTTGTGTCCAATGAAAAGCCTCAGATGTCTCCATACATCTCTATCACAGCAGTCACAAGTATATGTGGTTGTTGTGTCCAATGAAAAGCCTCAGATGTCTTCATACATCTCTATCACAGCAGTCACAAGTATATGTGGTTGTCGTCTCCAATGAAAAGCCTCAGATGTCTCCATACATCTCTATCACAGCAGTCACAAGTATATGTGGTTGTCGTGTCCAATGAAGAGCTTAAGATGTCTCCATGCATCTCTATCACAGCAGTCACAAGTATATGTGGTTGTCGTGTCCAATGAAAAGCCTCAGATGTCTCCATACATCTCTATCACAGCAGTCACAAGTATATGTGGTTGTCGTGTCCAATGAAGAGCTTAAGATGTCTCCATGCATCTCTATCACAGCAGTCACAAGTATATGTGGTTGTCGTGTCCAATGAAGAGCTTAAGATGTCTCCATACATCTCTATCACAGCAGTCACAAGTATATGTGGTTGTCGTGTCCAATGAAGAGCTTAAGATGTCTCCATGTATCTCTATCATAACAGTCGCAATGTCCACTATCTTGGATGTGTAAAGCTGCTGCTCTGGGTCCATGTCAATTTTCTGCAAGGCTGCGGCCATTGCTGGGTATGAGAATATGTAGGTAGGTTCCACACCAGGACAGTACTCTTTATTCTCTTCAAGTTTTATTCTAAACCACAGACCTCTTCAAAATAAACCTTCTCTAATATTGACTTTTATAAAACTAATCTTTATTTTGCACATTACCTTACAGAGACCACGTTAAAATTCAAAGTATAAGATCAAATGGTAACTCTATCTAAAGATCTTCCGCAGATTTCATAAAACAATCTGTTCTCAGATCATGAAACTCTATTAATTTACAAAAATATTTGTTATAAAGATATCAAAACTTTTGAATTTATTTTATTTATTCTTTTGGAATAAACAAATCTATTTTGGTTGGCTTTGATATTTTAGAATATTTTGTTGCAATTTTTTTACATTCTCAAAAATCATTGTGCAAACAAGCCTACTGTACAGCAACTATCCTAGCTGAATGAATTTACTCAGCGCCATGAGACTATCAATGGCCGCAGAAATAGATTTTCTATTTTTGAAAAGCACAAAACATTGAAGGATAAATTATCAAAATGTAATCTATATATCAGAATTTTCCAAAAATATTTGATGAGATAGTTCATTTATTAAAAATATTGGAACTTCTTCAACTAATATAATTATAATATATAAATATCGAATATAAATTGAAAATAAAAAGTGTTTTTAAATATTCTCTTTTGCTAAATTTTATTTTTTAAAATTCCGATAATGTAAAACAGTTTCAAAACTTGCCAGTAGATGGCGATAGAGCAAAATTCATTAAAACTCTATTAAAACTGAGTGATAAAAAATTTATTTTTATCCAAACTTGTACAAATAACAATAGTAACATCCTGAATTCAAAATATTTTCAATTTTAAGCGAATATTAATGAAATAAGTCACTATGACATCTTAATGTATAACCAGATATAAGAAGAAATATAAAAAATAAAAGGTAAAGTTAACATAAAATATGAAGGTTTAGATAAGAATAGAGAATAAATCCACCATAACATGGGCTATAGCAGGCTCGGTTGTTAAACCACCCTCCAGGTTAAGGATGAGCCAGCAGCGGGCTATATAAGACAAACCGGCCGTTAGAGGTCGAGTTTCAACGGGAGCTCTCGAAAGATATTAGCCAGACTTCAGATCTCTTATGATCCCTTATTTTTGAAAGCCTTGGGTGCTTTGGAGCTCTAGGTGTGCTTGGCGCTTCCTTGGTTCCCTCGCAAGCGGCGCGCTGTTCCCAGATGCAGCGGGCTGTTTGCATGTGTTGTCCCTGTGTTAATAAGAGCCTTAAAATGCTTACTGACTAGCATGTAGAAGGCGGAATAATTGACACACGGCCGTTAGAGGTAGCATGTAGAAGGCGGAATAAATTGTTACGGCCGTTAGAGGTTGGGTGGTCCGATGCCTCGGGAACCAATTCTCGACTTTAACAGACCAGTGTTAAATAGAAACCCAAACTACGATTACTTTCCTCCCGAGGCGACCATGACCACCTTTTTGCTCTTTTTACCTTTTTTTAATCAATTTTTTATAGGTTTACCAATTCTTCAACTCTGAAAATTTAATTCTCAGAACATTCTTTCTCAATTTTCAAAAAAATCTTTGTGTTTGACTATAAGAAAAGTACAATTTATGAATCACTCATACAATCGAAAACCACTTATGTTAGCGAAATATGGTATCCATATATTTTTATACTTTCTTTACAGAAACTTTATTCATTGCAACATCATATTCTTATCTCAGTGGCGCATGGAACCATATCATACGAATGTTCACACCTCCTTTCGCATACACCTTCCATAAAAGACTATCTCAACTATAAAATACAAACTGAAAACAAAAATTACCAAGAGAAATACTTAAAAAAAATAATTGGCGAAGAAAAAGTTAGTATGAATATTTTGCATCAATCAATTTATATTACTAATTTTACAATTCGCAATATTTTTCCAAACGGCATTCCTATACAGTTTCATCCGAATTTTATAGTCACTCAATTTGTCGCATCACACGGTACAGAAATACTTACATAAAAGATGTCTATCAGAAACATCAAATTGTTCCTGCGGAGAAACTGAACAAACTGCTCTTCACCTTATCTATGACTGTCCGAACTTTACAGAAGTGAGACATCGATTGTTCCCTGATCTAAATGATTTAACTCTTTTACATCAACAACTTTGTCTATATGAATTTTATGAACTCTGTCGATTAATACATTTGAATTTGTAAATATTTAATTCTAAGTTCTAATTTGTTTGTTTTTTGTTTGTTTCTACTGTAATAGGCGCAAATATTTCAATATCGCGCCTGGTTGATTAATAAATAAAAATACTATCCATAAAGGCGATCATTCCACTAACTTTTTTTTTCTTATCCCTAGTACACGTGGTACAGGCCATGATGGGTAGAAATCATGGTGGGTAGAAGTAGGCGACTAATTTTACTCTAAGTGCACCACATGTCTACACATGTGAAAAGTAGTTCACTTTTGCACTTACAAATATGCCAGTGCCCCGGTTTGTTACTTGCACTCGCTAGTAGGGTTGGACTTTTGCAAGAATCGAGGGCCATTGGAGATTTTTTTTATCATAAAAAAGTGCCCAATGCGAGAATCGAACCCAGGCCGTAGCGGTCGAAAACAAACGGTTTAGACCATCCTTCCACCGACCCCCACTAAATAGATATTATAAATCGTACATTAATTAGTCAATAAATTTTGAATGATATCTTCAATAACCCTTTTGAAATATTTCTTGTAAATAAAACAAAATCCATTACATATACCGCTATGTCTTTGTGCTTCTCTTTTGACTTCAGTCTTGTTGGATGTTATTGTCAAATATTATATTTATTCTATGAGTGTAATAATCTGTGACTTAAATTCTGTGGTGTCATGAATGTATATATATATATATATATAGGTAAGAGTTAATAGAGATGTGTGGTTAGAGATATTTTATTAGTAATGTTTACTTAGATATACACTGCGTGACATTGAAAATGGAACACCAAGAAATAGTGGCCAGAAAATTATGCAAATTTCAGGGTAGACGCGCCTAACCGAGTTATGCAAATGATGTAAAATGCGCAGCTCTCGTGCGCACATGGAGTAAGATATAAGGGAAGGAACTTGCAGAAAGGACAGTATTCGTGTCGTTATTTCTTCAAGGAAAATCATTGTAGAAATTTTGTTCTTGTGTCAAAAGACACGTGTAATAACAGAGAATGCCAGGTGATCGTAAACGGAGGCAGTTCAAGCAGACAGACGCTTTTACGAGGGGCATGGTGATCGGACTGAAAAGGGCAGGTTGGTCCATACGTCAAATCGCAGCTGATACACACCTTGGTGCGTCCACGGTGCACCGACTGTAGAGAAGATGGTTGGAACAAGGAAATGTGGCAATTTATAGGAATGTCGGTGCAACCAGAGTGACGTCAGCACGTGTGGATCGGCGTATCCTTCGACAAGCAGTGGCGGCCCCACAAGCCACTTGTACCGCCATCCTGCAACATGTGCAAGACATCCTAGATCATTCCATCTCGACCAGAACCATTTCCCGTCGATTGGTTGCTAATGGCTTGCACTCATGCCGTCCGCTAAGAAGACTGTCATTGAGCCCACCGAATAGGCGCCAACGTTTGGAATGGTGCCGGGCTAGATCGACGTGGATGACGGAATGGCACAGGGTCGTGTTCTCAGATGAGTCGCGTTTCTGCTTGTCCAGTGATAGTCGCCGTGTACGCGTGTGGCGTCGACGTGGAGAAAGGTCCAATCCGGCAGCAATTGTGGAACGCCCCACCGTGCGACAACGTGGAATCATGGTTTGGGGCGCAATCGCGTATGATTCCAGGTCACCTTTACTTCGTATTCAGGGCACTATGACGGCCCAACGATACGTTGATGATGTGCTGCAACCGGTGACACTGCCCTACCTTCAGGGGGTACCCAATGCCCTTTATCAGCAGGATAACGCCCGACCGCACACTACTCGCATTAGCCAACAAGCTCTGCAAGATGTACAGATGCTTCCCTGGCCACCGTACTCTCCTGATCTCTCACCAATCGAGCACGTCTGGGACATCATTGGACGCCGTTTGCATGCCTTGCCACAGCCGCGTTCAGAAGACGAACTGTGGCAAATGGTTGAGAAGGAATGGAGAGCCATCCCTCAGGACGCAATCCGTACTCTGATTGACTCTCTACCTAGACGTGTTGCTGCGTGCATCGCCGTCCGCGGTGGTCCTACTTGCTACTAAGCCGACGCCGTTCTCGCTCTGTATTATGACTATCATTTTGAAATAAAGATCACTTATTGTTCGTCCCTGTCTCTCTCTGTCTGCCGAGTTTCATCACTTTCTGGCCACTATTTCTTGGTGTTCCATTTTCAATGTCACGCAGTGTATTTAGTAATTCGTATTCATTGTTTTTGTACCTTCAATAAAGAAGATTTATATTTTAGAAGAGAAGTAATTATTGAGATCCACCACTAACAAGTCTCAGGTAGCGCTGAACATTTCAGCTTCGAGTTATTCTTTTATATCTTCGTAGCTTCATTCAATCCATCAATCGGATTCTACTCTACCGTTCTGTGCTACCACTATGCTATATATCATCCCTCCTTAGTTTTATCTGTAGTCATGTATGTACAGTACTCACCATGTAGTGACTCATGTAGGTAGCGTTCTTGCAGAGCTCGGGATCCTCCTGGCAGATCTGTTCGCCCCGCTCAGACATCACACAGAGGTCGGGAATCAGCTCACAGGACTTTCTCCGCTTCAACCTGAACATTGTCAGCACGTGGTCACAATGTCATGATATAGTTCATCATAGAGTCAAGTTCACAGATTGTATCCTCTCTCAGATATGATTCAGAGGTTGGGGAGAAACTCGCAGGACTTTCTCCGCTTCAACCTGACCATTGTCAGCACGGTATCGCAATGTCACGATATAATTCAGGCTCATCTTAGAGTCAAGTTCACAAATTGTAACGCAATAATAAATGATGCAGAGGTTGGGAATCATCTCACAGGACTTTCTCCTCTTCAACCTGACCATTGTCAGCACGTTGTCGCAATGTCATGATATAGTTCATCATAGAGTCAAGTTCACAGATTGTATCCTGTCTCAGATATGATTCAGAGGTTGGGGAGCAACTCACAGGACTTTCTCCTCTTTAAGCTGATCATTGTCAGCACGGTATCACAATGTCATGATATAATTCAGGCTCATCTTTGAGTCAAGTTCACAAATTGTATCCGCAATCAGACATGATGCAGAGGTTGGGAATCATCTCACAGGACTTTCTCGCTTCAACCTGACCATTGTCAGCACGTTGTTGCAATGTCATGATATAGTTCAGCATAGATTCAAGTTTACAAATTGTATTCTGTCTCAGATATGATTCAGAGGTTGGGTAGCAACTCACAGGACTTTCTCCACTTTAAGCTGACCATTGTCAGCAGTTTTCGCAATGTCACGATAAAGTTCAGCTTAGAGTCAAGTTCATACATTGTATCCTCGCTCAGTCATGATGCAGAGGTAGAGTATAAGCTCACATGACTTTCTCCGCTTCAACCTGACCATTGTCAGCACGTTGTCGCAATGTCGTGATATAGTTCAGGTTCATCCTAGAGTCAAATGTAATTCTTTTAAAAATGTATCCTCTCTCAGACATCATTCAGAGGTCGAGTATCAGCTCACAGGACTTTCTTCGCTCTACCCTGACCATTATCAGCATTGTCAGTGTTGGTTATGTAGGCAATTACATAATACACCACCATGTATATTTGGTTCAACATATGAAATAGAAATTAATTTTAAAATACGGTCTTATGATATGTATACGAGGTAAAATTATCTATACATTATATATGTGACTGCTATGTAGTTTATTCGAAATTTGAGCAATTGCGGGATATGCTATGTTCACAGAAATTTAAAATGATATAGAGTAAGTTTTTAAAAAATATATATTTAATGGGAGCGCTTTTGGGTTTTTCCCTTTCTCAACTTTTTTATATAAAATATTTTTGCTTAATTAATAGAGTCGTCTTAATTGTTTTTTATGGGGATAATTTTATTATATATTGTAGCGTAGAAATCAAGTCTTTGTATATCTGAAGATGTGAAAATATTTATTGATGACGTCACCACGACCAGTCGACAAATATTAACAAATTAACTCCAACTATCTACAGCTATAGTATATCGAGCAAGCAAGCTAGACAACTAAATGATGATTTAACAAATGTAAAATTTTAAATCTGTTTCAAATATTTTCGTTGAATAATTAAATTAAATTAAATAATAAATTATTTATTCGCCACAATATGAAGCAACTATCTTGGGTTGAATTACTATATCTCGCCCTTTTATATAATTGATCAAGTACCTCATCATGATTGTGAGAGAATGTTCTTGAGTTTAATAATAAAGAATATAATATATAACTTATATGTCACAATTTATAAACGTTATCTTATGTATCACTTAGCCCTAACCATAAAAAAACATCCTATCTCAACCACTTTTTTTCCTGCTTGTAAATAATTTAAATGTTGTCCCTATATACCCCTTATAAACACCTTTCTATTCTTCCAATGTATTGTTTAATAATCTAAGATTTTCAAACTGTAACAAATGTATGAACAAAAGTTAAATTAAAACTCAGTATTTTACAAAGACAGGAAGTAAGTGGGTTAGATAAACTTGGTGAGCAACAAGAGGTTGTACAACTAAAATTAGGTGGTTCTTCCTTATCCAAACTTGTCAGCCATTTTGATATGACGTATCACTATCTGATTGCTGGCAGACTCTCTGGCAAAGGCTGGAGCTCTTGGCCTACCTGAAACCAGAGAATCTACCACCCAACTAGACGAAAGAAACCTCCTCCATACCATCGAAACCCAATGCCTGCAGGAATGGAAATCTAATGCTACACATGACTGGTACAGAGCAGGAGGGACAAGCACCAGTTATGTCCTTCCAAGAGAACAACAGTCTTTGATTTCCAGACTTAAGTCTGGTCATCTACGGACAATGACTTTCCAGAATGTTTGCAAGGTTTTCCCACTATGTACTAAGTGCAATTCTCAACCTGCAACCCCAAAACACATTATTGACTGTATTGATTCATCCATTGATGAGCTCTACTCTTCCCCGGCAGACACCATCAAAAGTCTCAAGCTTTACAAGCTCGATACCTTAATATGATTGAGTGGAGATAAGAAAGAAGAAGAAGACCATCTGATTGGTCGAGGTAATCAGGTGACTCTCAGGTGCAGGCCAGACGGTTCACAGTCAGTACACAGTTCAGTCAGCGTTGACAGAGAGCGGACAGCAGGATTTGAGCAGGACACACAGTCCAATCCTGACTTCATGCTAATGAATCTCCTATCTAATTCAAGACTTTTCATCAACCTCCCGTCAAACCTTGGGCAAACCTGAACTCACCCATGAACCACCTTTATTTCATCGTTTTTATCTGGGAGCCTATTTTTTCCGAAATCCATCCTGTATTTTGTTTTTTTTTTAATAAAGGAGAAACCGTTTTGCCATCTACTGCAAAAACTAGGAGGTGGAATTCGCAAAGTCGTCTAGTGTTCGGAGAGTTATATATTTTTCTCCCTTATTAGTGGATTAACGAGACCACGATAGCTTACGTTAGACAATTGACAATTAAAATAATTTTATTGACATCTTGTCAATACATGAAAAGGTGCACAGTCTGCCCTATTTTTAAAAATATATATAATTATATATACATGATACTATGTACAATGAATATGGCGCCTCTGCCACCGCTGCATAGTTTGGTGGAGAATCGCCAGCGGGTCTCCAGCGACACAACAAATTTCGCGATCTATGAAGAATACGTAGATTGCGTTAGAGAATCGGCAGGATACTCTAAAGCCTGTAGCGTAGATTTTTGTGTTGAAAAAAAATCGGGAGCAAAAGGAATAAACAACCCAGGCAAATAGATAAATCAGAAATAGAAGCGACCAGTGGACAGAAGAACAACGAGATGAACTTTCCACCCCGCAGCTCGAACAAAAATAGAATTCTTCCCCACAGCTGACGCGGAAAGGGCAGGCGGTTAGGACGGCGGTCTTACTAACATCTCCTACAGTTTTCCACCATCTTGATCAGCCAGCGTAATGCCCCGACAATTGTGGACAAAGAAGAACTCCGCTGCGTTGCTTATACTGTCAAATTATATTGACAAACATTTGCACTTTTAATCTTCTGAGTTATGCGTGAAGAATGTTTTTTTTTTTTTATGAACTGATCTCCCATGCCTTCTCATTGGACGAATGTGGCCATGTTTGTACATAAAATTGGGTTGAAACGGAATGCGAAGAGTCGTGGAGTGGTTATCGAGTGGAGACGCTTAAAGCGTTCTCTGTGTGCTTGTCTGGTGATTTCCTCGCATACCTATGTGTCAGCTCCTTATCAATGCTGCAAATAAAAGTATAAGTTCTGTTTTTATTTTATTTAACAAATCGTAAGTTTCTTTTATTTACCTCCTTTTTGTTGTTGGTGTTGTAACGTTGAGTGTACGTTTTTCTGTGTATTAAGTTACTCTTACTTTAGGCCCTAGTATATTGCTTTTTGTGTGATAACCTGTTATAGTAACTTTTGTCAATAAAGGTAAATACCTCGCCCGCATCTTTTTCAAACAATACGATAGGCTCTGTAACCAATCGTTTCTAATGAATTCCCAAAGACTAACCAACTTCCTCGCTTCCTAACCGACGAAGCCTTGGCCTTGTTTAGAAAGCTAGGGATCGACGAGCAACTTTACACTGACGTTGGATGCACCTTCATAGACTTGTTCCAGGTCACCAACGAGGCATCCTACGCCAATTCTTCAGTATCAAATTGTAAGGTCATAGTAGCCTCGACTAATACTATAGGAACAAGTGTACAATGGACCTTCAACTTGGACTTCCGCAAGAAGTAATTCTGGAAACGTTGACTAAAGGTTTCTCGATTGTCGACCAGCGCCTAATCCGAGTATCCATCCCGAATTCGTTAAGCAAGTGGTACGCTGTAGTGTCGTCAATGTGTGGAACGAGTGTCTACATTCCAACACAGCAAGATGACATTCCGCCGAACTTGCCAGGACCTTACACCAACACTCCTCAATGACATACGAGTAGGTCTTCTACAGTCCCGCCTAGTCCCTGCTGTTAGTGCAATGGCCCCCACTGGCATTCCGAATGCCGCTACAAGAGAGTGCATCACCCTGGTGTACATGCGATGCACACCTATCCCTGAAAGAAGCTTGGCAAATAGCAACTAAGACTTCTAGCCCAGCCAAGCAAACCAAGATCATTCGACCAAGCTTAGATAAATCCAGAGAAAGCCAGGTAGGCACCTCTAATGCCTTTCTACATGCAATGGTTTAAAATACAATATAACGCGGCTGATGATTGTAAAACGAAAATTGCAATTGTACCGCGAATGTTTCTTTTAAACAAAAATCGAAATCTATTTTAAAGAGAAATAACGATTATTTCTAACTTTAAGGATGAAGTATGATAGAATGAATTGTGAAGAGTAATGACAAACGGAAAAGCAGAAGGTTGTGGGTTCGGTTCCCGCCCCTGGACACTTTTATTTTTCCGTTTGTCATTACTCTTCACAATTCATCCTATCATACTTCATCCTTAAAGTTAGAAATAATCGTTATTTCTCTTTAAAATAGATTTCGATTTTTGTTTAAAAGAAACATTCGCGGTACAATTGCAATTTTCGTTTTACAATGGTTAAACTCTCCGTCTTCTATTGTATATCCCTGCCATTCCTTGTTGACGCGAGTGCAAGCCTAAACATAGTGCTCAACAATTACTATCAATATCTTATTAGAAAACTAAAATATTCGAATAGAACGTCATTTTATCCCTATAAATTCCATAGCAGGTCCCACCTCGACTTCAGGTCGAATTTACCCTCATAATCCTAGGACAAATAACCACGACAGAGGAGTTCTATATAATGAATGCTCCTCTGCCGTTTGGAATACTCTCCATAAACACCTTGAAGGATTTAATAATTCAAATTTATTCCAAAAAGACACTCAGCTTCAATTCTATGCCCACTTTCCATGCTCCACTTATCATTTCACACGTATACCTGGCGACTGCACATATTGGCAATGCCAAGCGGTCAATTCTAAGGCCCGTACCATATCTATGCCTACCGGACAGAACAGCCAAGAAGAAATTAAAGCTTTACGATCCATGAAGAAAAAATGAGAACATAATTGAACAAAATATTTTTGTGAAAAATAGACACTTCGGCTAGTTAGAGCTTTTTTTTCTCTCAAAGTTTCAACAAAATCTTTTGTCTTCGTCAGGAGAAATAAATTTTTAAAAAAGCATTTGGCAAGGAGTTAAAAATTGTTCTGAGAACGCCCTAGCAATCTCAGAATAATTTTTAACGCCTTGCCAAATGCTTTATTTTTATTTCTCCTGACGAAGAGAAATGATTTTTGTTGAAACGTTGAGAAAATAAAAAGCTCTAACTAGCCGAAGTGTCACAGAAATATGAATGCCGGCCAGACGACCTCTATCTACAGGATAATTGAAGAAAAGTTCAAATTGCCATTATCACACTAAAGATATATGTTGGCTAGAAATGAATGTAATTTGCAAGTAAGAACTTACACGTTGCCATTATCACACTAAAGATATATGTTGGCTAGAAATGAATGTAATTTGCAAGTAAGAACTTACACGTTGCCATTATCACACTAAAGATATATGTTGGCTAGAAATGAATGTAATTTGCAAGTAAGAACTTACACGTTGCCATTATCACACTAAAGATATATGTTGGCTAGAAATGAATGTAATTTGCAAGTAAGAACTTACACGTTGCCATTATCACACTAAAGATATATGTTGGCTAGAAATGAATGTAATTTGCAAGTAAGAACTTACACGTTGCCATTATCACACTGAAGGTATATGTTGGCTAGAAATGAATGTAATTTGCAAGTAAGAACTTACACGTTGCCATTATCACACTAAAGATATATGTTGGCTAGAAATGAATGCAATTTGCAAGTAAGAACTTACACGTTGCCATTATCACACTAAAGATATATGTTGGCTAGAAATGAATGCAATTTGCAAGTAAGAACTTACACGTTGCCATTATCACACTAAAGATATATGTTGGCTAGAAATGAATGTAATTTGCAAGTAAGAACTTACACGTTGCCATTATCACACTGAAGGTATATGTTGGCTAGAAATGAATGTAATTTGCAAGTAAGAACTTACACGTTGCCATTATCACACTAAAGATATATGTTGGCTAGAAATGAATGTAATTTGCAAGTAAGAACTTACACGTTGCCATTATCACACTAAAGATATATGTTGGCTAGAAATGAATGTAATTTGCAAGTAAGAACTTACACGTTGCCATTATCACACTGAAGGTATATGTTGGCTAGAAATGAATGTAATTTGCAAGTAAGAACTTACACGTTGCCATTATCACACTAAAGATATATGTTGGCTAGAAATGAATGTAATTTGCAAGTAAGAACTTACACGTTGCCATTATCACACTAAAGATATATGTTGGCTAGAAATGAATGTAATTTGCAAGTAAGAACTTACACGTTGCCATTATCACACTAAAGATATATGTTGGCTAGAAATGAATGTAATTTGCAAGTAAGAACTTACACGTTGCCATTATCACACTAAAGATATATGTTGGCTAGAAATGAATGTAATTTGCAAGTAAGAACTTACACGTTGCCATTATCACACTAAAGATATATGTTGGCTAGAAATGAATGTAATTTGCAAGTAAGAACTTACACGTTGCCATTATCACACTAAAGATATATGTTGGCTAGAAATGAATGTAATTTGCAAGTAAGAACTTACACGTTGCCATTATCACACTAAAGATATATGTTGGCTAGAAATGAATGTAATTTGCAAGTAAGAACTTACACGTTGCCATTATCACACTAAAGATATATGTTGGCTAGAAATGAATGTAATTTGCAAGTAAGAACTTACACGTTGCCATTATCACACTAAAGATATATGTTGGCTAGAAATGAATGTAATTTGCAAGTAAGAACTTACACGTTGCCATTATCACACTAAAGATATATGTTGGCTAGAAATGAATGTAATTTGCAAGTAAGAACTTACACGTTGCCATTATCACACTAAAGATATATGTTGGCTAGAAATGAATGTAATTTGCAAGTAAGAACTTACACGTTGCCATTATCACACTAAAGATATATGTTGGCTAGAAATGAATGTAATTTGCAAGTAAGAACTTACACGTTGCCATTATCACACTAAAGATATATGTTGGCTAGAAATGAATGTAATTTGCAAGTAAGAACTTACACGTTGCCATTATCACACTAAAGATATATGTTGGCTAGAAATGAATGTAATTTGCAAGTAAGAACTTACACGTTGCCATTATCACACTAAAGATATATGTTGGCTAGAAATGAATGTAATTTGCAAGTAAGAACTTACACGTTGCCATTATCACACTGAAGGTATATGTTGGCTAGAAATGAATGTAATTTGCAAGTAAGAACTTACACGTTGCCATTATCACACTAAAGATATATGTTGGCTAGAAATGAATGTAATTTGCAAGTAAGAACTTACACGTTGCCATTATCACACTGAAGGTATATGTTGGCTAGAAATGAATGTAATTTGCAAGTAAGAACTTACACGTTGCCATTATCACACTAAAGATATATGTTGGCTAGAAATGAATGTAATTTGCAAGTAAGAACTTACACGTTGCCATTATCACACTGAAGGTATATGTTGGCTAGAAATGAATGTAATTTGCAAGTAAGAACTTACACGTTGCCATTATCACACTAAAGATATATGTTGGCTAGAAATGAATGTAATTTGCAAGTAAGAACTTACACGTTGCCATTATCACACTGAAGGTATATGTTGGCTAGAAATGAATGTAATTTGCAAGTAAGAACTTACACGTTGCCATTATCACACTAAAGGTATATGTTGGCTAGAAATGAATGTAATTTGCAAGTAAGAACTTACACGTTGCCATTATCACACTAAAGGTATATGTTGGCTAGAAATGAATGTAATTTGCAAGTAAGAACTTACACGTTGCCATTATCACACTAAAGGTATATGTTGGCTAGAAATGAATGTAATTTGCAAGTAAGAACTTAGACGTTGCCATTATCACACTGAAGCTATATGTTGGCTAGAAATGAATGTAATTTGCAAGTAAGAACTTACACGTTGCCATTATCACACTGAAGCTATATGTTGGCTAGAAATGAATGTAATTTGCAAGTAAGAACTTACACGTTGCCATTATCACACTGAAGGTATATGTTGGCTAGAAATGAATGTAATTTGCAAGTAAGAACTTACACGTTGCCATTATCACACTGAAGGTATATGTTGGCTAGAAATGAATGTAATTTGCAAGTAAGAACTTACACGTTGCCATTATCACACTGAAGGTATATGTTGGCTAGAAATGAATGTAATTTGCAAGTAAGAACTTACACGTTGCCATTACAGACCGTAATAGCGGGGAATGGGATGGTCAGGGCTTGCTTGATCTCAATGTCGAGGCTGGTAGGGTACTCAAGGAAGAGCATGATGATACTGTAGATCTGGAAACACCTCAAACATTTCTAGAGACATTATATCTTAATATAAGGCAATAACGCTCCATCTACCCAAATAAAATGAAAGGATTTAAAAGCACGAATATTTCTTTTATACATAATACAAATTTATACTGCCCTTACTGCAATGAAAAAATATATTGGGAGGGCTTAGCTCATCAATGGTGAACCCAGTGGTGTCCTATAAAGCTTATGTCCATAGTTTTCTTGAAAACCATTTCTAAGATTCCATCCTTCAGTGCTGCATATATAAGCTGAATCGTCCAATACAGTATTAGAGCTCTGAGAAGCAGTCTGGTGGATTAAATTTGCGAAACCGCTGGGAGGGTTCACCACTGATGAGCCAAGCCCTCCCAATATATATTTTCATTGCAGTAAGAGCAGTAGAAATTTGTATTATGTATAAAAGAAACGTTCGTGCTTTTAAATCCTTTCATTTTATATTATACCTTAATATAAAGCAATGACGTGCCCCAACTGTATATCAAATGAAAACATTATAGTTTGAACCTAGTTTGAATATCTACCACTAGATAGCTAATGAATTATTGTATTCTCCAGGTGAGAGACTATATAAAAAGAGGATAATTATCCTTTTCAGTAAATAGATTAAAATATTCCATTTGTAACGTCCTCGTGTTTGTTAGTTGACGTTAATCAGTATCTGGAAATTTAAAAGAAGAGTATTTATTTCTTTTTAGGCTAACATCAGACATAAGTTTACATGTGGATATATATTACAACTAGCGGACGTACCCGGCTTCGCCCGGATTTTACCCGAGTAAAGGTTTGTCTAACGAATCTCTCGATAAAGTGAACATTTTTTCCCGGTCCCTTGAAAAATACTCGATGAGTTGAATCAAATCAATATTAATTGGTTCCCTCGGTAATTGGAAGTTAAAGGAATAGTATCTTGCCTTGGAATTGTATCATTATTCTTATCTCAAATAAATTGCCGTGTCATCCTGAATTTTGTTTTTCCTAATTTTCTACATTACAAAATCATCGCATCATCATGATAATATTTAGAGCAGATTGTTGAATTATAACAGATAAATTAGAATATTTATCTTGATTATTTTTAGGCGAAAATTTATTTCAAAAATTTTATTTGCTAGAAACCTTCCCAGTACTATACTAAATAACTTCCCAAAGTTTCATGGCGTTCCAATGAGTGGTTTGGTCAGGCATAAAGGACAGACAGACACACATACATTTATTTATATATATTACAATAAGTCAACTCCACAGAGTACCATTAGTGATGAGCTCACTGGTAATTTACTATACAAGAATATCCTGTAGGCATGGCATGCTAACTGCCGTTACACCATTATTTGTTCTTCTCTATGTACAAAGATGCAGATTCATTAATAGAATAAATTTCGAACAAACCCTCCAACCTGTAAAAAAAAAGCATTAAAACGCGAATATTTCTTTCACATATCAAACTTCTTCTGTCCTTACTGCGATGAAAGAATATTGAGAGTGCTTAGCTCATCAGTAGTGAAAAATCATTTTCACGATGTCAAGAAATGTGATAAACATATATGGTTTTTATTTTTCTCAACGTTTCGACAAAAATCTTTGTCGTTCTGAGGTTGCAAGGACGTTCTCACTTGATTTTTCGAATTTAGTATAACATCTAAAACACGAGTCAAAAACAAATATTAAGTGTATATTTTTCACAGAATTATGAATGCCGGCCTCTATCTTAAGGATATATGTTTTAGGTACAAAGACTTGTCAAAGTGAATGTAAAACCATTCAGGTTTTTTTATCCAAAAAAAAACTTTTTCAAAGTTTCAAAATGTTTTTACTGTGTGTATGTTGGGTACAAAGACCATTCCGTTCGTGTCAAAGAGTTTGCAAGCCGCTTATATTGAGTCCAAAGCCGTTCTCTCCTTTTCAAAGAGATCACAAAGCATATACAAGAAGGGCGAGGCTGCCCGAAAGCTCGTAGCCCATGTATAGTAAAAATAAATAATTTTCTCTTCGTTTTTATAATCTTTTTACAGTTCTATAAGAGAAATTTTCATGATTCAAGCCATATACAAGTATAATTCACTCTTTCATACCTCATCCAAAAAGGTTAGAAATAGTCGATATTTCACCTTGAAATAAATTTTGATTTTTCGTTTAAAAGAAACTCATGCGGTGTAACTTCAAGTGTCGTTTTACATATACAAGTATACTTATATATGTATAATTTGAGGACTATTCCATCTTTGTCAAAAGGAATGCCAGCTGTTTATGTGTTGGGTCTAAAGAACATTCGTGACTTGTACTAAAGAGGGTGAAAAAAACCATTCATCCTTTTTTTTTTTCTTAAAAATAAACACTTCGGCTAATTAAAAATTTATTTTCTCAACGTTTCAACAAAATCTTTTGTCAAAATTCGAAACTATTATAGACGCGTAAGGACAGTAGAAATTGTTTATTTTTAAAAAGAATCATACGCGTCTATAATAGTTTCGAATTTTGATAAAAGATGGCGCGCTAATGCATCATAAAATCTTTTGTCTTTGTCAGGATAAATAAAATGATAAAATAATTTTTAACGCCTTGCCAAATGCTTTATTTTTATTTCTCATGACGAAGACAAAAGATTTTTGTTGAAACATTGAGGAAATAAAACTTTAACTGACCGAAGTGTCTATTTTTAAGAAATATGAATGCCAGGGTCCAGAGGCACCCTCTTTCTTAAAGACATTCATCCTTGTCTAAGGAAATGCTGATCGTTCTTTTTCTCAAAGAGAAATGAAGAACCTTCTTAACCTATAATTGTTAGAGCGGTGAAAGATCCTCCTGACCTGGTAGAAGAATCCAGTAGTACAAATGATGAAAACCAGGAATTTGAAGATGATCGGGATTGGCTTGTTGGACTTGATCCTGGGGAGGACGGAGGCCCAAGAGGACTCCTCGAAGAGTTCCTTCAGGTATTGTTTGGCTGAAACACACATCAGTGAGTAAGATGATGTTGGAAGTTAGAGCACATCCTAAATTCTTTTTGGTAGATGTATTAATCTTAAAATTTTTCTCACACTCGGCATGCGGCAAGAAAAATATCAAATGTTAGAATGGCTATAGAGGTAAGTTGACGCTAACATGAGGAGACAAGTCGAGTGGCGACCACAGGGTGAGACATTAACACAACCATATGTTCTCATGTCCGAAGAAGATCTGACGCCCATTTGTAGTTTGTAGACATTTAATTGAACAAGAATGGGTATTTTATTTTGATTCTGGAATAATTAAAAAATCAACAAATAGTTGATATTTATTTCAACAGATGGTACAAGCCATCAGCAACTTTTAGTTTCAGATCAGAAGATACCTTTTTCATTAAAAAATACACTGAGTTTTCATTGAGAACACAAGCACAATTGATTTATCTCTGCCATCTAAAAGGTTCATGTGACCGTGGTCAGGATATGTCTCTTTTGATTTTAATACCAATATCTGACATTTTTTACTTTATAATATTTTTTAACCTAAAAATAAATATTTACATAATTAAGACTGAATAATAAATGAGCAAAGTAAGCAAGCAAGCAAGCATGGTTAACTCCGCCTTTGCCGGTCCCAAACCCGGATGATCGCTAAAAGCTTGCTTAAAAACCTGGGCTCAGCTGGCCCGGCTGATAGTACCCTGTAAGGACTCCTAATCCAGGGATACAGGATGAGTCTGTACTCCATGTTAGGAGCGGCTGTACATGGTATCTGTTCCTCATGTCAGAGGCGGCCATTTCTTTTGGAGCTAAGTCGGCCTGCCACTGAGTAGTGCCCCCAGTCTTAATGACAAAGGTAGACACATACTACCTCACCCAGTCATGATCTCAAGCTTTACAAGCTTGATACCCTAATATGACTGAGTGAAGATAAGAAGGAAGAAGAGAAGCAAGCAAGCATGGTTGGCGTCTTCTAACGTTTCACATCTTCTATTGACAATGTTTACATAAATAGTTTTATCTTTCTCTTATTTTCTCTATAGTTCCCTTATTATTATTTTTTTTTTTATATTTGAATTCTAAAATTATTTTGTGATCATTACAGTAAGAAATTAGATAAATATAATAAAAATAAAATCTTGGGAACTCATTTGTTTAGAAAGAGAATTAAAAAGACAAAGGTCGACTCTCCCGACAAAATAGACGTCAAAGCTAGACGCCATCTATTGACCTTCGCCGCTAACTAGCGGCCTCGGGTCGGTGACAAAGCCACAACACAAGCTTTGGCAAACTGAAAAGCGTCCAACCTAAAGATCATGGTTTCGGGCTAATGGCCCTCGTCAGCCTAGGGCGGACTTATTTCATGATATCCACAAGGGATCTAATAGAATCTTAACAATCTGCCAAAGAGGTGTTTAGCTGGCTAAGTGGCTGGGCCACTATGCTTAAAATATATATGAAAATTTTGCCGGGAGAATATTAATCTAAAAAGACAAAGGTCACCTCTCACGTCAAAGTAGACGTCAAAGCTAGACCCCATGTATAGGCCGTCGCCACAAACTAGCGGTCTCGGGTCGGTGACAAAGTCACAACACCAGCTTTGGCAAACTGAGAAGCGTCCACCTAGAGACCATGGTTTCGGGCTAATGGCCCTCGTCAGCCCAGGGCGGACTTTATTTCACGGTGTCGCTGGAGACCCGCTGGCGATTCTCCACCAAACTCTGCAGCGCTGGCAGAGGCGCCATGTTCTTTGTACATAGTGTATATAATACATATTATCATTTTTTAAATAGTGCAGACTGTGTACTTTGAATGTATTGACAAGATTTCAATAAAATTATTTTAATAGTCAATTTATTCCATGAGATCTACAAGGGATTTAATGGAATCTTGACATTCTGCCAAAAAAAATTACATCTATAGAAAGGATAAGTGATTACTGAGCTATCATCAGTCATGTTTAAATGAAACACACAAAATCAAAGAGATAGCCTTCCTTACCAACAATAGACAATCTTCAACAACCGAAGGGATTTTAAATTATCTTTTAAATTGTGATATTTTAATCACTATGGCAAAGAAAAGTCGGTGGACGAATGAGTAAAACCCCCGATTCCCGACAGTCATGAACCGGGATCAAATCCCGCGTTAACATTTTGTTTTAATATGTGAATAACTCGCATATTATTCATATTTATATTAAAAAGTAGACACTTCGGGCTCCAACTGCCTTTTTATTTTTCTCAACGTTTCGACAAAAATCTTTTGTCTTCGTCAGGAGAAGTAAATAAAATAAAACATTTGGCAAGGCGTTAAAAATTGTTCTGAGGTTTGCAAGGGCGCTCTCACGTGATTTTTTGAATTTGAATTCGAAATTAAATTCGAAAAATCACGTGAGAACGCCCTTGCAAACCTCAGAACACTATCTTCACATATTATTCATTATCTTAAAGATAGAGGCTGCCTGGCCGGCATTCATAGTTCTTCAAATTAAAGCTACCTCTGCCAGTAAATCTTTTTATTACCTCGACGTTTCGACAAAAATCTTTTGTCTTCGTCAGGAGCAATCAAAAATTAAAACATTTGGCAAAGCGTTAAAAAATATTCTAATTAATTTTAACAAATTAAATTAATTAAAAATTATTTTAACGCTTTGCCAAATGTTTTAATTTTTGTTCGCTCCTGACGAGAACAAAAGATTTTTGTCGAAACGTCGAAACAATAAAAAAGATTTACTGGCAGAGGTAGCTTTAATTTGAAGATATCATTTATTGTTGAAAATATTGTAGTGAAGCATTTATTATTTTATACTAGTATTTGTTGTTAGTTTTCGATTGAAGAGTTGGAGCATTTCGATATAAAATATATTTATTGGCTTATATACTTAGCACAACATCATAAAAGTAAGAAATGATTAAATGCAAAAGATTATATATCTAAATACAAAAGGTTATTTAAAAATTAAAGATCAACCTTTGTTCTTGATGTCAAAACATACTTCTTTGTTCTTCATGATTTTTATTGATGTTCCTTTTTCCACAGACATTATACCTTCAGTATTAACAGATTATCATTTTTTATGTTTATATTTTACTACTTTGTAAACTTCCCTCATTCCTTATCTTTTGTTTATCCTTCATAGTTGGTTCTTGTGCCCTGGCAGAAATATCTTTTGGGGTTAGAAGACCTTGCTCTAAAAGGCCAATTAACCCGGAATAGAAAGAAGAAGTCGATAGTTGGTTCTTGCCTTAAATAAATTGCTGTTTCATCCTGAAATGGACTTGAAATCCATTGGGGATTCCCCGCACAGGTTCGCAGCCGACGAAATTTTTTTTTGGGGGGGGGGGCTCAAAAAATCATTAATTCTGGTTAGCAGCCCCTAAATAAATAAAGATATTTCCTGAGGTTTGTCTTCCCTAATTTTCCACGTGGCAATATCATAAACTAGGTTGCTCTTTTTGAGCTGAACCTAATAAAGTGATTTTGGAACAAGAACAAGAATCACTATGGCATTTATTTATCAAGGTATTAACTCTGCTTTATTTTATGAAACCTTTCACGTTAGCCTTCAAAAAATTATCAAAATGGCGAAGATGTCGAAGATATTCTAGTACAAGCATTCCAACCTGATGGAATACCAGCCTCGTTGAAGAAGAGACACAAATCAATCTCCAAATATAATCTTTGATTGAAATTTTATTTAGGTAAGTTCCAGAATAATTCCCGTTTTTTGAGGATATATCGAGTTGTTTCCACAGCGCTGCGGCCAAGTTTGAATCATGAAGCAAGTATGATATCGCTCAAAATTTATTGGAAATAGAAATAATATTAGATATGATGAGAGTGGGAAAGTGAATTCCCAAATAAACCATCGAATGATAGATTCTAAAATGCTAAGAAGTTGTAAAACTTCCTTCACATTTTCAAACTTAAAGGGACAAGGGTGACCTCTCCCGTCAAAATAGACGTCAAAACCAAACGCCATCTATTGACCGTCGCCGCAAACTAGCACCCTCGGGTCGGTGACAAAGCCACAACACCATTTTGATACATTCCATCTGGTTTTGACGTCTATTTTGACGGGAGAGGCGACCCTTGTCTCTTTAGGTCAATATCCTCCCGGCAAAATTTCCATCTATATTTTCAAACCTGTTCTTCCTCTCGAACAGAACACAAACAGAATGGACAAGAACTCCAAGAACATTTTAGCCATCGAGGACCCCGTCATCACCTGGAGGAGGACACTATCACGGTGGGGACCTGGTTGATTGTATATAATTCTCTTGATCTTTTTATTGTAAATATTGACTAAGAAGTCAATAAAGATGTTTCAATTGTCAATTCTCCAAAAACATTTAGAATTGCATATATTTTCTAAGATTCTTCGAAGATTTTCTTCAATAATGTTATGAAAACATCATTTTAATTGAAGAATACAACATATATATATATATATATATATATTGTTTTTAAAATTTATTGATTCTATTGACGTTATGTGGCGCTGAGTTTGTTGTTGACACACTTTAAAATGTTATAATACCTTGATAAAGGTTGGCGTTCAACCAACTGAAATATTGGTTAAAATAAATGATATTTTGATTCAATATATGTCTTTTTATTTAATGAACGAGTGTGTGTTATAAAATTATAAAACCTGCATTATAAAAGGGAACATGGCTTTTTAATTGAGGTGAACTAGGGTTCTGTGTGTTAACATTGCATAATAGACTTTAAAATTCATATTATCCATAAGTGTTTGTTTAGAAAGTCTGTAAATGGCAACCAAAAATCTAAGTATTTCTTTAGAAAAGGCTTCAAATCATTTCCACTCACCGTCTTCCCTCATGTTTAACACTTCACAGAATATAGACAATGTGGATAGATACACTAACCTACTATACTAAATGTCACAACTTATTTCAAATTATTCACAAAATTATATAACGCAATTTCATCATTGCAGGAGTAATTTGAAATGTACATGGCTAAGCCGACCTTTTACTACTCTACTATCGGTTTGAATATGTATTTATGCAAAATCTTTGATTCGAAAAATTGTGAAGTATTGATAACCAATAATAATGTAATTTTAATATAATAGGCTCATAAATGCGTATGGTAATGATTTAAGACTGGGGTAATATACTTGCTGCGGAATATTGATGTTAACCTTCAATATTATTTGAATAATGCTATGAACTTTTATAATTAGATTTTTTTTTTGAGAAGTTTTGAGAGATAATAACTTTATATTTTGACTTGTGTGACGCGTTTTATTAGTTAAAATTAGAGAAAGAAAAAACAGGCTGGAGTGTAAGTGCCCCTGAGGAAAAGCTCATAATCCCATGCTGGCGTGTGAATGGCTTCTGAGGAAAGCCTCATAATCCCACGCTGACGTGTAAATGGCCTCTGAGGAAAGGCTTATAATCCCACGCTGGCGTGTGAATGACCTCTGAGGAAAGCCTCATAATCCCACGCTGACGTGTAAATGGCCTCTGAGGAAAGGCTCATAATCCCACGCTGGTGTGTGAATGACCTCTGAGGAAAGGCTCATAATCCCACACTGACATGTAAATGGCCTCTGAGGAAAGGCTTATAATCCCACGCTGGCGTGTGAATGACCTCTGAGGAAAGGCTCATAATCCCACGCTGACATGTAAATGGCCCCTGAGGAAAGCCTCATAATCCCAAGCTGGTGTGTGAATGGCCTCTGAGGAAAGCCTCATAATCCCACGCTGGTGTGTGAATGGCCTCTGAGGAAAGGCTCATAATCCCACACTGACATGTAAATGGCCTCTGAAGAAAGGCTTATAATCCCACGCTGGCGTGTGAATGACCTCTGAGGAAAGGCTCATAATCCCACGCTGACATGTAAATGGCCCCTGAGGAAAGGCTCATAATCCCACGCTGGCGTTCAAGTACCCCTGAGGAAAGGCTCATAATCCTACGCTGGCGTGTAAGTGCCCCTGAGGAAAGTCCATAATCCCACGCTGGTGTGTAAATGGACCCTAAGGAAATGCTCATAATCCCACGCTGGCGTGTAAGTGCCCCTGAGGAAAGACTCATAATCCCACGCTGGTGTGTAAATGGACCCTGAGGAAATGCTCATAATCCCACGCTGACGTGTAAATATTGGCCCCTGAGGAAATACTCATAATCTCACGCTGGTGTGTGAATGGCCCTTGAGGAAAGGCTCATAATTCCTCGCTTACGTGTAAATGGCCCCTGAGGGAGGATCATAACGCTCACACTCTGTGGGTGGCAGCAAAAGGGCTAATACAAGTATAGCAATAATTTAACTTCAAATTAATTATTTTTCAGTTTATCTGCTCCTAAAGAGATAATGGAGATAGAATTATGGCATATTCATCCATCTGGCTCTGCACCAGAACAGCGCTGCTCAATGCATTGTTTTAATGGTTTCTTAGAAATTAGAAGAGGCGCCTCTATCACACATGAATACCATCTTCTCTTAAAATACAAATAGAGTGTGTTACCCTCAATAGAAAGAGATTGAGATCAGAAATATACTTTATTTCATCGTCCATATAAGGCTACGTAATGTGATATATATAAATACAGATAAATATAAAAATATAAGAAGAGAAAGCTATAAATACCGTTTCAAAGAGTTAAGCATTTTTTTTCTAAACAAAAAGGTTGAAATTGTTTAATGTGCTTCTCCTTTATGGGAATGTATCAATTGAGAGAGTATAAGCATGTTTGGAATTATTTCTTATATATAACTATATTATTCTATCTCTTTGGAAATTGTAGAAAATATATTTAAAATAATAAATCACGATCTCTGGAATAAGTTTCTTGGGTAAAATGTATTAAAGTTTCGCAGATTTCATGTTTGAATTACTCTTCTGAAAGCATTTCCTCAAAATGTTATCTTGAATTTATATAACTAAGGAGAGAAATGCTGGCAGAATATTATTTTTTTTCCTATAGTTCATACAATATTTTTATAAGTTATTAAAGAAACGTAATACTGTGAACGTGAGAGATTGTGTGTGATTATTTCTATCGATAACTATTAGTAATTAATACAAAGCAATAACGCGCCATCTATATATAACGAAAGAAGACATTAAGACACGAATGTTTCTTTTCACAAATAAATCAAACTTCTACTGTCCTTACTGCGATGAAAAAAATATTGGGAGGGCTTGGCTCCTCAGTGGTGAACCCTCCCAGCGGTATCGTCAATTTAATATACCAGACCGCTTTTTTAGAGCCACAATACTGTATTTGGATTATTCTGATTTAATAAGTTGCAATGAAGTCAAGCTTCTAGACTCAATGGCTCTGTCAACCCTGCTCTACGCAGCTCCAATTTGGGCAAACAACCAAAAAAACTTGATTGACAGGGTACAAGACAATTTCTTACGGAGACTTCTAAATTTACCCAGATATACTCCTGGTTTTATTCTACGTATGGAGTGCGGAAGAACGTCACTGGGAGTTACGGTGCTAAAACTTACACTCGGGTTCTGGCTTAGAATTCTAAAAATGAACAGCAGCCGACTCCCCCATATATGCTTAGCTCAACTATATGAAATATAAAGAAATAGAAATATATATATTGGACTTGCGGAAAGTTTGGCCAACATACTCAACTCAACAGGATTTTCTTGGTTAATTAACTGCAACGATGCAAGGATTATTCGGCAAGAAATACCTTTAATAACTAAAATTGCAATAGAACAATCTATTCAAAGTGACCAGGCAAAAATAGAGAATTCTAAATTCTACTCTCACTATAAGTATTTACACAGTTCATTCCGAATTGAAAACTATTTACTTAGCAACTTTCCATTCCCAGTAAAACGCTATATCGCACAACAGAGAATACTATATTCGTTTTTCAAGGTAAATCATACAAACATTTTCAAAGAGGGTGATAAGAGTTGTGATCTTTGCAAAGAAAATATGGAAACTGAACTATCTCATTACATCTATGAATGCCAAGATATTAGTGAGGAGAGAAGGACATTCTTTTCAATGGTAGACACCATCCAACTTGGGTCAATCCAAATGATGTTAACCAGTGCCCAAACAAGCAGACTAGTTGCTCAGGCCCTATATAAATTTTACAAGGCAGTAGGTGTAAAGAGGGAGAAAAAAGAACTTGGAAGCGATTGTTCTTACACCTCAGAATGATGACGAAACATCGAGGGGCCATCGTGTTATTATAATAATTGTATATAGTTGCGGAACTACTGGTTTCCTGTGCTGCTCCTTTCCTGTTATTGCACCTTGTACGGAGAATCTGTATAAGACTAATGTCTTAATAAAGGCTTTGTGTGTGTGTGTGTGTGTAAGTTGCAATGAAGTGTGGAATCTTAGAAATGTAGGATTTCCTCTTACATTACCTTTGGAAATATATATCTATATATATATACATACAGTGAATATAGTATACGCCCAGATTTACATGTGACCTATAGTTGAGCACCAATGTAAGATTCACTCCTACATCTAGATGACTAAATTCCATTTTTTGACTTAGACGTGCAAATGTAGCACTCGCCAAATGCTTACATCAACATGTGTAATAACTAAAATTACACTCAGATATACACTTGATATGGTACGACGAACACAAAGATCCATATTAATAATCAAAATATGTAGTTTGTTTCAAGGTAAAATTTGGGACGTAAGATTCGCTCTTACATTCCATCATATACGGTAAATATTGTATGCACTCGGATTTACATGTGACTTGTAATTGAGCATCGATTGTAAAGACATCTATATCTTGATCTCATCTAACTCATGGAAAAATCCAGGTGCATACATATTCACAGTTTATGGTAAGGCAATAAACTTCTTATAATACACTCAATATCTATAACATACGCACCAAGGTTTATGTGTGATATGTGGTTTGATATGGACATTAATACACATTATATAATTTACCGCATCAACTTTATTCGACAAAGAAAGGAATTTTACACAAAATAAAACAAATTGTATTTACTATGACATGACATAATTAGGCAAAAACATAGAAAATCCAATATTCTTAACAGGTTTAATACCCTAAATTCCTAAATACAAAAAGGACATAGCTAAAATTATATGGTCTATCTAAATCTTGTATTGCTATGGTTTTTATTTTAACACAATATAAATCTAACGCCTCATTTCAAAGGTGATCTTGCTTGGGCAAGAAATAATTTACCTATTAAAGCATGGATAAGTCCCTCTCTCCATATAAACTCGCCATGGATGGCAAGACATGTTGGCTAAGCGAAAAAAAAAATTATCCTTTACATCAGTCATGGCTTCGCCATGTTTCTATATAGACCTTTACAACAAAATCTAGATTAAAAACTTACCTAAACATCTCGGCTAAGTACCTATCTCCCGATGAAAAATCTGATGTGCCCCTCTCGAAAGCCTGGTCAATACTGACTGGTGCTTGGTCCAGCCCAAAAAAGAAAAATCTAGCCCCCTATCCCTTTTCTTCAGCGCCCTCAATCCCAAATTCCCACAGAATAATAAATCTTGAATATACTAAATTCTCGAAATATTAAATAAAAAAAATAATATTATTATAGTTAAAATTTAAGGAATAAAATAATATTTTATTAAATTTTTATTTTTAAAGAAAAATTATGAATTAGAAAATATTCTTGTTCGGCTTATGAGAAATCAATTTAAAATAAATATTAACCAAAAATTTAGAATTTATCTATCTTATTGAGAGATAATTTAAATTAACAATGGAATTAAAATCCAATTTTAGGATGCTACCCCTCTGAGAGACTTATATGCTAATTTCTTCTTTAAGAAATCCCAAAAATATTACTAAGTGGTCCCCATCTATCAAAAAATGTGATGTCACAGGTCATATATATACAAGAATTAAAAGGGAGGTTTTAGAAAGGCGCATGCTCGATGTCCATTTCTTCTTGTTGAGGTGGCTTCTCCACTGTCCGTCAGCTTTTCTGCTTATGTTGTGGGTGAACTCCTGCTTCTGTTTTCGTCGAGCTTCTGACTACTTAGCCAGGGCCGATATCATCCTCCTCCAGTAGATCTTGGAATACGCATCCAGGGCTGTGCCTTCCCCTGGTAGATCTTGGGATTCACGTCCAGGGCTGCGTCTCCCCCCCCCCCCCCCCCCCCCCCCGGCTTGGTCTTTTAACCACCGTCGGCCATTGCCGTGGGACATCCATCTGTACACCAAACACTATCGGCGAGACACTGCGTGTATGTACATAGGATGTAAAAGAATGTTTACATCTTTGTTGGGTCTGTTTGGTGGAAATCTGACCCAACAATTCCTCCCCTGCCAGAGTGAAAGAATGAGTTTATTTCAATTCATATCTGATCAAATATTCCATGAGAAATATGAAATTGGGAGAAATGCATTCTTTTACAATACCAATATGCAATCACTGACACTCCGGCAAAGGGGAAACAGACGGGCCATGGAACCTGGGGCAGGTTAATTCATCGTGATTACAGAAGGAAGTTCTACCCTACCATTCTATGGGCAATGTACTAAGCCCATCCTTTTGCTGTCTGTATTCCAGGGAGTCTTGACCCAGATGTGAGTCGAATCCACACACCCCCGACCGCAGTCCCAGTGGGTGGAGATGGGGTGGTCTATACACAGATTCTGTGCAAACAGATTCTTATGCCATTCGGGTTAACATAATAATTATGGGCGCCAAGGAATTGTGTGTGTATTGTAGATATGCCCAATTCCTAAAACACATCTAAAAAAAAAAAACTTTATTAACTCTATATGATACATATGACAGCAAAGGAATGGCTATACATGGTCAGAATGACAATGATAGTAGAAGAAAAAGAAACTAAAGTTGCAGCTCTTATCGATGGCATTAATAATAATAGGGCAAAACAGAAACGTGGGAAGTGAATATACATATTGGAGTTGCACGGATACGATGTATGCCAAAAATGGAGCAATGTAGATATACGCGATGTTAAATAAAAATAAAAAATATATATAAAAATGGATATTTACTATAAGTAAAAAAAAATAGTTTGATATATATATATATATAATGAATACAAATGAATATATAAATTGTGATTAAATCTTCATTCGGTACATTTGTCCGAAGATGGTAACAATGCTGCTACCAAAATGTCACACATAATTATTTGTTCTGGGATCGGTCCTGTTCTCTTATCTTTTTGTAGTCTAAAGCTTAACTGTGACTTATCTATATATGAACATACATACTGATAATTAATGGAGAAGGGTAAGCATGGTGGGCGATACATTAAATGAGTAGATGTTAACACTGTATAGTAAATATGCCAGACTTCTTGAAGAGTATGATATAAAAAAAAACAACACTGTTATGGGAATATTATGGTAAATACACAAAAAATAATATATGCAGTGATTAAAGCTTGTTTAGTGCATTTTTCCTGAAGATGGTAACAACGTTGCTACCAAAATGCCACATATCTATGATATGAATCGTGCTTTCTATATATACAAATATACATGGATATAATAAAAAAATAATATATGGTATATGGTATATAAAAATAATAAAACGAATAGATATGCACTGAGGGATCCAGGTTATCTCACTAGTATCTCAAAACTCGTGTAATATCTAACAAAGATAAAACTTGTCCTTACTAACTTGTCACTGGGAGTGTTTGTCTGGCGTGTTCCCTGCCTCTCTTAATACAAAAGAAAACATCTCACAACCAGATTACTTCCAAATTACATTACCAGTGGTTGAAATCTCTCCCACCTTTGTCCTTTATTTTAACATGTAGTTAACCCCTACTATACATTGTTTAGCTTATCCATAGAATGTGTACTCATATTTTTGACCAACAAATTCACAAAAAAAAAATTTTAAACCCTGAAATAATTATGATGGTTAACAATCTAGGTCTAACTCATACCCTGTGATACATCTTCCTAAAAAAATTCTTCCCCTTTTTAAATCTGAAACGCTATATTGGCTTGTTCTGGCAGTCTACTTCAAAAGTTCATTTAGTTGTCCTACTAATTTAAAAAATCTAACCTATCTTATAATGAATTACTCTCGAAAAAAAAATATTCTACATACTAATTGATGTTTAGACTTAAATTCGTTCTAACTAAACGTATGGTAGACTAATAGTCTTTAATTAAGTGAATAACTCTTGCTAGCCTGGGGCGATATAAAACGCAAAGAATCCGGACAGTCCATCTGTCACTTTGCTATCTGGTACCTAAAAATCTGTAGACGGAATCGCTTCGTCTAATCATAACTTGTTTCTTACATGCTCAATTGTTAACCCTCATTAGAAAACCCCTTTAGGCTTTTACTTATAGACAAGGAGTTACAGGGAATTCGATTTCTCTACCCAGCGCATGTTTTCTAAGCTCGTCCATCGGGGAATTTGTTCCAGGCTGCGCAATATATAAAAGAGCTCCCAACGTGCCGATCCTTTCCAACCTCCCGACTGGATCACCCTCATTTCAGCCACGCTTAAAGCGTCGTAAACTACGATGTCAGATCGGTTATCCGAAGTTTTGTCGTTAAGCACCTTGCTCACGACATCGGCTACTAAATCTCCCCACCTAGCACAAAGTTCACCTGGTACCTCTCCGCTTCCTCTAAAGAGGAGGGGACTTGCAGGCTTTTGGCCTGACCGTGACCTCCCACTAATCCCCCAGTCTGAGAATCGAGACATGGTCACTGCCTACGATTCTTAGAATCCAAGTTGATATAATGAAATAGGGTGATTGATTACCCTAATAATAGAAATCAAATTTATACTCCCATAGGAGGAGACCTAACAAAAATGGAGCGAATATTTTTCTAGCAATAGAGTTGCGCAGTCCTGTGAGGCCATTCAATCCTAACAAATAAAGAAATCAAAATTGAAAATTGAACCTATTAAATTCCCTAACACTATTCTAAAGTAATTTTGGTCTAACAGTATACTAGTTTTTAACCTTCTCATCATTTATTCCACTTCACATTCATACAACAAAAAAAAATTCAGTCACTGTGGGCATTCATTCTAAAGTTAAAAACTGCTATAGACGCCAAAACACTCAATAATCTCTATCAAATAAACCCTAACAATATCTAAATTCCAGGACTAATGTGAAATCAAATAAAGTTTTCTAATTAAAACAAAGTGGGGACTAAAGCCCTATTGACTTAAATAAATGCCTCATACAAACTCTACATAAAAGTTATCTATACGTAGATAAACATTATTTATATTTAAACAAAATAATAAAAATTGATTGTTAATAATCAATGCTGAAATCTAACCTAACACTTTAACCATGTGTCTCACAGTTTGAAAATCTTCTTATCTTGACACTTGGTGTCTAAACAAACGAATCGTCAAACTAGCGCTTAATGGAGCGAAATGAACTTCAAGCATTTACCTCATTGCCGAATTATGATAGTTCTACAAGTGTTTTTCCAACCCTATTTCTTATATAGGTCATTGGCATTCCTTCTCTCTCTGCTATTCAACTAACTCTTTCTTTGGACTTATAGGGTTTTCAGTACCCAGCTCGTTCTGGAGTTTAACAACAGAGATGACTTGCTATCCTATCATATCAATTCTTAGACTGTAATTGCCTTACACACTCTCATTAGAAATTCCCTTTGGACTGTATTCTGGACCTATGAAGTTATAGGGAGTCTAGTTTTAACCCAGCGCATATTCCGAATCAACCCGTAGCGAATATGTTACAAGCACAGCAATTATCTAGTGCGTCTAAGCCCCTTAATTGTTTTTTAAAGTTGAACCATTGTTCAGAGCCTTTAATAAAAAAATCAAAACAAAATAAACTGTTGAACTCACGACTTAATTCACAATTTGCTATCTATACAGAATAGCTTCTCCAAATAAAAAAAAAACTGGAAACTCCTTACAATGAACATTTAATACAAACACAAGGTTTAAAAAAAAACTGAAACTCTCCAAAACCACAGACTACGGTCTTTAACTCACGTTCTAACACATTTTACTATGATCAAAATTCAACTAGCTCTAGCACACATTCTATAGGTTAAATCGTTGGCAACCTGAACACGATCTGCACTCGGTGGGCTTCTTGACCCTGGTCGAACGGCGTATTTCAGGGCCGTCAACATTGCCACCAATGCCTCTATTAACTATCTCTAGCGGGTTTCTCAAGATTGTCGTCTCTTGTGGTCCCTCTGGTTCTACTGTTGGATGAAATTGTAACATAACAATAAAAAGAAACTAAAATTTTCCTAAATCATATCCTGACAGGTTGTAAAAGCTCTTCAAAACGGTGTGTCATATTAAAACAAGGTTGAGATACAACTCTTAATTATATACTATACTAAAATGAGGCTGAGCCAATTCTACACTAGGAGAACACGAAAACCAAGATGTCGTCCTTGTAGCGAGCATGGAGCCCTATCACGACCCCGAAGTACAAGAACAGATTGCCTAAGGTCATGTGACCGACTAGTAAGCAGCGGGATGCCGTTTCTCGTGTGAGGGAGCGATGTCAGGAGGACAGAGTTTCCTGGTATTCCCTCTTATCTGGGCCAACCGGTCGGGGTAAACAGTGGCGTCACGTGAAAGGAGGAAATATCTGAGTTCCCCCCTCTTGCTCTAACTGCTGGGTCGACTTTGCTCCTGTAGATAGTAACTCTTGTTTTATATCTAAAACCTCTCATATAACTCATTGAATAAAACGGTGTAAAAAAACGGTGTACTATATAAGGATGAGGTTATGGCAATTTTCTCTAAATGACACATTAATATTAAAACAAATTGTGAAGATCTTTAAAGATGGCAACAAACACTACCGCAAGGTTGTGAGGCGATATGCTGCACAAAGGCAATGTTGAGACAAATAACACACTAACTGAAACAGGGTGTTAAAGCTCCTTTCAACGGTCACTTAACACTAGAACACACGTTATGGTTTAAAAAAAATAAAAGAAGAACTGCAAACTATTTGAAGTTCACCATGACACTAAGACAAAATTGTTAACATATAATAAAGTAGGAAAAACTGGAAGTTTAAAACACACGTTATAGTTTAAAAAAATAAAAAAAAACTGCAAACTCTTCAAAGTTCACCATAACATTAAGACAAAATCGTTGTTTAAAAAAAAAAGACTGAGTAACTCTTAAATATCATATACCAATATTAAAACCAAGATTGCGGCCAATAAAAAAAATTGCTTCTCAAAAGGAGAATACATATTTGTTATTTAATATATAACCTAATATTGTAATTAATAAAGACCCATGTATATAAATTAGTGTATACAGTCGCTGAAACTTAGGTAAATCAACTTACACAAACCCCCAGTGCATTATATGTATTATTTTAAAAGAAATAGTTCTATCGAGGCGATATTGCGGTTGACAGCTACGCTTTACACATTAAATGTACTTTCTTCTATCAACCTTTATCTACTATTTACAAAACTCTTTATCCAACTTTTTTTTTTTTTATAATTCTTTCTCTTTCAACATCTTTCTGCATCTTTCTATCTCTTTCTCATCAACATTCAACGCTTTCTCACTCTTTCATCATCCTTCATCATTCTCAACGCCTTTCAACTTACTTCCATCGCATCTCTCTTCAACGCTTCTAACACATTTCATCCCTTATTCATCACCTTATAACACATTTCATTGCCTTTTCATCACCTCTCTCGCATCGTCCTTTCAACACTTTCTCACTCTTTTTATCACTTTCAACACCTCTTTCATCCCTCTGAAGTCTCTTCGAAACCCGTCATCGGGATTGGATCCCGATCTATTATCACTCTTAATTTTGAACTACTCTAGTGTACTATCCCTCCCCTGCCAGCTCTATACGAAAGTCTGACACTCGTTCAGGGCGGGAGCTATCGCAGAATTTCGAGGAAAATTCCAGAGAACCCGTTTCCACCCTTTTAATCTCCCCTTCGAAGAGATAAGCTCTTTCTGGGTGTATTGAAACTAACTAGCCATGATGGCCTACTGGTAGAGACGCTGTTCTCACTGCCTTTACTGTATATCAGAATGAACTATTAATTAATACTGGTGCAATAGCATCCTGACAGTCTATGATTTTAATCCTTTATACACACTGGGCTAGGTAGTCATCTTGCTAACAGAAAAATCTATAATGCCATAGATCAGTTAGATAGAGAACATAACAAAATTGTGCGAATAGTTCGCTTCAACTACTACTTGTAAGCCTATTAAACTCGTTCTCATTAGGTTGGCTCGCTCATTAGTCTTCGATTTTTCATTCAATAGTCATATTGAGTCCACATGGATGTTAAACGTAAACTGTATCAAAATGGTGTAGTTTTCTAGTTTTTTCGAATTATATGACAGTAAAAAAAAAAATTCTGGAAATATCTCACACCGACTATTATTAAAAAAAAATTTTAATGGGGTACAGCTCCGATCTTACAGGATACCTCATGGCTCATAGAATTGAATCGCTCATTTCTCACTAAAATATTCACACAGGGTATGGAGGTCTCCAGCGGTTCTATAGCTATTGGTCAACTAAATTAATTAATGGCAGGAATTGAAGTTAGTTTAAAGGCTCATGTGCTGTTTTGTCATGCGTCTTTATGTCATCTGCAAAGGAAAGTGTCGCCTCAAAGGACCTAATTCTGGGACTAACATCCGCTGCACATTTCAGGAAGGAGTGGTTGTCCATACAATAGCAAGATATCATTTTGCTGCCAATGTACAATGTTGAGCATTTTCCATGTCGTCATTTTGTCGATCCCCAATCTTCTAGGGTGTTTCTTTAAGCATTTCTTGATGTCATTTAATGCTTCATGCGATCCCGCCCGGCATTCAATAAGTAGTATTTGATCGTACCACCTCCAGGAGACCATCCCATTGCGGCCGAATCATTTCCACCCAACTTATAACGCCGTCCATATCGCGTAATTGAAATTAGTGTAAAACTCAAAGAATAAGACCTTAATCTCTTAATTCTTTACTAATTTCAGTTGGCTCAACATAAATCTTCTCAATTATTATTTTAGTACAGTGGCGTGACATGTCACACTTCTTCTAGTTCTTTCGCAAGCTCGATTAATCCCAGTGAAAGCCAGTTCAGGCGTCAATCCCGTGCTAACCCGTCATGCATGACTTCAAATTTGAAAATTATTAGACCTGAATATTTGCAGTGGCATCTGCTTCCACTGAAAGTACTTAAGACATAAGACTGCCTCTTATCTTGTTTAAATCACTGTCTTTACCCCCATATGCCTGTGTAAACTTTAACCATGACCTTATCAATTCTCGAAATTCTGCCTATCGAATATCCTGAGAATCAATGTTCTTCTTGTCTACGGCGGATTAACACAATAATTGTTCCCTAGAGTTATCTGCGTCGAGTGGTCAGTCTGTACTACTAATTCTCCACTCTAACTCCAGGATCCCTTTATCTACTCAGGCTGTTCAAAAATTTTCAAGACAGTTGTTCAAATCCCCAATGATAATCTGCTAAATTTCGATAATTATTGGAATTCTCATTAAACAGAATAACTACACCTTCCTGACACAGAAATGTCCAGCATCAAGATATGGCGTACTGCCCATTTCTTTATTTTATGACTGTGTCAAATTACAACTGAAGAAACATACTAAGCATATAACTGGTTTAAATTTCATGTAATCTCATCATGCCTTCTGCTGGCAAATATTTACTGTAAAATTTAATACTATCAAGATGGTTTTATTTGTCCTCATCCAAAAAAAAATTGTTTCAGAAATAGAATCTTGGAAATCTCTACTTAAGACAAAAAAAAATGCACATCTATCAATTCAAGATAACCTTCCCTTGTCAGAGTGTATACAGGATATTCAAAATCATATGCAGTTGGGGGCATCATGGAACAAAAAGTCGGTTGCCTGGCGCGTCCTTTTAGCCGCCATTTTGAAATTCGCTGTGATTGTATTTCGACATGTAATCATCTGTAGTAAACTATGCCATATCAAAAATTATGATCCTATTCAACGTTTCGATGAATCAAGCAAATCTATACGCCTTCCTAAGATATCGGGGTTAAGTTTTAAACGAAAATGCACATTCATATAAGGTTAACAAAATAATCAAAAATACTGTTTTTTATTTAGTAAGCGTTTCCAGGAATCTAAATCGGTTGTTACCAAAAAAATGATCATTACACGAAATAAAGGCTAAGGAAGAGAATTTCGGGAAGGTATGTTTAAACTTGTTTACGATCGATATTCGAAGCGAACACTTAGACCTGGACATTCTGTTCATATATGGACATAAAAATTAAAATAAGCAATCATATTATCGAATAAAAGAATGAAATACTAGCATGCTATTAAACCTGTAGGATGAGATCACTAGGCAATACAGGAAAACATGATTGAAAACGTTTATAAATTAATTAAGTCGCATGAATTATATGCATTAGATAAGAGGATAAATGCTTTAGATCATTATATTGAAAACGTTAAATACCATATAGATAAGAGAGGACAAAAGGCACAATCTGGCAAAACCAACAAAAATGTACCTCCATATCTATCGAGTGGAAATTTTGTGTTGGATAAAGTATTTGAAATAAATCGTTAAGCCTTGGTTTACAAATTACAAGTCATATTGAACCTATAAGGAAATAATGGTGAAGAATTAAGAGGGGATGGAACATTTCAAGCGTGAAGCCTTAAATACAGAAAATATAACTGGAGACCTTAATAGAAAAATTAAACAAATCCATGGGCACCTATGTGTATATACAGCCACTCTATAGAGTAAATACACACGCGTCCATCGACCGCCATTTTGAAAATTTTATCGTGATTCGGTCGTCACGCAAACATCGTGAATTATACCATATCGAGAATAAATTGGCAATTCAACGATTTAAAGGAGCGAGCTAAGCTATACGCTTGTCTACAATATCGGGGTTAGATTTTAAAAGAAAATTGTATATTCACATAAAGTTGACAAAAAAATAAAATCAAATACTGCGCATGACACTGTACCTTAGTCAAGAGAATGAATGCTTTAAACGAAATGTTGAATAATACACACAATATTTAGTTATTTAGTAAAAATCAAACTGCTAAAGCCATAAAGGCGTCTCTCCTTCCCATACCCAAGAGATTGAAATAAATATGGAGGTTGTCCCTGGATACATCATATCTATTCAATGTCTGCCAAAAAAAAATTATCAATAAGTGTGCATGCCTAATTGCGGAAGGAGATTAAAATTAAATAATGCAGACTCACCTAAAGTTGCTAAGATATAATCATATATATGATGTCAATAAATACTGCTGCATCACTTTACGAAATGTAAGATAAAATAATTGGATTACAAAAATCAAATAATCAAAGCTAAAGACCCGAGAATAGATAAAACCAAATACATACGATTATATAGTAAAACGAACATTATGTCCTAACATAAAAAAAAAACGAATACTTCGAGGTAAGTATTGTCTTGGTTAGCAAGAAATTGACAAATCATAAGATGACAAAATAAAATGACAAGCGAAATTATTAGGATAAATAAAGATTTGAATATATATAAACCGCTATACTTTGGTCTATTCTGAACTATTACATTTCACAGGCTATGCCTTTAAAAGATATAACAGGAAAAGTTCCGAAATCACGCTTATCCTAGTACGCTAAATATTCTTAAGATGGCATAAAGAATCAGATAAACAACCAAAAAAAATCAGTATGGAATAACTTTGAAAAAAATCAAAAGATCAATTGGGAGCCTATATGAGATTAACTTGAACCGCGTGATAATGTACGTTTTTCCTTCAAACTAGATAAGAAAAAAAAAATTTCGAATCTTTGTGTTTACATTGATAATGCTCGACATCGGAAAGATAAGAGAAGACTAAGCGTACTATGTCAATATCAAAGTTCAAAATATCTCCAGATTTATCAAGTGGAACCAGTTTCCAAAAAAAAAATACTTAAATATAAAATCTATTAAACCTTGAAATAAGTCGTATTGACCTACTAATTAGAAAATAACGGTGAGAAACTAACGGAGATGGAACATTTCAAGCATGAAGCCTTAAAATACAGAAAATACAAATATTTAAAATCAAATAAATCGTAAGTCAATGCACATCAGAAAATAAAATAAATGCTTTGAATTGTTATCTAGACAACGTTAAATATTATAAAGATTAAAGAATAGCTAAGAGAGCATTCTAATAAAATTCAAAATATCTTTAGTCTTATTGAGTGGAAATTCTGTGGGACGGAAATAATTAAAATATATAAAAATTATTAAACTGTAGTAAAAGAAAATAAGCTTCATTTATCCTATAATAAAGAAGGTAATGATGAAAGACAAAGGAAGATAGAATATTTAGGACGTGAAATACCTACCCGCAAAAGCGGGGAGGATAGTAAGACCAACCTTTCAAGTCGAGAGCTGGCAGCGGACTGTCCCCTCATTGTTTTCTCACTTTCCAGCTAATGTCTGTACATGTGTTTTCCACATGTCCTTCCCCCCTCGAAAACATCTTGCATGCACATCTGTTGTTTTTCACGTCAATCATTCCCCCTCTCCACAGATGTGGCCATTGCCCCATCTTGTCAATCGAGATATCCCTAGAGGTTCTAATTTTGGATCCTGTGGGAAATTCTCAGGTTTCTGAGAAAACATTATTTCTAGGCTTAAGTTAGCGTCCCAAGGTTTCATGGTCTATACAAAGGGAGAAATTATTTCTCCAATATTCGAAACTTATAATAAAAAAAATGCGGTACATTTCAACTACAAGATGCTTCTGTAGATTTGAAAATTGAAAGGTTAGAACAATATATATGCCAAGCTCAAAGCAAATTACAACACAAAAGGACTATCGCAAAAGCAAAAAAAAAAAAAAAAAAAGCGTTGTGAATAACGTATTCTTAAATAAAATAAAGCTTTATCAAAAACCATGATAAGCAAAAAAAATTGCAAAAGGCGCCGTGGTTAGATAAAGAAATCTTTCGATTCCAAAAACGGCCGTTCCTTACTACTATACAATTCTAAAAAGTGAACAAAATGGAAAATCAGCCAAAAAAATTATGTATTCTTGCTATGTTTTACCCAAAAATCATAAGAGAAAAAAAAAACATAAAATTGAAAAAGGCGGCATGAATAACGTATTTTTAAGTAAAATAAAGCTTTTATCAAAAACCATGATAAGCAAAAAGAATTGCAAAAGGCGCCGTGGTTAGATAAAGAAATTTTTCGATTCAAAACGGAAAGGAAGAAATTATTTCTCCAATATATTCGAAACTTATATAAAAAAAATGCGGTACATTTCAACTACAAGATGCTTCTGTAGATTTGAAAATTGAAAGGTTAGAACAATATATATGCCAAGCTCAAAGCAAATTACAACACAAAAAGACAATCGCAAAAGCAAAAAAAAACAAAAAGCGTTGTGAATAACGTATTCTTAAATAAAATAAAGCTTTATCAAAAACCATGATAAGCAAAAAAATTGCAAAAGGCGCCGTGGTTAGATAAAGAAATTTTTCGATTCAAAACGGAAAGGAAGAAATTATTTCTCCAATATATTCGAAACTTATATAAAAAAAAATGCGGTACATTTCAACTACAAGATGCTTCTGTAGATTTGAAAATTGAAAGGTTAGAACAATATATATGCCAAGCTCAAAGCAAATTACAACACAAAAAGACAATCGCAAAAGCAAAAAAACAAAAAGCGTTGTGAATAACGTATTCTTAAATAAAATAAAGCTTTATCAAAAACCATGATAAGCAAAAAAAATTGCAAAAGGCGCCGTGGTTAGATAAAGAAATTTTTCGATTCAAAACGGAAAGGAAGAAATTATTTCTCCAATATATTCGAAACTTATATAAAAAAATGCGGTACATTTCAACTACAAGATGCTTCTGAAATTTGAAAGGTTAGAATAATATATATGCTAAGCTCGGGAAAATAACGATCATTTCTTTTGTCGTGTGAACTAAGAAATTGAAAAAAAATTAATGTGTACACTAGACATAATGTTAAAAATAACAATAAAACGGTTAAAATTATTGTCTATACTAAAGCATAAAGTACCTTTCTCGATTCGTGAAATTGAATGGTTAAAAATAACGGTCACTTCTTTTATCGAGTGAAACTGAGAAAAAAAAATCAGTGTGTACACTAGACATAAAGTTAAAATAACAGTAGAGGTTAAAAATTATCGTGTACACTAAGGTATAAAGTACCTTTTTCAGCTCGTGGGTTTCTATTTAAGCCTAACGTATTTCTTTTATATGCTAACAATTATCCAGCGAAAATTCATAAAGTGGTGCATAAATATGGCATGCATTTTCATATTTTAAACTTGAGTAAATTTTTTACAATTAAGATATGCAGTGATACCTAATTTCTTAATCTCAGGGGTTCGCAGGCCTACTTTTTGCAAATTTTAATTTTATTAAAATTTGGAATTTTCGGGAGACTCGGCCCCACGTTAAGTGGCGCTAATTGTAGGATTTCCTCTTACATTACCTTTGGAAATATATATCTATATATATATATACATACGGTGAATATAGTATACGCCCAGATTTACATGTGACCTATAGTTGAGCACCAATGTAAGATTCACTCCTACATCTAGATGACTAAATTCCATTTTTTGACTTAGACGTGCAAATGTAACACTCGCCAAATGCTTACATCAACATGTGTAATAACTAAAATTACACTCAGATATACACTTGATATGGTACGACGAACACAAAGATCCATATTAATAATCAAAATATGTAGTTTGTTTCAAGGTAAAATTTGGGACGTAAGATTCGCTCTTACATTCCATCATATACGGTAAATATTGTATGCACTCGGATTTACATGTGACTTGTAATTGAGCATCGATTGTAAAGACATCTATATCTTGATCTCATCTAACTCATGGAAAAATCCAGGTGCATACATATTCACAGTTTATGGTAAGGCAATAAACTTCTTATAATACACTCAATATCTATAACATACGCACCAAGGTTTATGTGTGATATGTGGTTTGATATGGACATTAATACACATTATATAATTTACCGCATCAACTTTATTCGACAAAGAAAGGAATTTTACACAAAATAAAACAAATTGTATTTACTATGACATGACATAATTAGGCAAAAACATAGAAAATCCAATATTCTTAACAGGTTTAATACCCTAAATTCCTAAATACAAAAAGGACATAGCTAAAATTATATGGTCTATCTAAATCTTGTATTGCTATGGTTTTTATTTTAACACAATATAAATCTAACGACTCATTTCAAAGGTGATCTTGCTTGGGCAAGAAATAATTTACCTATTAAAGCATGGATAAGTCCCTCTCTCCATATAAACTCGCCATGGATGGCAAGACATGTTGGCTAAGCGAAAAAAAAATTATCCTTTACATCAGTCATGGCTTCGCCATGTTTCTATATAGACCTTTACAACAAAATCTAGATTAAAAACTTACCTAAACATCTCGGCTACGTACCTATCTCCCGATGAGAAATCTGATGTGCCCCTCTCGAAAGCCTGGTCAATACTGACTGGTGCTTGGTCCAGCCCAAAAAAGAAAAATCTAGCCCCCTATCCCTTTTCTTCAGCGCCCTCAATCCCAAATTCCCACAGAATAATAAATCTTGAATATACTAAATTCTCGAAATATTAAATAAAAAAAATAATATTATTATAGTTAAAATTTAAGGAATAAAATAATATTTTATTAAATTTTTATTTTTAAAGAAAAATTATGAATTAGAAAATATTCTTGTTCGGCTTATGAGAAATCAATTTAAAATAAATATTAACCAAAAATTTAGAATTTATCTATCTTATTGAGAGATAATTTAAATTAACAATGGAATTAAAATCCAATTTTAGGATGCTACCCCTCTGAGAGACTTATATGCTAATTTCTTCTTTAAGAAATCCCAAAAATATTACTAAGTGGTCCCCATCTATCAAAAAATGTGATGTCACAGGTCATATATATACAAGAATTAAAAGGGAGGTTTTACAAAGGCGCATGCTCGATGTCCATTTCTTCTTGTTGAGGTGGCTTCTCCACTGTCCGTCAGCTTTTCTGCTTATGTTGTGGGTGAACTCCTGCTTCTGTTTTCGTCGAGCTTCTGACTACTTAGCCAGGGCCGATATCATCCTCCTCCAGTAGATCTTGGAATACGCATCCAGGGCTGTGCCTTCCCCTGGTAGATCTTGGGATTCACGTCCAGGGCTGCGTCTCCCCCCCGGCTTGGTCTTTTAACCACCGTCGGCCATTGCCGTGGGACATCCATCTGTACACCAAACACTATCGGCGAGACACTGCGTGTATGTACATAGGATGTAAAAGAATGTTTACATCTTTGTTGGGTCTGTTTGGTAGAAATCTGACCCAACAGAAATGGCATTTAATCAAACTATGGACAGAAGCTTTTAGAACAGTAGAATTACATTCAAATATATGCATCGTGCAATGCTCTTCCGCAAAAAATAAGGACAAGTTAGGCATATTTTTGGTATTAATTTATGCCTAACTTGTCCTTATTGTTTGCGGAAGAGCATTACTCGATGCAAATATTTGAATGTAATTATACTGTCCTAAAGGCTTATGTCCATAGTTTGCTTAAATGTCAATTCTAAGATTCCTCCCTTCAGTGCAGCATATAAAAGCAGAATGATCCAATACAGTATTGGAGCTCTAAAAAAGCGGTCTGGTAGATTAAATTGATGATACCGCTGGGAGGGTTCACCACTGATGAGCCAAGCCCCCCCCCAATATTTTTTTCGTCGCAGTAAGGACAGTAGAAGTTTGAATTATAGGAAAAGAAACATTCGCGTCTTAATGTCTTCTTTCGTTATATTAGTAAATAGGATTATAATTTCTTCAGTATGAATTAGATATAATATTGTTTTTTTTTTGGGTATATATTTATATTAATATATGTGATGATTTAAGACCATGGAATTGTTGTAAATAGCCTAGATATCTACTACCACATGTTCCACCCCATGACTGTATATAACTTCTTATGTACTGCACATAGAAAGCCTCAACTAACATCAATCTGTACCGCGTAAGAATCTAATAAAGTATAGCAACTGTACAGATAGAAGGAATGGAGACTAACAGGAGAAAATTAAGGTTAAAACTAATTAGGCTTAGGACAGAAAGTAGCAGCAAGACATAGGAAGTAGGCTTAAAGCGGGTACAATTATTAATAACTTGTACAGTCAATACTTCCTGACAAGGCCGGACGTATCTGGTGACCGCAGAAGTTATAAAAGCTAAGTTTAACGCCCAGTACTTCCTGGCCAAGACCGGATATATCTTCCGACAAAAGACATATTCCTACCAATCAGAAGACAATACCTAAGTAGGTCAACCAATAGCCAACGGCCACGTGAAAAAGTCCCACCAATTAGGAAAGAATCACCTAAATAGGTCAACCAATAGAAAAAGGCCATGTGACACCTTTCGACCAATGGGAAAGAAGACAGGTCGTGGTGTTAAATCGAGAAGCAAGAATTGTCAGTCTACGCTTGGATCCCAACGGTAACACTTGCTCTAAAGATCTCTCTCTCCCCTCATCCCATTCCTTCTTGACGTCAGACGCTTCTTAGTGGAATCTCTGTTTGTTTATTTCACCTTTGGCCCAGCTGTGTCGCCTTCCACCACGACTGCACGGTAGAGTTGACATCGAGGTTCGTCTAGCATCAGGTAACACTGGTCCCAGAGGTCCCAAGATATCACAGACTCCCCCGTCCGAAGAGTAGACAGGATAGTGGACGCCAAGGTACAAGTAAGCAAATAGACCACTGTCTGTACAGAAAGATGGAACAGGGAAGAGAGGAGGATTCAAAGGAGCCCATGAAGACCGATACCGACTACGAAAGTGGAGAAAACACCACTTTTCCAAAGCTGGAAAACACTCTCGGTAGAACGGAGGAAATCGCCCCCCGCCAGGAAGACGTCACGCCCCCGCCGCCGGTGTCAGATGTCCTAGGGAGGTTGACGACGTCGCTACATCAGCTTTCTGCCGTGACCGGACATCGCGAGAGGTGGAATCGCTACGATGGTTCGTACGAGGCGCAGAGCTTCTTCACCAACTACGACGCCCAAGCAGATCGGGCCCAACTACAATACTCTACAAGACTGAGAAAGCCAGCAAACCTCCTGCAATCACCCCTCCGAGTTACCAACACGCGAGCGTATGTTACCTGCTCCCCCGACCATCTCTAAACCACGAGCCCAGCGCAAACAATGAACTCTGACTGTCCCAAGAATCCTCCAACCACGGCACAAGACCAGGACTGTCCCGACATACAAGACAGCACAACAGTAGGTTCCTACTTCTATATTTTTTGTTGAACAATTGCTCGTTCGAGCTGAACTGTCCAATAATGTAAACCTACCTCTACTACTTGCTGCAGAAGCATCTATCGCTATAATTAGGCAGAATACTTTTAAAATAATAGAAATCATTTTGTAAAAGAAAATACCTGTCCATCCATTTAACTTAACTATTAACGACATATCTAACAATGTTTTCACCATAGGTTATATCTTTTTAAACGTAAAAATAGGTAACATAACGCAGAACCTAAAATTCCATATTATAGATACCCCCTTGCCTTTTGGCATATTATCCCTTAACTCCATAAAAAGATTTCTACTAATTATAAACTGTTCTCAGCTACTCCTATATCAAGATAATGTACTCTACCAACTACCTTGTACCAATTCACCTCGTGCAAGCAACACGTGTCCCATGGACAGGTTAATACAACTGTCCTATTTGCTAAATTTTCCCCTCCTATAACGGGTTGCTCACACGTGGTGAACTCCAACACTCTAATTTAACCTCATTATAATGTTCCTAATCCCATTTTCCACGCCCCTATGTCCTTTTCTTTCATATCTTTGGACAGAAATAACCTAAGTCACAGCCTTCCAAAACTATTCCAATCGTTAAATTCCCACATAACTACACTCCTTCCTTTTACATGCATAGTTAAATATCGACAAATCGCTCTCAACAAAATAAACAACACCCTCTCACATCACTTTTTCCAATTGGCAACAATTTTCAATGCGCGACTTCGAACCACACAAGCTCCATAACGTCGCCCTACTAAACACACACAATCTTTTTTTTTTTTTTTTCTCATATTAAACGTGTCATATCCACTAACAATATAAAAATTATCGATATGTTCGTACAACCAGCACCCATGACTTTAGTAAATTTGTTATTCATAGTGAAACAGGTTAGATTTTGTACAAAACAAAGACTTCACGTGACACCTTTTCATTTACAATTTTTTCGCTTCGTGTCACAGAGCTACACCACTAAACTCTTTCAATTTTCAGGCCAAAAAGACGCCTTCATCACGCCTGTGACACATTTAACCACACATTGTCCACGTAGATAGTCGCAATTTCATTCAATTCTAACCCGATATCAATGAATAACATTTTTACTCAGTCCGCAAAATATCGAAACACAACAACCAGTCGATTTAATATCAACAGATACAATATCCGGATTTTCGAAATACAAACACAAATCGAACAAATGCTTGAACACACAGGATAATTACAACCTCTGTATCTCCCTATGTCAATCCCATAACGCTTGTCACCAAACGTGACAAATCAAAACGCTTTTGCGTTTACAATTATAGAAATTATATCTCCGAACGTAGTCCGAATTAACAGACCCAATCGACCCCTAAATAAAAAAGATGTCACGAATACATAGCCATCAGAAAACCAGGCAAGAACCGCGTTTACAAAGGTGGGAGACAACCACCAAGCAAGCTGCCCCCACAAAGGGCCTCTGACCCAAATAAATATGCCCGCCACCGCCGGAAATCGCTAATAATAAATTCGAAGGGAGATGGACAAACAAACACCCGACATCTTGTTACGGCCCGTCGCCACCCCGATGTCACTCTAATGGATTTTCGCTACCTATTAAATTAAATATTAGTGCGTACCTTTTACTATATATCGTTCTAATCCCTAACCCATTATTCTACTCCAATATCCCGTTTAGCTACTAATAACTTGCTTAACACGTTATTTTACATTTACTAACAAATCTGTTCACTAACATTCTCTCGCCCTCGATTAACTTGTCAACTTAACATCGACACTTAGATCCAAGGACAAAATTTTACCTAAAAATCACACACACCCACACATGTTTTTTTTAAAAAAACAAAAAAAAAACAACAACAACAACCCTTTATCGGTTAGAATAGATCGCCGTGTTTCTCCTGCACACACAGAATAAATGCCGCTTTAGGAAGAATCACGTTTTCACCTAAACGTGGCGCAGGGAACAAAAAATCGACAAGATTAGGACTAGTAAGTTTCACAGTTGGAAACAATGTGATCCAAGAGTCGCGTCAAACATAAAACAAATTCGATAAGTTAGAACAACTTAGGCCAACAAGACCAAAGATATCAATCGAGGACAATTTAAAGCTCTCTCTACCCATCCTAAAAAACAGGAACATTACATTTGGCCTACAACTTTCCATTCTTTCACGATATAATTTCTATGTATAATCTTACTTGCTCTTCTTTCTCGATGAACATTTTTTTTAAATTTTCATTTTAATATCTTGTATATAATCATTATATAGCTCTTATAATTGTTTTTTTTTTTACGTCAACCAATCAGTTTAGATTATTGTCATTTTATTTTTCTTTACCAAAACTTATTTACTTTTGCTTTATGACTCTATAATATAATCAACTTTATATTTTATATTTCATAACTAATAATCTCAAGTTTATATTTCATGTTTATATCACTAATTTGCATTTGTCATGTTATATTTTCTCTCACTTTATAAGTAAGATGTTATTTACATTGTTTCATCTTCCGCTACCATGTCAATGCTATCGAGTATATTACTGCTTATTTTTTTTCATTTAATATTTTCACTTTCTATTACCCCTTATATACTGCTGTAGTGTGTTAATCTTTGTATCATATCATCACCATTTTTACTTTTTTTTTAAGATTACTTTGCATTCAACTTCGCAATTCTATTTTCGATTTTTTAAATCCTTTAACGCTATTTGCAAAGCCTTAATTTCGCAATTTCATATCTCAATTATATATTCTTTTATAATCAAACTAAAAATCATGATCTAAAAACAGGGCAATCTTCAATAACCTCTTAAACAACCACTTTAAAGGTTACTTCTTAATAAATACTAACCCTTTTCCGCAGGAACTTTTAACTCCTTCGCAGGCTAGACTTGACCTACTTTGATTTCGTAATTAACAATCTTGACACACCGTCCCCCAGATTTACCTATCCCTACTTCTGGCTTGGATACGTGCAAATTGTATTTTTTTTATATATTCCAGGGCACTCTCATGCCACACGCTGGCACATCTTTTTTTTTTATTTTACTCTTTTTCTCGCTAAGCCCCTGACGACTCCAATTAAAACTTTGATTTCTGGTCACTGATCTTCGCCCTCATTTATCCTGCATGCGTACGTCTTAACGACTAATTAATAAAACCCATAACAATCACCCTTATCTTACTTTTCGATTGTGGTACTGTAACTTTATTCGGTTCATAAATTTACATGTGAAACATGGCCTAGGTTCTCCGCGCCGTGCACATTAAATGGTTTGGGACTTGAGTCAAAGTGACATTGCCTCAACCAAGTAATAACTAACCCCTCAACCCTTTCTAACGCCCATCACGAAGAGATCATGATTTTCCCATCCAATCGTTTTTATGTTCACCTATAATCATTATATGTTCTCTATTAAATATTTTATTCATATTTTTATTTTTACTTGTATGTTTAGTATTAGTTGTTTATGCTTTATTATCTCTTATGGATATACAGAAATCAACCCCATGTTATATACCAACTCATTTTAATTAATTTTTAAAAAATTACTTCCTTAATAACAGTCTTCCTATTCCGCTCTCTTAAATCCCTCCATATGAACCCTCTCACATCCGGGGCCATCTGTGATGATTTAAGACCATGGAATTGTTGTAAATAGCCTAGATATCTACTACCACATGTTCCACCCCATGACTGTATATAACTTCTTATGTACTGCACATAGAAAGCCTCAACTAACATCAATCTGTACCGCGTAAGAATCTAATAAAGTATAGCAACTGTACAGATAGAAGGAATGGAGACTAACAGGAGAAAATTAAGGTTAAAACTAATCAGGCTTAGGACAGAAAGTAGCAGCAAGACATAGGAAGTAGGCTTAAAGCGGGTACAATTATTAATAACTTGTACAGTCAATACTTCCTGACAAGGCCGGACGTATCTGGTGACCGCAGAAGTTATAAAAGCTAAGTTTAACGCCCAGTACTTCCTGGCCAAGACCGGATATATCTTCCGACAAAAGACATATTCCTACCAATCAGAAGACAATACCTAAGTAGGTCAACCAATAGCCAACGGCCACGTGAAAAAGTCCCACCAATTAGGAAAGAATCACCTAAATAGGTCAACCAATAGAAAAAGGCCATGTGACACCTTTCGACCAATGGGAAAGAAGACAGGTCGTGGTGTTAAATCGAGAAGCAAGAATTGTCAGTCTACGCTTGGATCCCAACGGTAACACTTGCTCTAAAGATCTCTCTCTCCCCTCATCCCATTCCTTCTTGACGTCAGACGCTTCTTAGTGGAATCTCTGTTTGTTTATTTCACCTTTGGCCCAGCTGTGTCGCCTTCCACCACGACTGCACGGTAGAGTTGACATCGAGGTTCGTCTAGCATCAGGTAACACTGGTCCCAGAGGTCCCAAGATATCACATATATATATATAATTTTATAAAATTTATTTTGGAAGATTGGATTGTTAGAACGAATACACCTAGCAACAATAGTCTAATTTATTTTATTAAAGAGATCTTTTTCTCTCTAATAGTTAATAAATCAGAAACCCAATTTTAGATTCTTAGAAATAGGATAAGAATAAAAATACAAGATACAGTTTCCAAATCTTAGATAAAATATAAAAATTATCAGTGATGTTAAGCTGAACTTCGAGAAGGCAGAAGGAATTGATCATGCCCTCTTTCCTGTTATAAGATCTGGAAGCTGGTCTTAAAAGTGTTCATTGAGAATACTCAAGGAATCGATCATAGCGGCACCACGGCTTCGAGATCTGTAAGCTGATTTTAAAAGTGGTCATTGAGAATACTCAAGGAATTGATTTGAGCGGCACCACGGCTTCAAGATCTGGAAGCTGGTCTTAAAAGTGCTCATTGAGAATACTCAAGGAATTGATCAGAGCGGCACCACGGCTCCAAGATCTGGAAGATTGTTCTAAAAGTGCTCACATTTAGAAAGTCAAGGAATTGATCAGAGCGACACCACGGCTTCAAGATCTGGTAGCTGGTTTTGAAAGTGCTCATTGAGAAAGTCAAGGAATTGATCAGAGCGGCACCACGGCTTCAAAATCTGGAAGCTGGTCTTAAAAGTGCTCATTGAGAAAGCTCAAGGAATTGATCAGAGCGGCACCACGGCTTCAGCATCTGGAAGCTGTTTTAAAAGTGCTCATTGAGAAAGCTCAAGGAATTAATCATAGCGGCACCACTGCTTCAACATCTGGAAGCTGGTTTTAAAAGTGCTTATTGGGAATACTCAAGGAATTGATCAGAGCGGTACCACAGCTTCAAGTTCTGGAAGCTGGTTTTAAAAGTGCTCATTGAGAAAGCTGAAGGAATTTATCATAGCGACACCATGGCTTCGAGATCTAGAAACTGGTTTTAAATGTGCTCATTGAGAAAGCTCAAGGAATCGATCATAGTGGCACCATCGCTTCGAGATCTAGAAGATGGTTCTAATAGTACTCATTGAGAATAATCAAGGAATTGATCATAGCGGCACCACGGCTTCAAGATCTGGAAGCTGGTTTTAAAAGTGCTCATTGAGAATACTCAAGGAATCGATCATATCGGCACCATGGCTTCGCGATCTAGAAGCTGGTTTTAAATGTGCTCATTGAGAAAGCTCAAGGAATCGATCATAGTGGCACCATCGCTTCGAGATCTAGAAGATGGTTCTAATAGTACTCATTGAGAATAATCAAGGAATTGATCATAGCGGCACCACGGCTTCAAGATCCGGAAGCTGGTTTTAAAAGTGCTCATTGAGAATACTCAAGGAATCGATCATATCGGCACCATGGCTTCGCGATCTAGAAGCTGGTTTTAAATGTGCTCATTGAGAAAGCTCAAGGAATTGATAAGAGCTGTACCACGGCTTCGAGATCTGGAAGCAGGTTTTAAAAGTGCTCATTGAGAAAGCTCAAGGAATTGATAAGAGAGGCACCACGGCTTCAAGATCTGGAAGCTGGTTTTAAAAGTGCTCATATAGTAAGCTCAAGGAATTGATTAGAGCAGTACCACGGCTTCAAGATCTGTAAGCTGTTCTCGAAAGTTCATTGAGAATACTCAAGGAATAATCAGAGCGGCACCACGGCTTCAAGATCTGGAAGCTGGTCTTAAGAGTGCTCATTGAGAAAGTTCAAAGAATTTATCATAGCGGCATCACGGTTTCAAGATCTGGAAGCTGGTCTTAAAAGTGCTCATTGAGAATACTCAAGGAATCGATCAGAGCGGCACAACGACTTAAAGATTTGGAAGCTGGTCTTAAAAGTGCTCATTGAGAGAGCTCAAGGAATTGATCAGAGTGGCACAACGACTACAAGGTCTTGACGCAGGCTTTGAAAATGCCTATTGAGATATCTCAAGGAATTGATTAAAGCGACATCACGGCTTTAAGATCTAGATGCTGATTTTAAAAGTGCTCATTTGAAAAAGGCAAGGAGCTGATCAGAGCGGCACCACGGCTTTAAGATCTGGAACTGATTTCAAAAGTGCTCATGGAGAAGGCGCAAGGAATCGATCAGAGCGGCCCACAGCTTCAAGATCTGGATGCCGGTTTTGAAGGTGCTCATTGAGAAAGCTCAAGAAATTGATCCAAGCGGCACCACGGCCTCAAGATTTCTAGAGGTAATAATAATTCAACCACTGGGTGCACCATATATATATATTCACCTTAATATCTATAGAGATATCATATACAAGTAAAAGAGGCATGTATTATCTATAATATATTCATTTAATATAGGCCATCTGAAGGAGTAATCACACTTTAACCTAAAAACAATCTATATACCCCCTTTTATAGACAATTCATATGCATATTTATTATTTTTATCGAAAAATATTAAAGCTTTAAAATATTTTTACTTATTCATTAAAATTTTGATGTAAAAAATAAAAAATAGAGCTATCAAAGTATCGACCCTAAACCATTTATAGGTTTAGATATTCTACCATTGCGCCATCTGGCCTATTATAAGGTAGTTCAATTGTGATGAAGTGATGCTA
>CP092876.1:75045334-75107489 GCA_030710605.1 Cordylochernes scorpioides
CAATTTTTTTTTAAATCTTTGCTATAAAGGGGGGGAATCTAAATTATATTTTAAAATCTCTATTTGAACTATAAAGTAATAAGACCAAATCCAATTATCTTGTAGTTATATGTCTTATTATCTTGTAGTTATATTCTATAATCCAAACTGTGCCTTATCAAAATCTCTATTTGTGTAGTACAAGCCATTCCAAAGTGGATCTAGAACTTTACATTCAGAATCCTTTTCTTGAGGTAAGTACACTCTCCAGCAGTAGTGGGTATCCTATAATGTTCTTGTCCCCAATATTTACTTCAAGTGACTCAGGGAGCTTGTTTCAAATACAGCACAACCTGCCATTCACAGATGAGAAACCATCTCCCTGAATAATCCCTTTTGTGAGAACAGAAATAAATTCATAGAACTCTACCTTCTCTCTTTCATTAACCTCTTTGTTTATATAAATTTTATAACCTTGAGCACTGGTTTTAAAGGCTGCATGTTGTGAAGGCTTAAAGAATTGATCAAGGTGGTACCATGACTACAAGATCTGGCCACTGGTTTTAAAGGCTGCATGTTGTGTAGGCCCCAATACTTGATCAAGGTGGTACCATGGCTGCAAGATCTGGCCACTGGTTTTAAAGGCCGCATGTTGTGAAGGCTTAAAATATTTATCAAGGTGGTACCATGACTACAAGATCTGGCCACTGGTTTTAAAGGCCGCATGTTGTGAAGGATCAAAGAATTGATCAAGATGGTACCATGACTACAAGATCTGGCCACTGGTTTTAAAGGCCGCATGTTGTGAAGGATCAAAGAATTGATCAAGGTGGTACCATGACTACAAGATCTGGCCACTGGTTTTAAAGGCCGCATGTTGTGAAGGCTCAAAGAATTGATCAAGATGGTACCATGACTACAAGATCTGGCCACTGGTTTTAAAGGCCGCATGTTGTGAAGGCTCAAAGAATTGATCAAGGTGGTACCATGACTACAAGATCTGGCCACTGGTTTTAAAGGCCGCAAGTTGTGTACGCCCCAATACTTGATCAAGGTGGTACCATGGCTGCAAGATCTGGCCACTGGTTTTAAAGGCCACATGTTGTGAAGGCTTAGAGAATTGATCAAGGTGGTACCATGGCTGCAAGATCTGGCCACTGGTTTTAAAGGCCGCATGTTGTGAAGGATCAAAGAATTGATCAAGGTGGTACCATGACTACAAGATCTGGCCACTGGTTTAAAAGGCCGCATGTTGTGAAGGCTCAAATAATTGATCAAGGTGGTACCATGACTACAAGATCTGGCCACTGGTTTTAAAGGCCGCATGTTGTGAAGGATCAAAGAATTGATCAAGGTGGTACCATGACTAAAAGATCTGGCCACTGGTTTTAAAGGCCGCATGTTGTGAAGGATCAAAGAATTGATCAAGGTGGTACCATGACTACAAGATCTGGCCACTGGTTTTAAAGGCCGCATGTTGTGAAGGCTTAAATAATTAATCAAGGTGGTACCATGACTACAAGATCTGGCCACTGGTTTTAAAGGCTGCATGTTGTGAAGGATCAAAGAATTGATCAAGGTGGTACCATGACTACAAGATCTGGCCACTGGTTTTAAAGGCCGCATGTTGTGAAGGCTTAAATAATTAATCAAGGTGGTACCATGACTACAAGATCTGGCCACTGGTTTTAAAGGCTGCATGTTGTGAAGGATCAAAGAATTGATCAAGGTGGTACCATGACTACAAGATCTGGCCACTGGTTTTAAAGGCCGCATGTTGTGAAGGATCAAAGAATTGATCAAGGTGGTACCATGACTACAAGATCTGGCCACTGGTTTTAAAGGCCGCATGTTGTGAAGGATCAAAGAATTGATCAAGGTGGTACCATGACTACAAGATCTGGCCACTGGTTTTAAAGGCTGCATGTTGTGAAGGATCAAAGAATTGATCAAGGTGGTACCATGACTACAAGATCTGGCCACTGGTTTTAAAGGCTGCATGTTGTGAAGGATCAAAGAATTGATCAAGGTGGTACCATGACTACAAGATCTGGCCACTGGTTTTAAAGGCTGCATGTTGTGAAGGATCAAAGAATTGATCAAGGTGGTACCATGACTACAAGATCTGGCCACTGGTTTTAAAGGCCGCATGTTGTGAAGGATCAAAGAATTGATCAAGGTGGTACCATGGCTGCAAGATCTGGCCACTGGTTTTAAAGGCTGCATGTTGTGAAGGATCAAAGAATTGATCAAGGTGGTACCATGACTACAAGATCTGGCCACTGGTTTTAAAGGCCGCATGTTGTGAAGGATCAAAGAATTGATCAAGGTGGTACCATGGCTGCAAGATCTGGCCACTGGTTTTAAAGGCTGCATGTTGTGAAGGATCAAAGAATTGATCAAGGTGGTACCATGACTACAAGATCTGGCCACTGGTTTTAAAGGCCGCATGTTGTGAAGGATCAAAGAATTGATCAAGGTGGTACCATGGCTACAAGATCTGGCCACTGGTTTTAAAGGCCGCATGTTGTGAAGGATCAAAGAATTGATCAAGGTGGTACCATGACTACAAGATCTGGCCACTGGTTTTAAAGGCCGCATGTTGTGAAGGATCAAAGAATTGATCAAGGTGGTACCATGACTACAAGATCTGGCCACTGGTTTTAAAGGCCGCATGTTGTGAAGGCTCAAAGAATTGATCAAGATGGTACCATGACTACAAGATCTGGCCACTGGTTTTAAAGGCCGCATGTTGTGAAGGCTCAAAGAATTGATCAAGGTGGTACCATGACTACAAGATCTGGCCACTGGTTTTAAAGGCCGCATGTTGTGAAGGATCAAAGAATTGATCAAGATGGTACCATGACTACAAGATCTGGCCACTGGTTTTAAAGGCCGCATGTTGTGAAGGATCAAAGAATTGATCAAGGTGGTACCATGACTACAAGATCTGGCCACTGGTTTTAAAGGCCGCATGTTGTGAAGGCTCAAAGAATTGATCAAGATGGTACCATGACTACAAGATCTGGCCACTGGTTTTAAAGGCCGCATGTTGTGAAGGCTCAAAGAATTGATCAAGGTGGTACCATGACTACAAGATCTGGCCACTGGTTTTAAAGGCCGCAAGTTGTGTACGCCCCAATACTTGATCAAGGTGGTACCATGGCTGCAAGATCTGGCCACTGGTTTTAAAAGCTGCATGTTGTGAAGGCTCAAAGAATTGAACAAGGTGGTACCATGGCTACAAGATCTGGCCACTGGTTTTAAAGGCCGCATGTTGTGAAGGCTTAAATAATTAATCAAGGTGGTACCATGGCTGCAAGATCTGGCCACTGGTTTTAAAGGCTGCATGTTGTGAAGGCTTAAATAATTGATCAAGGTGGTACCATGGCTGCAAGATCTGGCCACTGGTTTTAAAGGCTGCATGTTGTGAAGGCTTAAATAATTGATCAAGGTGGTACCATGGCTGCAAGATCTGGCCACTGGTTTTAAAGGCTGCATGTTGTGAAGGCTTAAAGAATTGATCAAGGTGGTACCATGGCTGCAAGATCTGGCCACTGGTTTTAAAGGCTGCATGTTGTGAAGGCTTAAATAATTGATCAAGGTGGTACCATGGCTGCAAGATCTGGCCACTGGTTTTAAAGGCTGCATGTTGTGAAGGATCAAAGAATTGATCAAGGTGGTACCATGACTACAAGATCTGGCCACTGGTTTTAAAGGCCACATGTTGTGAAGGCTTAAAGAATTGATCAAGGTGGTACCATGGCTACAAGATCTGGCCACTGTTTTTAATGGCTGCATGTTGTGAAGGCTCAAAGAATTGATCAAGGTGGTACCATGGCTACAAGATCTGGCCACTGGTTTTAAAGGCTGCATGTTGTGAAGGCTCAAATAATTGATCAAGATGGTACCATGGCTACAAGATCTGGCCACTGGTTTTAAAGGCCGCATGTTGTGAAGGCTCAAAGAATTGATCAAGGTGGTACCATTTCTGCAAGATCTGGCCACTGGTTTTAAAGGCTGCATGTTGTGAAGGCTCAAATAATTGATCAAGGTGGTACCATGGCTACAAGATTTGGCCACTGGTTTTAAAGGCCGCATGTTGTGTAGGCTCAAAGAATTGATCAAGGTGGTACCATTTCTGCAAGATCTGGCCACTGGTTTTAAAGGCTGCATGTTGTGAAGGCTTAAAGAATTGATCAAGGTGGTACCATGGCTACAAGATCTGGCCACTGGTTTTAAAGGCCGCATGTTGTGTAGGCCAAATAATTGATCAAGGTGGTACCATGGCTACAAGATTTGGCCACTGGTTTTAAAGGCCGCATGTTGTGTAGGCCAAATAATTGATCAAGGTGGTACCATGGCTACAAGATCTGGCCACTGGTTTTGAAGGCCGCATGTTGTGTAGGCTCAAATAATTGATCAAGGTGGTACCATGGCTACAAGATCTGGCCACTGATTTTGAAGGCCGCATGTTGTGTAGGCTCAAATAATTGATCAAGGTGGTACCATGGCTACAAGATCTGGCCACTGGATTTAAAGGCCGCATGTTGTGAAGGCTCAAATAATTGATCAAGGTGGTACCATGGCTACAAGATCTGGCCACTGGTTTTAAAGGCCGCATGTTGTGTAGGCTCAAATAATTAATTGATCAAGGTGGTACCATTTCTGTAAGATCTGGCCACTGGTTTTAAAGGCTGCATGTTGTGAAGGCTCAAATAATTGATCAAGGTGGTACCATGGCTGTAAAATCTGTAGAGATATAATGCACTCAGAAGTCATGATATCCAATGAATATATACACCACTAGGACAAAATAAAATTTATCACAATCTACTACCAACACAAATTGTTCATATTTAATTTTATTTTATTATTAAATTATTTAATTTAATATATAATAAAGATGCCATTTAAAAAAAAAATCCAATACCTAACTCCGTCTTTGCCGGTCCCAAGCCCGGATGAAAAAGGAGGAGGGGGAGTAGTAACAAGCTCACTAAAAAACCTGGACTCAGCTGGCTCGGCTTGAGTACCCTGTAAGGGCTCGTAATCCAGGGATACAGGATGAGCAGTGTTTGTACTCCATGTTAAGAGCGGCTGCACATGACTTCTGTTCCTTATGTCAGAGGCGGCCATTTCTTTCTGAGCTAAGTCGGCCTGCCACTGAGTAGTGCTCTCAGTCTTAATGACAAAGGGAGGCGCATTCTACCTCACCCAGTCATGATGAAGAAAGAAGATTCAATACCTACTTTACTTTAAAAGGAAGCCCCTATTCCTTGTGGTGGGTTGAATGCAAGACTGCTGACATGTAATGTGGCAGTGGCCTGCCAAGGTGTACTTCACTGACGTCTCCCAGCTTGACAAGGCCATTGATTCTCTGAAAGAAGAGAACAGGTTCCACTGCATGCATCTCCACCAGCTCCTGGAATCCTCTCCTGAACCTCCCAGAGATGAAAGGTACAGCAGGTGTTCTCTGCTTTTTATAGAGAGTTTTAAGACACTCTTTTTAAGCACTGCTTTTGTATAGATTTGTTCAAAAGTAATGCCTGTTCATAATATAAAACCTTTAAGCATGTACATTCATGGACAAAACTTAAGGAAGTTGTTCCTTTTAGCATGTATATATCGGAATTCAGACAATAACTCTGAAAGATATTTGAACACAGTGACCTTTACTGAAGATACACGAGATAACCAAGTATGAAACAAATTGCCTCTCTCTTCTTCCTAAAAAAAAAATAGACAATCAGCGACATCAAATCCTTTTCACTTCCTTTTTTGTTCATTAGTGTATATTAAGAATAACCGTGTGTACCCTGTGTTAACCACTTGTTTTGTTCCTTACAAAACATGGGCTGAATGTAAAAATAGAAATAGATCTGAAGTGCAAGTCTAAACAACATTGTGTCATATGTTCTTTTTCATTTCAGGCGCAATACCTAACTAATTTAACATTTTGAAAAATGCTATTGAAAGTCTATAAAGGTGAGACAATTGATATCAGCAATGTTAGAAGATGGATTTGGCATTTTTAAATGAAGGACACCTTTCTCTATAAAGGACAGTTTTCATTCCCAAAATTACCACTTTCATTAATTAGTAACTCTCCGGTAAGAGGACATCCCTCTCCCTAAAGAACACTTTTGCTCTGCAACTAGGTGTTGTCCTTTACAGAAAGGTTTTACTGTAATATACACTTATTCCTCGATTTACACGGTACTTGTTTTACACGTTTTCGCTTTTACACGGTTTTCCAAATAAGTTTTTTTTTTTTGTTTTTATCGCACTATACTAAATGCTACTGTGATTGAACACATGCGCTGTATACACATCTCACGAGGAATCCCGAGCTTATGTGCTGACTACATATTTTAACCTGTCAATGCATTTTATTTTTATTTCTGTGTACAACTATCCCCCGATTTACACGTTTTTCTCAGGAACGTATCTACCGTGTAAATCGGGGGATAGGTGTATTTTATATTAACAACTTCACACTTACTAAATATTATTATAATTTCAAAAGGTAAAAAATCAAATCCAAAACGTTTTTTTTCCCATATATGACATTTCATTAATAATATTTGAATTTTATCTCTTTATATTATCAAGTAATTCCAAATCATGTACCTCTCCCATTTTATAGAGCAGACAGCAGCAACATAGAGCAGACTGTGCACTTTTACATGTATTGACAAGAATTATTTTCATTATTAAAAAAAAGATAAGGCACAATTTGGATTATAGATTATAAACACAAGGTAATAAGACCAAATTCAAATAAATAAATAGTGTGTGACGTTTCGGTAACAGCGTTGTTACCATCTTCAGACAAAAAGTACTGAATGAGATACAATAATACTGAATAAGATTCAGTACTTTTATCTGAAGATGGTAACAACGCTGTTACTGAAACGTCACACACTATTTATTTATTTGGATTTGGTCTTATTACCTTGTGTTCATTATTTTTAAAAATAATCGCTTGTATCAATATTAAGAAAAAATATCAGGGCCTCCAGGGAAAAGTATCTTTTCAAAAAACTCTAATCTCTAGCATGAACACCCTTCTACAGGAGGCCTGATATTTTCACTCAATATTGATACAAGAGGTTATTTTTTTAATTGTGAACTCGAGAATCATTGTACCGACTTTGCTTCTTGGATCCTGCAGTAGAGTCTTTTGTAAGACTTTGGGTCTTAATGGGGGCATTTGTTGTTATGTTGTATATATGTATGTGTATATCATACATACATAATTCTTCTCCCTTGGCAGAGCTGACTGCTATAGGGCGCGTCCCCAGGTGGCGGATAGGGGAACGACCTTCAGATATGAAGGCCAGCTGCGAAACAAGCAGAATAACTCTGACGAATAAGCATTCGCGGACCAACAGCAGCATTGTTAGAAGAGGAGTAGACCTCTTTAAAAATCCTGACTTCAACTGACCCAGTTGATAGACCTCAGCAAGGGTCCCACTCCAGGGATACGGAGGAGCTGCGTCTGTACTCATGTTAGAGTCGGCAGCAAAGGCGTCTGCTTCCATGTTAAGAACGGCCTCAAACTACAGGCAAAGTCTGACTTTCACCAAAGTGTGCCTGGATCATGGTGCCATGGTCAACGAAAGCTGCACCCCTACACCCCATTCCATGAGATCAGATGTTGATTTGCATGCTGCATCGCCCGTCGCGCAGAATAAACAGGGGCGCGGTCAGGACTTAGGTAGAGGGTTCTGTCCGATAAGTATAATACAGTCTCCACAAACTTCTAACTTTGCAACTTCCAAGCAATTGAGAATTTTGTAGTGCAGCATAAATGGATTGTAAAACGAAAATTGAAATTATACCGCGAATGTTTCTTTTATAAAAATCGAAATTTATTTTCAAAGAGAAATAGCGACATTTCTAACTTTGAGGATGAGGTATGGAAAGGTGAAACATGAAGAGTAATGGCGAACGGAAAAATAAAAAGTGTCCAGGGTAGCCGAGTGGACAAGGCACCTGCCCGGTAAGCAGAAGGGTGTGGGTTCGATTCCCGCCCCTGGACACTTTTTATTTTTCCGTTCGCCATTACTCTTCATGTTTCACCTTTCCATACCTCATCCTCAAAGTTAGAAATGTCGCTATTTCTCTTTGAAAATAAATTTCGATTTTTATAAAAGAAACATTCGCGGTATAATTTCAATTTTCGTTTTACAATCATCAGCCGCGTTATATTGTATTTTAAATGTTACTTTAAGTATTAGTTACGAACGGAAAAATACGTCCAGGGTAGCCGAGTGGACAAGGCACCTGCCCGGTAAGCAGAAGGGTGTGGGTTCGATTCCCGCCCCTGGACACTTTTTATTTTTCCGTTCGCCATTACTCTTCATGTTTCACCTTTCCATACCTCATCCTCAAAGTTAGAAATGTCGCTATTTCTTTTTGAAAATAAATTTTGATTTTTATAAAAGAAACATTCGCGGTATAATTTCAATTTTCGTTTTACAATCATCAGCCGCGTTATATTGTATTATAAATGGATTGTGCTCAACAGCAACAAAAATAAAATTAGAAGAAATAATGGAAATAGCTGAAAAACAAAAGATACAAATTATAGCCCTACAGGAAACCAAATTAAATGAAAAGTACAATCTCAAATATAAAACTATAATATCCTCAGAAAAGACAGAAATAAAGAAGGGGGTGGCCTTGCATTTTTAATCAAGAATTTGTACTATGAAGACATAGCCATTAATATTCCAAATACATCAGACCTCGAAGCCCAAGGTATCAAAGTCTGCCTCAGTCAAAACAAAACCATCAACATATTCAATATGTATCACCCACCAAATAATAAACTTATTGACGATGGAACAATGGCTCAATTTCTTACAGACAACACTATTATTGTAGGTGACCTTAATGCCAAACATCAACTATGGGGATGTTCCATGCCAAACCCAAGAGGCAAAATACTTTCGAACTTATTTGACGACAATGCCTTCATGTGCTTAAATGATGGGAATCCTACCCACCATTCCTACAGCTATAATACTGCACAAGCACTTGATATAAGTTTCTCCAGTCCTGACATTTTCCACAAATGCAAATGGCAAATATTAAAAAGTATTGGAAGTGATCATTTGCCTATTTTGATAGAAATTAGCACCAAGACCAAAACCAGCTCAATTAAAGAAAAATTCTGGAACTTCAAAAAGGCTAATTGGAATCTTTACCAGCAAAACACCAATGAAGACTTTAGAAAAGCACCCACTAGAATAAAAGATCTGGAACAAAATTGGATATCTTTCAAAAACACCATTATTAAAGCAGCCAAAGTTTCAATACCAAGAGGTAATATTAAGAAATGAATTCTAAATTATACACACCAGGCAAAAGGTATTCAAACACTTATAACTAAAAGAAATGAACTACAAAAAAAGTACACCCAAAATCAAACAAATTGTAGAACTGAACTGAACATTGTGAATGCAAAAATAAAAATATTATATGTAAATATGAAAAGGGAAAAATGGAAACAAACTTGTGAAAACCTGAACCCAAGAAACCCAAATACAAAACTTTGGCATTTGGCAAAACAAATTGACAGAGCCCAGCCACAAACTGAAAACACAAATATGATTAAGAATACAGATGGTACCCCAGCAACTAATGACAAATATGCCGCTAATCTTTTAGGTAATTCATATCAAATAAGTAGTAAAATCAAATTTGAAATAAAAGATAAGAAAGTTGAAAAAAAGGCCCGAAAGATTATTCATGACTGTAAAAATTTCACCAGCACTCATAATATTTTCCATGAAAAAATCAATATGAAAGAGCTAGATTATGCATTAGAAAACACTGACCTAAACAAGACTCCTGGGCCAGATGGAATCCATGGCCAAATGATATCAAACTTGGGCAAAAATGGCAAAGAAATACTTCTTGATATTTTCAATAACTCCTGGAAAACCGGAAAATTGCCTCAAGACTGGAAAACTGCAACAATAATTCCTATTAAAAAACTTGACAAATCTGCTGATGACCCAAAAAACTACCGACCTATCTCCCTCACAAGTATTTGCTGCAAATTAATGGAAAAAATTATACTCAGACGACTCACCTACCACCTCGACACAAAAAATCTCTTACCAGAAGAACAATATGGATTTAGGAAAGGACATGGGACAATAGACCTACTCTTATTTTTCACACAAAAGGTAAAAGATGCACAAAACAGAAAACCAACTAACCACACCATAGCTGCTTTTTTAGACCTTACACAAGCTTTTGATAAAGTATGGAAAAACAAGTTAATTACAAAATTATACAAGCATTTCAAAATTGATGGAAAAGCTATCACTTGGATAAATGATTTCCTTAAAAATAGATACATCAGGGTCAAATATAATGGAACTCTATCTAAAACCTTCAAATTGTACCAAGGATTACCACAAGGATCAGTCCTTAGCCCAACTCTCTTCACCCTATTTATTGCAGGCATAGAAGAAAAAATTTCACATAAAACCAATATTGGACTTTTCGCTGATGACATTATTCTATGGAGCAGTAACACTAACTGGAAAAAAGCTGAAAGGGATTTGAACAAGACTCTTTTCCACCTAGAAAAATTTGCTAATAAACATAAATTAGAATTTAACCCTCAAAAATCTGAAACCTGTCTTTTTACTACTGATAAGAAACTATACAAAATAAGGCCAAAAATTATTCTGAAAGAACAACAATTCAATATAATAAACATCCTAAATATCTTGGCTACACCCTGGATCCAGAAATTAACTCCAGTAAACATATTGAAGAAGTTATTAGAAAAGGAAGAGACCAACTAAAAATCCTGAAATATATTTCAGGAAGAGAGTGGGGAGCCGATGCAACCACACTAAAATTAACTTACACATCTCTAATTAGACCTATCCTGGAATATGGATATCAAATCTATGTTACAGCATCTGAAACAAATCTAAAATCACTGGAAAGGATACAACTAAGTGCAGCTAGAATTATTACAGGTCTTCGAAATACCTGCCCTAACGATATTGTACTTTACGAGGCAGACATTACGCCCTTAAAGGATAGAAGAAGTTACAATCTGCCAAAATATATAAACAAAATCAAGAGTTATGGAACACAAACACAGAACTTCCAATTACATACTTAATTGGGAATCCAATCTAAGACTCAAAAAAGAAGGCCCTCTCCACCTGGCCAAAAGAATTGGATTTTTAAAATATAAAGTAGAAAAAAATTATTTAGCAGAAAAAATTTCTCCATGCGAACCACTACAAAATGTTATTTTTAATGCCTCTTTAAATGAACCCACCAACAAACAATACCAAAATCCAGAATACTTAAAACAATTATCATTAGAAATAATTAATAACATTCCTAAAAATGCAATAACTATTTATACCGATGGTAGCAGAGACGAGCTAGGACACACTGGCAGTGGCTGTCTCATCAAAACCACAAATGGCATTGAGAAAATGAACAGAAGAAACCCAGATTTTTGCTCAGTCTTCAGATCAGAACTTATAGCCATCTATGAAGCCTTAAAATCCATCAGAAATACTAATTATCAAGATATCTGGATTCTTACTGATAGTAGAAGTGCCATACAACACTTGAGTCACACAGGGGAACTTAGAGACAAAGTAAGCAGGAACATAATTGGCTATCTCCAAAAACTCTCACAAACCTCAAAAATTCACCTTCAATGGATACCCTCACATGTTGGAATTGAAGGCAATGAAGCTGCTGATGTGCTAGCAAAAAAAGGCACAAAAGAACCCTTGCCACAGAAAAATAAACTTACTTTTAAAGAAATAGAAACAGTAGCCAAAACAAAAATAAACAAGAACTGGAGGATCCCGCCTAAGCACAGTTGGTACAGTGGAGTGAACCCAGGAGGAGCTCTGAACATCAGAAATAGACAGCATCAACCAACACTAACAAGATTTAGAACAGGCCATCTCAAGCCATTGAAGATAGAAAATAATAACAAATCTACCCCATTTGCCCAAAATGTAGCTTGGCACCTGCAGCTCCAGAACACATTTTGGCTTGCATTAGATGCACTAAACAGGACCTTGGGAGAGGCCGCTGCTCATCATAAAACAGCTCGAGGAGCATGAACTCATGGAATTCGTGTAATCTTTACACAAGGGGATAAGAAACAACAACAACAACATAATCTTTCTTTTTCTTCTTCTGTATATTCCCCACTTTCACAGGCCTATCTCTCTTGTAATCTCGGGGAGAATCCTCTATAAGACCAGTGTGTCTTAATAAAGGCTTTTGTGTGTGTTTGTGTGAATCATTGTACCGTGTTTCCTCCTATAGAAGAGTGTTCGAAAGCTAGAGATTAAAGTTTTTTTGAAAAGATACTTTTCCTTGAAGGCCCTGATATTTTTACTCATATGTTCTTTGTCAGATTGTAAACACTAGGTAATAAGACCAAATCCAAATAAATAAATAGTGTATGATGTTTTGATAACAGCATAATTACCATCTTCAGACAAAGGTGCTGAATCAAAAGATGGTAACAATTGTGTTACCGAAACGTCACACACTATTTATTTATTTGGATTTGGTCTTATTACCCTGTGTTTATAATCTATAATCCAAATTGTGCCTTATCAATTTTTCAGATTGTCTTTCCAACATGGTGTTAGGAGACTTGCTATGTTCAGCAGCAGACTGGAGTCAGCGGCCCCTGCCACCTCCCTGCCCCCAGTGGCTGTCCCCACCTTGCCCCCACTGGTTCCCCCTGTCCCCAGCCCACCCCCAGTAATGGCCCCCACCTCCAGCCAGGTGGATCCAAAGATCTACCAGTTGGTAGAGGAGCTCTACCACACCTGCTTTCAGAAACCTCCTGTCTTCCCCAGGTATGTATGTAATAGGATCAAATTATCCAGGTCTCAATTAAACAAAAAAAAAATTGGGTTAAATTGGCTTAAAAGAGTGTAAGTCATAGTTATAGCAATCATATATTGGGGTGATAAGGCATAATTTGGTTATATGATAGATTAGAATTATAAGGTAATAATCGAAATCCAATTAAATTTTTTTTTTTGCTTATCCCTAGTACATGTGGTACAGGCCATGATAATCGTGGTGGGTAGTTAGCGACTGCTTTTACTGTAAGCGCACCACATGTCTATACATGTGAAAAGCAGTTTGACTTTGCACTTACAAATGTGCCAGAGGACCGTTTGGTTACTTGCACTCGCTGGTGGGGTTGGACTTTTGCAAGAATCGGGGGCCATTGGAGCATTTTTTTTTTTTTAAACAGAAAAAAGTGTCCAATGTGAGAATCGAACCTGGGTCATAGTGGTCGAAAACCAAACGGTTTAACCAGCCTTCCACCGACCCCCCATCCAATTACATAGTGTATCCAATGAATCAAATCCAATTACATAAATAAATAGTGTATGATGTTTTGGTAATGACGCTGTTACTGAAATGTCACACACTATTTATTCATTTGGATTTGGTCTTATTACCTTGAATTTGGTCTGTTTTTGGGCATCACTCACAGCTCATCTTGTGACCTTCCAGTAGCTTCCTTGACTCCTTCCTGACAGCTCATTGAAGGTCTCCCTCATTATCTTCTTTCTTCAATTTTATCCTCAAGATCAGGAACTGCAATAAATGTCACAACGCACACTCACTCCGGCCATCCTTGCAACCCTCTATATGGCAGACATCAATCAAGAAGAGGACATCCATACGGACAAAGCACCTCGGTTGGCCGGTATTGTGATCAGGGTGCATGGACCGATCTGATCTGCTCCATGGACAAGACACCACCACCACCTCAGTTGGCCGGTATTGTGATCAGGGTGCATGGACCGATCTGATCTGCTCCATGGACAAGACACCACCACCACCTCAGTTGGCCGGTATTGTGATCAGGGTGCATGGACCGATCTGATCTGCTCCATGGACAAGACACCACCACCACCTCAGTTGGCCGGTATTGTGATCAGGGTGCATGGACTGATCTGATCTGCTCCATGGACAAGACACCACCACCACCTCAGCTGGCCGGTATTGTGATCAGGGTGCATGGACCGATCTGATCTGCTCCATGGACAAGACACCACCACCACCTCAGTTGTCTGGTATTGTGATCAGGGTGCATGGACCGATCTGATCTGCTCCATGGACAAGAAACCACCACCACCTAAGTTGGCCGGTATTGTGATCAGGGTGCATGGACCGATCTGATCTGCTCCATGGACAAGACACCACCATCACCTCAGTTGGCCGGTATTGTGATCAGGGTGCATGGACTGATCTGATCTGCTCCATGGACAAGACACCACCATCACCTCAGTTAGCCGGTATTGTGATCAGGGTGCATGGACCGATCTGATCTGCTCCATGGACAAGACACCACCATCACCTCAGTTGGCCGGTATTGTGATCAGGGTGCATGGACTGATCTGATCTGCTCCATGGACAAGACACCACCATCACCTCAGTTGGCCGGTATTGTGATCAGGGTGCATGGACTGATCTGATCTGCTCCATGGACAAGACACCACCATCACCTCAGTTGGCTGGTATTGTGATCAGGGTGCATGGACTGATCTGATCTGCTCCATGGACAAGACACCACCATCACCTCAGTTGGCCGGTATTGTGATCAGGGTGCATGGACCGATCTGATCTGCTCCATGGACAAGACACCACCATCACCTCAGTTGGCCGGTATTGTGATCAGGGTGCATGGACTGATCTGATCTGCTCCATGGACAAGACACCACCATCCCCAAGATATTTTCTAATCCATTTGCTCTCATTTTGTGTCCAAAGTAGGTCAGTCTTTGGTTGCCTATCCTAACTTACTTGAAATTTGAGCTGCTTCATTGGTCCGAGCAAGACAGGCTTCATGTTGTGTTGTCCCAGCATTGTGGCCATGCTTTCTGCCATTGAGACATTTCAGGGAGATCTTGAGGACCGCAAGAAAGCCGTGCCCCCTGACCTGCCTCTCCAGGAATATAAGGTAGAGTGGATGGCAGCATTGCATTACTTAACTCCGTCTTTGCCGGTCCCAAACCCGGATGAAAAAGGAGGAGGGGGAGTAGTAACAAGCTCGCTAAAAATCTGGGCTCAGCTAGCCCGGCTGATAGTACCTTGTAAGGGCTCCTAATCCAGGGATACAGGATGAGAAATGTCTGTACTTCATGTTATGAGTTGCTGCACATGGTATCTGTTCCTCATGTCAGAGGTGGCCATTTCTTTTGGAGCTAAGTCGGCCTGCCACTGAGTAGTGCTCCCAGTCTTAATGACAAAGGCAGATGCATTCCACTTCACCCAGTCATGATGGTTGCCACTTTCTACAGGCTTGATACCTTAATATGAATGAGTAGAGATAAGAAAAAAGAATAAGATTACATTACTCTTTGGTGATGTGTGTGTGGTTGTATTTCAATAAAACCTTTTAAATCAATTAAGAAAAAAGTATTTCCCGATCGTGCAACTTAAAGTTGCTGATGGCTTGCACCATCTGTTGTAATCAAGTTGATCGTTGATTTTTAAGTATTCCAGATTTTATGGCTAAATAGCCTTTCCTTGATCATCACAAGCAACTTCCAGGAGCATGATAGATGCTTTTATTCATAATGTAATCATCTTATCTCAGTAAAATTTCACTTTTGTGTACAACTTTTAAATCAAGATGATAGGAAAGGTGTTTAGAAACAAAACCTTGAATCTCAATTATTACAAGGAAGCTTAGGCTTGCAACTAGACTTTAACTCCCCATCTTCTTCTTATTTCTTATCTCCACTCAACAAATATAACAGGGTATCAAGCCTGTAGAGCTTAAGATCTTTGACGGTCTCTGTCCTGGGGATGAGTAGAGCTCCTCAAGTGACTTGACATCCATAATGATTGGGTGAAGTAAATTGTATCTGCTTTTGTCATTAAGACTGGGAGCACTACTCAGTGGCAGGCTGACTTAGCTCCAATATGAAATGGCTGCCTCTAACATGAGGAACAGATGCCTTGTGCAGCCACTCCTAACATGGAGTACAGACACTGCTCATCCTGTATTCCTGGATCAGGAGCCCTTACAAAGTGCTATCACCCAGGCCATCTGAACCCAGGTTTTTTAGCGAGCTTGTTACTGCTCCCCCTCTTTTTTCATCCCGGTTTGGAATCAACATAATTTCTTAGAGGCTGTGAAGATTGTTGTTACAATTCTCTGAAATTTTCCTGGTGTGTGTTCACAGAGTAAGCTGCGGGGCAGGCAGATGGTGGCACGTATGCAGCGCCAAGGGATGTGATGCTCCTATCTGTGTAATCTCATCAGCAAAGATGTCATTTCATCTTTTTCGGAAGTTCTGTGGGGGCAACTTTAGGAATAGCCAGTTCAAGGAAAGGTTAAACCCATCTAAACAGTGAAAACTGGCACACCTTTCTTATTTTCTCATCCTGATTTGAAAAATGAATATTTATAACTCAAACCTGGATGGAAAAAAAGAAATAGATAAAGATGATAAGACACAATTTATATTGTAGATTAGAACTACAAGGTAATAAGACCAAATACAAATAAATAAATAGTGTGTGATGTTTCAGTTAACACTGTTTTTACCACCATCAGACAAAAGATTGAACCACAAAAAGACTACCATTCGATCTTTTGTCTGATGATGGTAACAACACTGTTGCTGAAACGTCTCCCACAATTTATTTATTTTGGATTTGGTCTTATACCATGCAGTAAATAGCCAAAGATAGAAGTTCTTGATTCACCTCCTCCTTCAATGCCTTCCTCTATTGAGGGTGGGCCACATGGTCTCTTCATATTTCCCTCCGCCATCCTCTTCATCATGATTCACCTCATTATTTAGTGTCACCTAATCATCAACTTATGCAGACTCTATATGTAAATAAGATGTTTACATCAAGTAAATGTATCTCTGTATCATGTACCTGTCACTCCTTGTTTCTCTAGTTGTATGTCAATATGATGATGTATTCAATTCCTGAAGATGGGAAAAATGTCTGAAGCAAAATATTGAACAAATAAAATTCTATTTTAATTCTGTATTATGTATTTTGTTAAATACTTCATCATATATTCTTATTTTATTTGCTTGTCGCACATTGGTTATCTCCAAAAACTCTCAAAAACCTCAAAAATTCACCTTCAATGGATACCCTCACACATTGGCATTGAAGGCAATGAAGCTGCTGATGCGCTAGCGAAAAAAGGCAAAAAGAACCCTTGCCACATAAAAATAAACTTACTTTTAAAGAAATAGAAACAATAGCCAAAACAAAAATAAACAAGAACTGGAGGATCCCACCTAAGCATAGTTGGTACATCCTTGGAGCAATGGCCACCCAGACCTTTCGGTCCATAAACCGGCATGCGAAAGCATGCCCTCTGCTGCATTACCTAGGCCACCGTACTATAGTTGGTACAGTGGAGTGAACCCAGGAGGAGCTCTGAACATCAGAAATAGACAGCATCAAACAACACTAACAAGATTTAGAACAGGCCATCTCAAGCCATTGAAAAATAGAAAATAACAACAAAATCTACCCCACTTGCCCAAAATGTAGTTTGGTACCTGCAGCTTCAGAACACATTTTGGCTTGTATTAGATGCACTAAACAGGACCTTTGGGAGAGGCCACTGCTTATCATAAAACAGCTCAAGGACTCATGGAATTCATGTAATCTTTACACAAGGGGATAAGAAACAACAACAACACACACAGTGTTGAGTTAGAAAGTTTTCTTGGCACAAAGAAGTTTCTCCTGGTTAGTTTGTTCTTGCAATTGACACCTTGCAAGAGATATAAATTCATTAAGAAATGGAAGAATCAAAACATGAATGTTTTCTTTAAACCTAAAACAAACTACTACTGTCCTTACTGCAATAAAAAATATATATTGGGTAGGGTTGGCTCATCAGTAGTGAACCCTCTCAGCAGTTTCGCCAATTTAATCTACCAGACCGCTTTTCTTAGAGCTCTAATACTGTTTTATAGATTTTTATTATATATGCTACACTAAAAGGTGGAATTTCAGAAATGGTATTCAGGCCCTCCCAATAATTTTTCCTCACAGTAAGGACAGTAGAAGTTGATACAAGAAATAAAGACCTAATCCAAATAATTTATTAGTGTGTGACGTTTCGGCAACAGCATTGTCATCCTCATCAGACAAAAGAATAAATGAGAAAAAATATCAACAGCAAGTTTTTAATTCATTTATTCTTTTGTCTGATGATGGTGACAATGCTGTTGCCGAAACATCACACACTAATAAATTATTTGGATTAAGTCTTATTTTCTTGTATTATAATCTATAATCCAAATTGTGCTTTATAGACAGTATAGGTTTGTTTTATGTTTAAAGGAAACATTTGTGGTTTGATGCTTCCAATTCTTGTATATAAATGGTATGTTATCACCTTATAATATTAATTCATTGCACTTTTGCAGTTAAAGTAATGGAATTTATAATAGATATATCGACTGAGGTAAATTACCTTAAATGGTTTCCTACAAGGACATGAATAAAAGGTGAATGACACAGAAGAAACTGGACATCTTTGTTAGCCACTTACTCAAATGTTCCAAGTATTCTGTGAAAAAGAGAAAATTTTTTTATAATCTCTGATTAAGATGGATAAGCAGGGCTTATTATACAGTTGAACCTCTTTAATTCAACACCCCAAGGGATCAGAGCTTTCGGTTGAATTAAAGGAAGTGTTGAATTAAGGTTATATGATTAGGTAATCATCTAACTCGCTAAAATAATATTTTTTTAAAATAGCTTTGTAATATAAATTAATGATATTAATTGAAACCATTGTGTGTGTTTTTATCTTATTTTCATGATTAACTTTTAGTATCAGTGACAAAATGGCATTAATACATATTTTAGAAACATAAATAATTGTAACAAATAAATTTATTGGCAATGTGTTTCTTTTCAGTAATATAATCAAATATTAACTCTACAGACATTAAAATATTAAATATAATATATTAAATAATATTTTATTCTAATTGAAAAATATAGCAGTTGAAAGGAAATAAATATGGTAAATATATAAAAAGAAAATTTTAAAATATTATTTTAAAATAATCATGAAGAGATCTTTTAAAAAATTCCTTTATAGATATCTGTTTTTGCACTGAAATCCTATTCAGGATGTATTCCAGATGGCATTTTGAAAAAACATGCATGCCTTTCTTCCTCTGAAATGTCTTTTAATAAATAAATTTTAATGTATTAAAGGCATCCACTGCTTCTGCAGGTGTTATTGATGATGTGTTTAAATGTTTTATAATAACACAGAAATGGAATATTGAAATAAAATGTTATCATAATCATTGACATTGTATAAAGATTTATTTATTTAAAGGAAATTATTTATAAATTTAAAAATAGCTAAAATATTTCAATGTTAAAAATAAAAAAATAAAAATTATTATTAGTTAGCGCATGATGCCGAAATTCCCGCGTAAAAAAAAACAACAATAACATCCGCGAAATTGCGCAACGGCACTGCAAAGTGAAACTTAAACTAACCAGAAACAAAAAGTGCGCAGGCGCGATCGTATCGGCGCCCGCCGATGCCGATCGTCGCCGCCGTAATTACCGTTTAGCGGTAAAGTTGCATGTAAAATAACATTCAACTGTCGAAATTCGAATTTTAAAATGGTCGAACTATCGGAACTGTCGTATTATCGATACTGTCGAATTATGGTTTGTTATTTGATAGGCCGGAGGTCGGGACATCGGAACATGGTCGAATTATCGCCGAGTGTTGAATTGGGGTGTGTCGAATTAACGAGGTTATACTGTATTATACAGTAGAATTTCTCTGTAAAGCTCAACACCTAGTTGCAGAACTAAATATCCGGGGGTCTGTGGAAGGATGGTCTAAACCATTGGTTTTCATCCGCTACGACCCGGGTTCGATTCCCGCATTGGGCACTTTTTTCTGTTAAAAAAAAAATGCTCCAATGGCTCCCGATTCTTGCAAAAGTCCAACCCCACCAGCGAGTACAAGTAACAAAACGAGTCTCTTGCACATTTGTACGTGCAAAGTCGAACTGCTTTTCACATGTGTAGACATGTGGTGCACTTATAGTAAAAGCAGTCGCCAACTTCTACCAATCATGATTATCATGGCCTGTACTTGGTGTACACGTGTACTTATTATTATTTATTATCAAATCAGACGCGATATCCCCACAAAGGACGTCAAGCAACAACACCAAAATCAGAGAACTATTTCACAGAAACCACTGAAATAAACAAATACAATTTCTAAACGAGGTAAAATCTTCCCAATTACATGCGTGGTAAGGACAAAATACTCAGGAGATAAGTTTCTTCATTAATTTATTAGGACATCAAGCTTTCGGGCACAGCGTGGCCCTTCCACAGGATCAATTGTATAAGTAAAATGATACACTATATACACGAAGAATAAATCTGCATATGTATTATTAGAAATTAGTTGTAAAATTTTGAAATAATCGGTAATACTTAGGATTTTTGTTTAAAAAGAACATCGAGACATAAGCAAATTAATAAAATTTGTTAAGAAGAATAATATACGAATATTACAAGGTATTAAGATAAAAGCGTAATAAGACTGAAAGGACGTTCCTACGATTCGACGGGAACTGTGATAAAATTATGAGTATTTATAAGGTAAAACAGTTTAAAAGGATATTAAAATAAAATGAACAAAACAGGGGAACCCCCAGCCACAGGCACACGCTGTGCCCGAAAGCTTGATGTCCTAATAAATTAATGAAGAAACTTATCTCCTGAGTATTTTGTCCTTACCACGCAAACAAATACAATAAGTGTACACGTGTACTTGGGATATTAAAAAAAAATGAAACAATGGTCAATCCATTGCGTGTCTGGCTGCTTAACGGCAAGGCGAACGGCCTATAGAATTGAAAGGAGTTCTGCTTGGGAATCTGTACAGCCTGGATGGAGCCGGGGAAGAATCGGCTGCTATTCTATGAAGGAAGGACAATTGCAACTTCTGTGATTCTATTTTCGATTCATCTGTAAAGATTATTGCGACGTTACATCTTCAAAGTGTAGAATGAATTTTAAAAAATTGGTCTGAATGAAGAGTATTGTGGTGTGTCAGGGAAATCCACTTCAATTAGGTATCACTCAAAAAGAGCAACTTAAGTAATGAGGATTCCATTGGATCCCTTGTGTGAATCTCATGGAATAAAGTCCGCCCTAGGCTGACGAGAGCCATTAGCCCAAACTCTGGTCTCTAGGTGGACGCTTCTCAGTTTGCCAAAGCTGGTGTTGTGGCTTTGTCATCGACCTGAGGCTGCTAGTTTGGGATGACTGTCAATAGATGGGGTCTAACTTTGACGTCTATTTTGATGGGAGAGGCGACCTTCATCTTTATAAATGAAGAATACCTACAGGTTCATCACACAGTGTTTCAACGTATTCTCAAGGTAGCAGGTAAATAAAGAACAAAGAATCTATCATCTCGGGGAAGAGTGTAAACTGGATTTGATGATCTGGGGGCAAATCTCTCCGACGCTGTCTCCACGTGAGTCGGACTCTAGGTAGGATGTCTAGGAGCCTGGCAGGACTGATTTAATCGGACTCGGCTGAGTACTGCCTGAAAAATGGCGGAGGCTGATTCGAGCGACCCAATGTTGGAGCTCTGTCCAACTCCTAATGGGTTCTTACTTCTGGATTGTCTCCTGTGAGAGTTAAGGCACAGAATCCAGAAGTAAGAACTCATGAGGACCTTTTGAAAATCACCACATCATTATGAATAAAATCTATTTCTAGCGATCTCGTATTGCAATGAATAAAACTCCCTTTTAAAATGATAAAGTACAATTTGGATTATAGATTATAATAAAATAAAATAAGACCTAATCTAAATAATTTATTAGTGTGTGACGTTTCGGCAACAACATTGTCACCATCATCAGACAAAAGAATAAATGACAATTTTTAAATGACATCATTTACTCTTTTGTCTGATGATGGTGACAATGTTGTTGCCGAAACGTCACACACTAATAAATTATTTGGATTAGCTCTTATTTTCTTTTTTTTTATCCCTTTTAAAATAGTATTCATTGACTTATAAGATCTGTAGAAATGGTTTTTAAATATATACTCATGGACAAAACTTAAGGAAGTTCTACCATCCGCCCTCTCATCCGATAGGTGATCTCTGACGGACCTGAAGTTCTGGATATTCGCGATGGACTTAAAGGACTTTACCATCACCTCATCGGCGAGGTTTGTGGTCCAAGTACACTCCATCGGCAGAGAAATGTGCGGTATTGATGGAGACCCACAGGCGATATTTCAGCGAACTCTGTAACGGCTTTAGAGACGCCATGCACATAAGTATTGTAGACAGTATTTACGTATTAATGTATCTCTTTTATATTGTCACTGAATAATTATTTTCAATATTCTGTTGTATATCATCATAAATATTTGCATAGTCATCACCCCATACCATGCTTGTATATTATTACTTGTAAATAAATTTTTAGAAATAGTTTGCATTTTATAAATAAATTATTTTTACTTAAACTTTTGTTATACTCGTTATCACTACCGTGACAATATTATTACTTTGTAAAACTTTACTATAATCATAAATCACACTCATGGACAGTAAGAAAGTTCTTCAAATTAAAGATACTTCGGCCAGTAAATCTTTTTTATTATCTCGACGTTTTGACAAATTCTTTTGTCCTCGTCAGAAGCGAACAAAAATTAAACCATTTGGCGTTAAAATTATTCTGAATAATTTTAACGTTTTGCCAAATGTGTTTAAATTTTTGTTTGCTCCTGACGAGGACAAAAGATTTTTGTCGAGATAATAAAAATATATACTGGCCGAAGTATCTTTAATTTTAAGAACTATGAATGCCGGCCAGGCAGCCTCTATCTTTACGAAAAACTCAGGAAATTATACCTTTTAACAGGTATATCGGGATTCAAACAATAACTCTGAAAGATATTTGATACGCAATGACCTTTATTGAAGACACACGAGATATAACCAAGATGAACAAAATTGCCTCCGTCTCCTTAAAAAAAAAAAAAATAATAGACAACCTGCGACGTCAAAGATTTTACACTTCCATAAGTTTTGACCCTGAGTATAATAGTATATAATGTGCACCTATATAATTGGCTAGATAGCTATAATATATATTTTTAATTGTGTGTGTGTGACAATTACTCCGATATCTTTATTCTCTCTAATTTTTATCTAGGTGAAAATAATGTTGTTGTTGTGTGGTCTCCGGGTCCTTTAAGTTGATGTTGGCGTTTAATATATAGGAAAAAATATTCCTTCTTTTTTTACATATCAACATTGTAATTTCATATTATATAAATGGGCGTACCTGGATCTGTAAAGAAAAAAAAAATATTTTTTTTCTCAAAATATTTGGGGAGCAATCTCTCGAAATATATTAAGAAAAAAATTTGTTTTGTTTTCTTTACAGATCCAGGTACGCCCTTTTATATTGTAGCGTTTAAATCAAGCCTTGAAATATCCTAAGATGTAGAAGTATTTATTGATGACGTCACCGCGACGAGTTGACAATTATTAACAGGTAATCCCCCCAAAACTATTTACAGCTAGAGAATCTTAAGCAAGCAAGCAAAGAAATGTTTTAAAGATGATTTCACAAATACAGATTAATATATATATATTTTAATCTGTTGAATATATTTTCATTGAATAATATTAAATTAAATAATAAAATATTTCTTCGTCACATAGCCTCCTCCTATAGAGAGCATCGACCCGATGCTCAGCAGGAAACTTACGTCGTCAGTCTTAAGAACTAGTACTATGGCCAGGGATATTTTCAGGTGACTGCGGTGGATGTCTTCTTTCAGCTGAGATATCTTCTTCATGAGGACTTGGTAGGTCTATGTTTACGTCAAGGTAGCTTTTTCTCATTTCTACTGTGGTCGGTAAGGGGGGATTTTATAACTTTGCGGCCTCACCTCCAATGTGGTCTATCATCTAGTTTTAATGGCGGGGCGTCCAGCTAGATCTTCTAGCAGGTGAGAAATGTTGTCTGTTTCGACCGCGATATGAAGTAGGGCTTCGGTAGCGAGTGAAAGTTTTCCTCGATGATTCGTCATTGGGGTCCTGAGATTCAGCTCGAGAGTTGTAGGATACCATTGCGTCTTGCTTTCTTTGGAAATAGTCATTTCTCCTTTCCTCATTGTGTCTCTTCCTGTCACGGCAATAGCGGACGACGTGACCTGGGCGTCCGCAGTAGAAACAGATTGGCCTTCCCTCAGTTGTACGCCAATCATTGGTGTCGCGTCTTCCTCCTTGTTTTGGGTATCGAGGTTCAGGGTGCGGTCTTATCGTTTCGGCCTCATATCTGGTATTTAAAAACTGTCGGGGTTTTTCCTTCTGAGGGGGACTTCTCCTAGACTTTGAGATTGGCGCCAGGGTTCTTCCAATCTCCTCCTTTACAATTTCTTCGATTGTAGCATTTTTTGGTTCCTCCCGAGGAGAGCCTAATGCCCGCTGTACCTCCTCACGAACAATTTGCCTAATCAAAGATGACAGATCTTTTCCGTCATCCTTGTCACAGAGAGAGGCTACATTTGGTAGGCGCTCGTACCTGGTTGGGGTAACTCGCCTACAACGGAGCGCTTCGACACGGCGACATTCTGTAATGACTTGCTCGGTGCTCTGTACATCCCTCGGTAGGAGTGCTTGATAAAGCTCCTCAGCTATCCCCTTCATGAGGTGGGAGATTTTATCTTCCTCGCTCATTTGAGGATCAACCTCTTTGCACAAGCACAGGACATCCTGGATGTAACATTCGGTACTTTCACCTTTTAATTGTGCCCGTGTTTTAAGTTTCTTCTCCGCTTGCAATTTTGAATTTTCTTTTTTTCCGAACACATTCTCTAATTGAGATGTGAATTCCTTCCAAGTCTGTATGCTTTCTTCGTTGTTCTCAAACCATTTGAGAGCAGTTCCAGACAGATAAAAATAAACTTTAGTAAGACAAAGGGTTTCGTCCCAATGGTTGTACCTTGCCACACGTGCATACCCTTTTAACCATTTTTGGAGATCTTCACCATCCTCCCCGGAGAAAATGGAAGGGTTCCTTGGCAGATGTTGAACAACGTAGTTGCTTACCTGAGTATCTTCCTTTTTTCTTTACATTCATAGAAGTTTCTTCTGGTTCAACAGAATCAATTTTTCTTTTATTTCTTAATGGGTATCGGCCCAGTCTCTCCACCAGTTGTAGCGTTTAAATCAAGCCTTGAAATATCCTAAGATGTAGAAGTATTTATTGATGACGTCACCGCGACGAGTTGACAATTATTAACAGGTCAGCCCCCCAAAACTATTTACAGCTAGAGAATCTTAAGCAAGCAAGCAAAGAAATATTTTAAAGATGATTTCACAAATACAGATTAATATATATATTTTTTAATCTGTTGAATATATTTTCATTGAATAATATTAAATTGAATAATAAAATATTTCTTCGTCACAATATAATCTTAATTAATGGATCGCCTTTTGACTCAAATTGTAATTTCAGTTATGATTCTTACATTTCGTTTGTTAGTTTAATTGAACCTATAAACGTTGAATAAGACAACTACTCTGAGAGAATACCTTTTGAAAATAAATAAGAAAAAAAAAACTTTATTTGCAAGTGTAAAGAAGATATTTTTATTTTCAATAGATTAGGCTACTGTTGTGTCTAAGAATACATGTATCTTACAAAGAAGCTTTTCACACAAGATGAAATAAATAAACTTTACAATCTAGGTCGCTTGGCTATGTTGATCTCTTTTGTCTAGCTACGTTAGGTTACTGGAGCGACTTGTTGAATGACCTTTGTCCACAATGGTCGGTTGCATACCGTTTCAAAGCATCTCGCTGTGAAACAGTGAAATGGATGTCTGGGCAACACAAAGAAATCTCTGGGGCGCTTTCACTGGAAGTTAATTTAACGTTGGCCTCTTCACAGCAAGCTTACATTACATGAGAATGGGTCCTTTGTACATCCAGCCACTCTTAAGCTATGCATATATTGGGTGCCTCAAGTTGACACGGTAGGGATGAAATAAAAGTAAGAAAGTTGGCACAAAGAGAGTCTCTCAATGAAAGACTCTAGCCTGAAAAATGGTTAAAACCAGTTTCTCCTGGAGGTAGCCTTTGAGAATGTCCTGTCAGATTCGCGAGAATTCTTACTACTGAAACAGAGTCTTTAAAAAGAGTGGGTTTATTTATTTATTTATTTCAACACACAAAACGCGATATCCCGGCTAGGGATAATTGCGTCGATTTACAACTTTTTAAACAGAAACAGTTACAAACACATTATACAAGAAAATGTAATCAAAAATAAAAAAAGAGAAACAATAATATATATTAGGAACCTGAACCTTTCAGGTTTGAAAGATAATCATAAATATATTTACAAAGATAGTTAAATCTATGATATTTCTCTCTGCTATTTACAAATTGATATAGATCTACAACATTATTTACTGTCTGTTGTCTAGCGGTGAAGAAGAGTGGGCATTCCAGCAGTAGGTTGGAGGGGGTTTGACCATGTTTTAAGACGATGGTTTCTCATGGAAGACTCTACTGTACGATCGTGGCTGATGAAGATATGTGTAGCTCAGCTAAAACCGCGAGGGTTTGGAGATTTACCTTTTTTTCTGGGGTTGTCCTAAAACAACAGACAAATAAACACAACAAAGGGAATTATGATATCAAAATTAGAAACTATTATAGACGCGTATGATTCTTTTTTAAATTTAAACAATTTCTACCGTCCTTACTGCAATGGGAAAATTAATGGGAAGGCCTGGATCATCAGTGGTGAACCCTCCCAGCGGTATGGTAGATTAAACTGGCGAAACCGCTGGGAGGGTTCACCATTGATGAGCCAGGTCCTCCCATTAATTTTCCCATTGCAGTAAGGACGGTAGAAATTGTTTATTTTTAAAAAGAATCATACGCGTCTATAATAGTTTCGAATTTTGACAACAAAGGATGTACTACGAGTATATTCGGGAAATCATCAATTGATCATCCTAGAAGGATAAACATTGAAGAAGGGAGATATAGGCAGAGAAAGGATTGGTTTAATAGACACTCTGACCTGGAATTAGAAGAAGTGAAGAGAGTTGCTCAGAACAGAATGAAATAGTATTCCATAATGGCCATATCTAAGATCGCTGTTTAGTGTGATGGCAAATACTTAGATATCCAAAGAAAACCTTCAACTAAAAGTCGCGTCAATATCTTTAAAAACCAGAATATGAGGATAGAAAAAATGACAACGATAAATAATCCTTCATATCATTATCATTGAGAGGCCTGGAGAAGGATGGCGATGAGAAAAGCGGCGATGAAGAAACTTATTGAGTGAGGTTTTTAGATGTTTTATTTATAAAAATATCTTTAAAGTATATATATGTTATATAAAAATGTTATTTTATTTTAAAATTATAATTTCTTGAACAAACTACTCTGTTAAGTCGACCGTCAGATGTCTCGACTTTCCCTTTATTTAACCTATTTGTTGTTGTTTCCCGTTGGCCGGCTCAAATCTTTCTGTAAATATGTAAATAGGTAATATTTTATTTTCTTCTTTACGCCTCAAATCAGGTATTTCCTTCTCAAATTATGTATTTTATATTCTTCATTAGCACAATTGAAGCTAATTCTGATCTAAACTATTTTCATTAATATTACCACGACTGCAATATCACTCATGTATCCTTAAACAACCTAAGTAAAATCTACAAGGTGTGTCCAATAAATAATGAGACTGGTCAAAAATAAAGAAAAAATAGAATGATTGAAAAAATTTTTATTAGTATTTTTCAAAATAGTCCCCTCCCGAATCTATACATAATTTCCATCTCTTCTCCCATGATTTAAAACATTTAGAAAAGGCATCTTTCGGGATGTTCTTCAAGACCTTTTTCGAATCCGCTATGACGGACTCTCTAGTGTCAAATCTCCTTCCTTTTAGAGCCAGTTTGATTTTAGGAAAGAGAAAAAATCATTTGGAGCTAGTTCTGGGGAATAGGGAGGTTGTTGAAGTATTTGGATGCCGTGTTTAGCCAAATAAGTCAGTACAGATGTAGCGGTGTGTGGTGGTGCATTATCATGATGGATAATCCAATTTTTGGAACTCCACATTTCACTTCTTTTCGGACGGATTGATTCACGTACACGTCTCATAATGTTTAAATAAGGCTCCTTATTGATTGTTTGACCTTCTTCTAGATATTCATAATGCACAATTCCATTTATGTCAAAGAACGTGATCAATACGACTATGTTTTTTGACTTGCAAAGTCGGGATTTCTTCGTTCTTGGTTCATCTTTTCCTTTCCACTCCATGGATTGGCGTTTTGTTTCCGGGTCATACCCGTAAACCCATGTCTCGTCTCCAGTTATTACTTTTTCCTTCCAATTAGGGTTTTCTTCCACCATTTCAAGCATTTTTTTTGGCAACTTCAAAGCGATTCTTCTTTTGTTGGATTGTGAGCATTTTAGGGACAAATTTTAAAGGTGTCTTCTTTAACTGCAAGTCTTCTTTAATTATCGATCCAACTAATGATTTTGATATCCCTGTTTCTTCCTCAATGTCCCGTAACCCTATTCGTGGATTTTCTTTTATCAAATTTGAAATTTGGCTCACCTTTTCAGGGTTCCTGCGCAGAATTGGAAGTCCAACACGCTTCTCATCTTTCATCTATTCCATTCCATTTTTAAATCGCGAAAACCATCTTAATGTGGTGGGCTTATTTACATTTTCATTTCCAAATGCCAATTTCAACAAATCTAAAGTTTCTGAAGCCGATTTCCCAATTTTGTAGCAAAATGTAATACAAATTCGTTGCTCGAATTTTCTATCCATTACAAATTAGAAGTTGTTATGCAAGGCGTTCTTTTTACAAGCTTACAATTTATCGACTGCGCGCGCAATCACGTGATGTGATATACCGCAGTGTAGCTGAAGCTTTCTATTTTTTAATAGACTTAAAAAAAATTATCATTTCATTTTTTTTTTGTTTTTGACCGGTCTCATTATTTATTGGACAAACCTTGTATATCAAACAAATTTATTATAACAATAAAGCCGACAGGATATCAAGAAAATTAATATCTCAACAACATAATTAATTATAATATATATAGACAAATTTGCCTTTTTTCACCATTATTGATGATGTCGCTAGAAACCAGCAAAGACAACCATGTGGCAATACAGACTATGTAAGGCCGTTGACCTGGAGCGGTGTTTGTCCGGACCACAGTAGCGCCCATTAGAGTCCGAATAAGGGACATTGGGCAAACACAAGAAGGGAAGTCCAGACTTCCTTAGTGGATTGTTGGACTCGAGTAATTGCTCTATACTGTCACCAGACTATTGTCTTCTACTCAACCTTTCTCATCTTTCCCAAATTAGACGAAGACAAAAGAGAGGTCGAATCTATGATCGGTAATATTAGATTTGAATATTCATCCTTGTAGGTCAAATATGTATTTGAATGTGGCTATAAAAGAATGCCTGGAAAGTTAAATCGATTCACAAATGTTTGTCATATTAATGTCCCAGCGGTCGGTGAGAAAATCTCAGCAGGTCATTTTCCTTTTACAACGTGCTCTGAGAATTCTCTATAAATCCATTGAGAGGAATTGCTGAAACAATATTTGAATAATAATAAAGAAGGAGAGTACCTGTAAGATTGTTAAAGTTCCATTTAAACTCATTAAAATTGGCAAAAATCTTAAAATAACTTTTCTGGGTTACACTCTGTATCAGTAAAAAGGTTAATATATGTATTAATAGGTTTAAAAAGATAAATTTCGAAAAAAATGTTCTTAAATATTCTTGCGTTAGAATAAAAAATAATTTTTAAATCGAAGCATGACATTATAGTGGTTTCTTTTTTTTTTTTTTTTTTGGAATTAGAAAGCTGAAATCTTTTTCTTATTGGTATTTTAACACATACATGCAGCTTTATTAAGACCACCGTTCTTATACAGATTCACCACAGGATGTAAGCATAGATGGAACTCCTATATAGCTCTACTATACCTACATTGATCCTTTCGCTGCCGACTACACGTCATCGTGGAATTATGAATTTTTCCTCAGGAGCCACTTATGAGCCAGAGTGTGACTATAAATATTTCCTCAGGGGACACTTATAAGCCAGAGTGTGACTATAAAGATTTCCTCAGGGGACACTTACATGCCAGAGGGTGACTATAAAGATTTCCTCAGGGGACACTTACATGCCAGAGTGTGACTATAAAGGTTTCCTCAGGGGACACTTACATGCCAGCGTGTGACTATAAAGGTTTCCTCAGGGGACACTTACATGCCAGAGTGTGACTATAAAGGTTTCCTCAGGGGACACTTACATGCCAGCGTGTGACTATAAATATTTCCTCAGGGGACACTTATAAGCCAGAGTGTGACTATAAATATTTCCTCAGGGAACACTTACATGCCAGAGTGTGACAATAAAGATTTCCTCAGGGGACACTTACACGCCAGCGTGTGACTTTAAATATTTCTTCAGGGGACACTTACACGCCAGCGTGTGACTATAAAGGTTTCCTCAGGGGACACTTACATACCAGCGTGTGACTATAAAGGTTTCCTCAGGGGACACTTACGTGACAGCGTGTGACTATAAAAGTTTCCACAGGGGACACTTACACGCCAGCGTGTGACTATAAAAGTTTCCTCAGGGGACACTTACACGCCAGCGTGTGACTATAAAAGTTTCCTCAGGGGACACTTACACGCCAGCGTGTGACTTTAAATATTTCCTCAGGGGACACTTACACGCCAGCGTGTGACTATAAATATTTCCTCAGGGGACGCTTACACTCCAGCGTGTGACTAGAAAAGATTTCCTCAGGGGACACTTACACGCCAGCGTGTGATTATAAAGGTTTCCTCAGGGGACACTTACATGCCAGCGTGTGACTATAAATATTTCCTCAGGGGACACTTACACGCCAGCGTGTGATTATAAAGGTTTCCTCAGGGGACACTTACATGCCAGCGTGTGACTAGAAAATATTTCCTCAGGGGACACTTACACGCCAGCGTGTGATTATAAAGGTTTCCTCAGGGGACACTTACATGCCAGCGTGTGACTATAAATATTTCCTCAGGGGACACTTACACGCCAGCGTGTGATTATAAAGGTTTCCTCAGGGGACACTTACATGCCAGCGTGTGACTATAAAAGTTTTCTCAGGGGACACTTACACTCCAGCGTGTGATTATAAATATTTCCTCAGGGGACACTTACATGCCAGCGTGTGACTATAAATATTTCCTCAGGGGACACTTACATGCCAGAGTGTGACTATAAATTTTTCCTCAGGGACACTTACATGCCAGCGTGAGATTATAAAAGTTTCCTCAGGGGACACTTACATGCCAGCGTGTGACTATAAAGATTTCCTCAGGGGATACTTACATGCCAGCGTGTGATTATAAAAGTTTCCTCAGGGGGCACTTACATGCCAGCGTGTGACTATAAAAGTTTCCTCAGGGGACACTTACATGCCAGCGTGTGATTATAAAAGTTTCCTCAGGGGCCACTTACATGCCAGCGTGTGATTATAAAAGTTTCCTCAGGGGACACTTACATGCCAGCGTGTGATTATAAAAGTTTCCTCAGGGGACACTTACATGCCAGCGTGTGACTATAAAAGTTTCCTCAGAGGACACTTACATGCCAGCGTGTGACTATAAAAGTTTCCTCAGGGGACACTTACATGCCAGCGTGTGACTATAAAGGTTTCCTCAGGGAACACTTACATGCCAGCGTGTGACTATAAAGGTTTCCTCAGGGGACACTTACATGCCAGCGTGTGACTATAAAGGTTTCCTCAGGGGACACTTACATGCCAGCGTGTGACTATAAAGGTTTCCTCAGGGGACACTTACATGCCAGCGTGTGACTATAAAAGTTTCCTCAGGGGACACTTACATGCCAGCGTGTGATTATAAAAGTTTCCTCAGGGGACACTTACATGCCAGAGTGTGACTATAAAGGTTTCCTCAGGGGACACTTACATGCCAGCGTGTGGCTATAAATATTTCCTCAGGGGACACTTATAAGCCAGAGAGTGACTATAAAGATTTCCTCAGGGGACACTTACATGCCAGAGTGTGACTATAAAGATTTCCTCAGGGGACACTTACACGCCAGAGTGTGACTGTAAATATTTCCTCAGGGGACACTTACATGCCAGAGTGTGACTATAAAGGTTTCCTCAGGGGACACTTACATGCCAGAGTGTGACTAAATATTTCCTCAGGGGACACTTACATGCCAGAGTGTGACTAAATATTTCCTCAGGGAACACTTACACGCCAGAGTGTGACTGTAAATATTTCCTCAGGGGACACTTACAGGCCAGAGTGCGACTATAAAGGTTTCCTCAGGGGACACTTACATGCCAGAGTGTGACTATAAAGGTTTCTTCAGGGGACACTTACAGGCCAGAGTGCGACTATAAAGGTTTCCTCAGGGGACACTTACATGCCAGAGTGTGACTATAAAGGTTTCCTCAGGGGACACTTACACGCCAGCGTGTGACTATAAAGATTTTTTTCACTGAAGCAGTTGATTCAGCTAGTAACTGGGACTTTCTTCTAATCTGTAGTTTGACCTGAAGTAGTTGGCGATATGCCAACCGTTGGGTTATGCTGTCAAGGGACTTGAGATAATTCTGTCTTTCTCTCTCTAATTACGGGGAGACAAGTTTAAATAGTGAATTTATTTGAAAATATTGTCAGTGTCTAATTTTTAAAAACATTTTCGTGAGTCTTTAATAAAATGTAAAAATAGGACAATATTTTTCAAAGAAATGGAAGGTTTTGGGAATTATTGCGTAGTAAGTCTGTGACTTTACCTGAGAAAGCTGCTGAGACTTCGGAATGTTTGCAGATCGAAGCTGTCTTAAAGGCCATACATAGGTATGGCCAACATCTTCCCTGAAAAACATAAATATCACTACCGTGGCTCGAAAACAGCATGGAAACATCTCGTCACCTTTAAACGGTTGGTTAATATAGTCTCTCAGATGTTAATCTTTGTCAGATATATTTATGGGAAAAAATAGTACAAATGTGAAATAGTACTGGGATATATAAGGTGAATAAATTAAGTAGGAAAAAAGGGCGTCTCCTTATCGTGCTACTAAAAGTTGCTGATGGCTTGCGTCATCTATCGAAATAAATATGAACTATTCTGTTGATTTTTAGTACAATTTCACATTTGTACTATTTCCTTTTCACATTGTTTCGCCTTCTCACGTACTTCTGGCCTTAACTACCCGTTTCATGATTTTTTAGGATACTTTTGGTCGTTGAGGTACAGCTTGCACCACGCTGACGAGGGCCAACATCTTTTGGCGAAACGCGTACGTGGTTATCTTTTATTGATTAATCAAGAATGAGTATTTGGCCAATTCTGGAATAATTAAAAATCAACAGAATGGTTTATATTTATTCCGATAGATGGCGCAAGTCATCAGTAACTTTTAGTTGCACGATAAGGAGAGAGAGAGATGCCCTTTTTCTTTCTTTAGATATATTTATGTGATTGAAAAACATATGAAAGTGATTACTTTCAACAATTAGGGATGGTCTCCTAGCAAGTCCAAATAAGAAAGACATCAAATAGATTAAAACTACCTGGAAATAGAAGACGCCTTGCGAATAATGCATCCTACTCCTAAAAGAAGAGGTCTGGAAGATCTTCATGGATGATCTACTCCTCCTCAATTTCAACGCCATCAGGAATCGTTAGTTTCAAGTGATCTTCATTTCAACATTAATGATATGATTCTCGAATTCCATTTGAGCCGAGTTTGAATACGAAGCCTTCCACCGATAATCAAAATCCTTAACCTCTACAATGTTGTAATAAATGGCGAAAAGAGATGCGTCTAATCAAATTCGCGATTCATTGCAAACTATCGAATCAACATCAATGAAGCAAATGTTCTATCGCTTTTCTTTCAATCAACAGAGAGCAGAAGGTCAAACATCGTGTTCCTCCTTCTGATCTACAATAGAAGCCTTTGTATATCAATGAATAAGACTTGCTACTCCAGCTGCTGTTCTGAGGATATCTTCTTTTTTGTTATCTCCGAACGTCAAAGCCCATTGTCTGCACCAACTACTAATTCCCCCGTAAATTATACGAAATGAATATTAGAAAGGGGCATCTAAAATTATGAGAACTCAAAATATAGATTCAACTATACCTTATAGCAATCAAAACCGAAAAAATAAGACTCAGTTGCAGTTTAAAGCATTTACCAAATATGCTCAAGTCATCCATTTCTCACAAGAAATTCGACGTTTGGCAACGAAAATAAGAAATAAATTTCGCACGGTAAATTTTATTTCTTATCTAAAAAACAAGAATTATATATTTATAATGAAACTTGAGTCTTGTATTCTACAGTAACCTGTATAAAGGAACTGGCTAGAATGAGGACAAATACTAGAGAAAGTCAATTAGCATCACTCAGCGTGCGAATAGATATGCATCAACGAAGCTAACCAAAGAATTATTAATCTCTACTGCCTCAGAGCACAACCCACTGTAAATCAAGCAAAAAAATCTTGTACATCATGAGAATCCCTGTCTGGTTTATACTATCACTGCTACTCTGGCATAGCCGCTAGAAGGTATGAACTCGTTTGAGCATTTGAGAATAGCGTATATATCCTTTAACAATTTATCCTTCTTCTTCTTTCTTATCTCCACACTGGGTGAAGTAGAATGCGTCTGCCTTTGTCATTAAGACTGGGATCACTACTCAGTGGCAGGCCGACTTAGCTTCAAAAGAAATGGCCGCCTCTGACATGAGGAACAGACGCCATGTGCACAGCCGCTCCTAACATGGAGTACAAACGCTGCTCATCCTGTATCCCTGGAATAGGAGTCCTTACAGGATACTATCAGCCGGGCCAGCTGAGCCCAGGTTTTTTAGTGAGCTTGTTACTGCTCCCCCTCCTCACAATTCATCCTAAAGATCAAAGGTCCTGGGACTCAAATTATTATCAACTGTAGAACGACATTTGAAAATTATCCCGCATGTGTTTCTTTTGAACGAAAAATCGAAATTTATTTTAAGGGGAGAAATAACGATTATATCTAACCTTAGGGATGAAGTATGAAAGGATGAATTGTGAAGAGTAATGATAAACGGAAAAATAAAAGTGTCCAGGGACACTACATACTTCATCCCTAAGTTAGAAAAAAATAGTTTTTCTCCTTAAAATAAATTTCGATTTTTCGTTCAAAAGAAACACATGCGGGATAATTTTCAAATGTCGTTCTACAATCATAAGCCGTATTATATTGTATTATAAATCATTCTCAACTGGCCGATTTCTCTTTGATGCTTCAAAACTCCAAGAATCTTCAGGTCATAACAGTTGCTGCCTCTACAAATATTTCTCCGGGGACATGAACCTATCTCTTTGAGACGTCTCAGTTCAAGTGAATCTCTTACAAGTCTTTGATGAAACGCTCTGCATCATCTGAAAAGGATTTCCAAAAGTAGTTTCTGTGTGGACGAATGCACATAGACGAGTCAGGAGTATTACTAACATATAAAACTATCCGTTGGAACACAGGTTTCAGGTAGGTGATTCTTCATGTATCATCAGTATTTTTATTTGCCAAATTTTGAATTACATTCATGGACAAAACTTAGGGAAGTGGAGTGTATTTGATGACCCGTTTTTTTTTTTAAGGAGACAGAGGCAATTTTGTTCACACTTGGTTATCTTGTATGTCTACAATAAAGGTTACTGTATATCTCAAATATCTTTCAGAGTTATTGTCTGAATCTTTATATACATGATAAAAGGTAAATTTTTCTTTTAAAATTTGTCCTATGAATCTAATTTAAAATTTGGCGAATAAAAAATATTGATTAACATGTTTATGAAGAATATTGTAACAATATAGCGCAAGGGATTATAATTTTTGAATGTTGATCATTCTAACAATGATTCTGGCCTTAACTACCCGTTTTATAATTTTTCAGGATGCCTGAATGACCAGTATTTTGGTCGTTGTGGTACAACTTGCCCCACGCTTACGAGGGCCAACAGCCGAAAACTCATACATGGTTAGCTTTTCTTGATTTATAAAGAATGGGTATTTGGCCAATTCTGGAATAATAAAAAATAAACGAAAAGTTTATATTTATTCCGACATATGGCGCAAGCCATCAGCAACTTTCAGTTGCACGATAAGAAGATTTCTTTTTCTTAATTAACAATACTCTGTTAAAGGCGAGGGTAGAAGCATTTTTTACTTCTACTTGTGAAAAATCAACTTAAATTGGATACAAATGTACATTTTAAATGAGAGACTTTTCTATGGTGTCACGTTTGACCCTAATTGTTGCAATAGATATTCTTGTTTATTTATAAATAGCCATATTTCACTTTTGCAAAAGACAAAAGTAAGAAAAATATAAATTTCTGCCTTAACATGTCCTATCTACATATAATAGAACAATGCTAAATGCTTTGTCACATGTTCCGTCTCCATAGATTACAACCTCAAGTCTATTTATAAGACCGTATCATCAATATTAACAGAAAAACATTCATTCGACCAGTAGACACAAAGCCAGATCATTTCTCTATAAAAATATCGCTTCTCAGACACATAGTTTGGAGCGGGACGTTTCACAAGAGTGACATCCACGGCGCCAATTTATAATTGTAAAGAATAGTATTTGAATAAAAACATTTAATCAGGTAAAACCTGGGTCATTCGGCTACTCTTCAATATTACCAATTGTCAATTTATTTTCTGAAATATCATTATCATTTCTGTATCATACAAAATTCTATCAAAATATATTTCTTTTGATTAACATTATCAGTATCACCAGAAATTTGTAAATGTTTTCATTTTTATTTATAATTTCTTTGTGTGGGGGGTCAGTGGAAGGATGGTCTAAACCGTTGGTTTTCGATCGCTAAGACCCGGGTTCGATTCCCGCATTTTCTGAAAAAAAAAAAATGCTCCGATGGCCCCCGATTCTTGAAAAAGTCAAACCCCACCAGCGAGTGTAAGTAACCAAACAGAGCTCTGGCAATTTGTAAGTGCAAAGTGTAATAGGGTTAAGCAAAAAAAAATCTTTGTGTGTTTTAAAAGAATTCACATTAGTCAGAATTATTATTATATTATTAATTTTCACTTCTGATCAAATATTTTCAATATTTATTTTCGTATTTGTACTAACGACGTTTTAAGTTTTTCTTCATTTTCACCTTCAAATCGTTTGTAAAATCTTTGACTTCTCTTTATCTAGACTAAAGAAAGACAAGAGAATGTTATATATGTTTTGTAGAAAACAAGAGTCAGTAAACGAGTGGGTAACACCCTCGAATCCCGACAGTCATGAACTGGGATTGAATCCCGCGTTACCATTTTGTTTAATATGTAAATAACCTTCACGTATTATTCATTGTTGTAAATATCATAAACTAGGGTGCTCTTGTTGAGCGGTACCTAATAAAGTGATTTTGGAACAAGGAACAAGTTGTAGAAAATATTTATTATTTTTTACGAACAGATTATTAATTTGAGAAATAGTACAAAAGTGAATTTGTACTTGAATCAACAACAATAGCCTTTATTGGGCACACGTGCCATACAGGATTCTCCCGGTAGGACAAAATAAATAAATAACAAATTAGCATCATAGTTATATACAAATATTGGGTATTGACCTCGACCAATTATCGAGTTGGATCCGGTGTCTGTGCTAAATATTTTGATTGAGCTGATTTCCAGTATTTATAGAAAGCGAATGCAAAGGGTCTGGATTTTACGACTTTTGCCATTAAAACATAAGGCGAATTGCTATTATAGCCGGTCTCTTGACGAAGAATTTCTCTCTCTTCTTCCATTGCCGTACAGTAGAACATGTAGTGTGGAAAGTCGAGACTAAATTCACCGTTGCATAAGGTGCATTTTATGGTCTTAGTTTTCAAAAGTGAAACATGATTAATTCTCTGTACTGCAAAAAGGCTTCTTACTTGTGCAATGATTCTCTTTAAGGTTAGGGGGATATTGTCATTCAGATAGCATTCTATTGTAGGTGATGAATGAAAGTATTTATAGTGAGAGTAGAGTACTGATTTTCTTATTCTTACATAATCCAGCTGCAAGGACTGATCGGTTGCCGTTCTAATAATTAGGGGGATGTATCTTTGTAGAATATTGAAGTCTGTACTTCCAACAAGCCATGAGAAGCCGGTGTTGTTAAGTAGCTCTGTTATACTTTTTACCAGTCCAATATTCTGTTTTGAAGAAATTGAAATGTCCCACAAATGTGCCAAACAAATTGAAGGTAGCCTGCTGCCGTCCATTTTCAGAATTCTAGTCCAGAATTTTAAAGTTAGTTTTTTCACTGTGATATCAAGAGAGTTTCTTCCTGTTTCGGCCCTCAAAATATAGCTCGGAGTATAGCTTGGAAGGCACAGAAAACGTCTGAGAAAGGTATCCTGGATTCTATCTAAGATTAAGGCTTGATCATGTGCCCAGATTGGAGCCGCATAGAGTAGGACTGTCAAGATCATAGAATCCAACAATCTCATACTTGCATGGAAGGATTTGAGCTTGGACTTCAGAATAATCTCCCCCACAGCACCCATCGCAGCCATGGTCCTGCCTCTATAATTTAAGGCAACTTGAGTGAAAGAAAGTTTGTACTTGAATCAGTTAAATAAATTAAGAAAAAAGTTGCAAGATCAGGAAATGCCTTTTTTCTTAATTTATCTACCTGATCCCATTGATTGGCGTTCTCTCGCCCTTCCAGCCTAAATGCCTGTTTCATGGTTTTTCAGGATGCCTCAAAGACCAGCCTTATTGGTCATTGAGGTACAGCTTGCACCACGCCGAAACGGTAACAAGAAACGGTATTTGGCCAATTCTGGAATAATTAAAAATTAACGATTAGTTGATATTTATTCCGATAGATGGCGCAAGCCATCAGCAACTTTCAGTTGCACGATCAGGAAATGCTTTTTTTCTTAGATTATTAATTATCATGAAGATAGAGGCTGCCTGGCCGACACTCATAGTTCTTAGAATTAAAAGACATTTCAGCCCCATAGTAAATCTTTTTATTATCTCTGATTTACTGGCCGAAGTGCCTTTTTTATAAGAGTATTAATTTTTATATTTTGCTACTCTATAAACTTGCCTCATTGCCTCTCTAGTCCCTATATATATAAAAGTCAGTGTATGTATGTATGTATGTATGTGGGTATCTATGTCGGCTATACACGTTCACAATACGTAACTAATCTGACTGAAATTTTAACAGTATATAGAGTAGAATCTGTAAAAACCTATAGTGAAAATTTCAGGTCTCTATCCCGAATATTCTTCGAGTTATTTGCAAATTGCGTTGAAAATTTGCCTTTTCGCTCGCAAGCAGCGCCTCTAGCGGTGAAGATGGGAGGTAATATCAGCTGACCTAATGTACATGTAAAACGTGTTTTGAGAGGACATAGAGAAAAATCTGGAAAAGATATTTATCGGATTTTTAGCCAATAAAAATAAAATTGACAGGTTCTGGGCAAAAATAGTTGTTTTTTTAGTCAGAAAATGATGATGACAATATTGCTGTATTATGTTTGATTATCAGATACAAAATTATATCGGGAAAAATTCCAAAAAGCAGAGACCACGGGTGAAACCAGTTCATTTTTTTGTACGCAGGAACAAAATTCTAACAGAAAAACATTCATTCAAGCAGAAAACAAAAGCCAGATCATCTTTCTATAGAAATATCGCTTCTCAGACACAAAGTTTGGAGCGGGACGTTTCACAAGAGTGACATCCACGGCGCCAATTTATAATTGTAACGAATAGTATTTGAAAATCAAAATAATATAATTTTCAAATTTCGTTGTGAAAATGTACATTTTTATTTTTATATTTTAAAAACACACAAAGTTTGGAGCGGGACGTTTCACAAAAGTGACATCCAAGGCGCCAATTTATAATTGTAACGAATAGTATTTGAATAAAAACATTTAATCGGATAAAACCTGGGCGTTGCCCGAGTCATTCGGCTAGTAGTTTATAAATGTTGATTTGTACTTGCCTTAAATTGACGTGTCATCCTGAAGTTTGTCTTTCCTAATTTTCTATGTTACAATATTTCACTTAGCTCCATTTCTTTCAAAAAAGAAACACTTAGAACACTAATTCCCTTAATAATGGTGACAGTTAATTGATGAATTGTCCCGGCATCAATAAATCAGTTGAAATATTTAAAATATTGCCAAGTGGAAAATTAGAGGTGACAAACTTCAGTAGTAATATAAAGGTAACCCAGGCTCCTGGAGCGTATCCTTAGATTTCAAGTTGACACAGAAATTTATTTAGGGCAAGAACAAACTATGAATGATGAACCAAAGATAAGCAATGAGGGAAGTTTACAGAGTAGCAAAATATAAACATAAAAAATGATACTCTGTTGATAAAATAATAAATACTTTGCTACAATATCATCGTTAACCTCCCCCCGGGCCATATATAGATGAAAATTATAAACATATTTTCAATTCAAATCAACGCTACTTTTCTTTTATAATCTTAAATAATTAAATTATTTCTACAGCCCCTTATCCTGCATTGATTAAGATTTTAAAGAGAAAGGGCATGGCTATCAGTAGTGAAACTTCTCAGTTCAAAACAACAATTTACTCTGTGCAAGGTAGATAAGAAGTTAGTTCGATACAATATTGAAGCGGCCTGGAGATTAAAATGGTGAAAACGCTGGGAGGTTCGATCACTGATGAGCCATGCCCTTCCTCTTTCAATTTTTTTTATCATTTCAGAATAAGAGGATGTAGAAATAATTTTTATTATATTTCTTGTAATGTTCTAATTAAAAAGAACGAGTAAGAATGAATAAGAGAAGATCTATGACAATAGAAACTCTAACTTTATTATTCTCTTGACCTATATATATACATCGCGCTTCTCGCGGACATGCAAATATATCAACCTTTCATAAGAAACAACATGTAAAAATATATAAAACAAAACAATACTATGCAAATATGTCGAGGTATGCGACATTTCTAAATAAAAGTAGCGTTAAATTTTGAAATACACACAATGTACAGGGTGCGGCAGCTATTTGAGAACACACAATATAGGTGCTACACTTTCCTGTGTGTTATTGTAACATAGTTTTTTTCGGTTGCAGGTAGACATGGCAGAACCTACTTTTACACAAGAAATGAAGAGGCATGTATTTATTGCCTCTTTGGCTGCAGGGCACACCTATTCAGAAACTTCTACATTCTCGAAAGTCTCCCGATCATTTGTTTACAAAGTTCTGAGAGAATTGGGAGCTCTGCAAAAGGTAATATGGTGGAAGTTTCCCAAAAGAAAACGACATTTTCAACGTTCTGATAGTATCAAGACGTAGATGTTTATAATTTTCTGTTGAAATATTTATTTTGAAGAATCAATTTTATTTCCTTCAATAAAAAACTTGACAAACAGAATAATGATTTTAAAAATTAATATATAAGTATAGTTGTATTAGGATATTCGAGTTTTTTTTTGTAAAATATGGTGAGGTGGGATATATCGCAGCCACTCTACCACTCTCTCTAGTCAAGAAGGCTATGGGGCGGAAGACGTCGAAGGGAACAATGGCCATTGTGGAGGGAAGCAGAGTAATGAGAGGATCCCCCGCGGAAGACTAACGCCATTAGAGACATAGAGGAATACAGCGGTCGAATGCAAATACAGCCCAAGGTGTAAATTGGTAATTGCCGTTCCCTTGTCTTCTACCATCCTTCCTATAATATTTATCTGGATGTAACATAATTGCATTTTTCCCACTATTTTTATTAACATTTTACTCTTTTTTTTTTGTATCTTTTCTCGGATTTACCCATACAAATCTGTTTATGAGTTCAATTGTCTCAATAAGGTTTTCTTTTATATAAGAATTTTAAATTTTGTTGCTCCAAAACAATGGGGGGATGCATTTGCCCCGTTAGTCAGCCACATTTCAGAGTTCCCTGTTCACGGTTACCGTAGCAGCTCGGGGCTCATGACACCGTACTTCGCCCTACAGGGCAGTCCATTACTTGTGCTGCTTCTCCTAGTGCTGATTTCGGACAAGACACCATCACCATCATTATTTTAAATTTTTTCATTCTTTCTTCTCTTTTTGAAAACAATTTTTAAGTTAAATTAAGGGTTCATATTTATATGTCAAAATATTTTATTCGTTATATTCTACGAATCTGATGCTTGATCTCTCTCTATTTCGCAATTTGAAATTTCACAAATTCCAAATATTTTCAGGTGTAATTATTCTTTAAATGCTTCATTTTTCATGTACGACTGTAAACTAATTTGCTCGCATTTTTGTTAATGTCAAAATAATTTTTATTTCTATCATCCTATCTGTTCTTTTTTATGATCAGAATCATCAGTACAGGGGCGGCTTTGATTCTATAACATCCTACGAGAGGAGTTATGATGACAAAAGTTACAACTTTTGCGGGTTAACACACAAAAAAGGATATATACTAGGGCCTACCGTAAGAGTAACTTAATACACCGAACAACGTACACTCAAGAGTACAACACCAACAACAAAAAGGAGATAAAAACAACTCACGATTTGTTAAATAAAATAAAACAGTACTTAGCTTTATTGTAGCGTTGGCAGGGATCAGACTCGGGTGACACAGGGATGCGAAGAGAGCCGCCAGACAGGGAAAACTTCGTAGAAAAACACTTTAAGCGTCTCCACACCAATTCTCCACACTCTGGCCCCTTCGCATTCCCTTAGTCCCCTCTTATATACAGACATGGCCACATTCGTCCAATGAGAAGGCTTGAGAGATTGGTTCACGAACAAACGAAGACAACATTCTTCCCGCTAAAACCTGATCAGAAAAAAAACAAAACACTGAAAATGTTTGTTAATATAATTTGACAAAAGGTATCCTTCCAAAAAAAAAAAGGAACTAACCAATCTCCCAAACATTCTCATTGTCCCGTAAGGAAAACCTCCCGCTGTCGGGTGGGAAAAAGCTCACGGGAGCCATGTTATAAAAGTACAAAAAAAAAAAACTAAAGAGAGGAGAAGTAGGCATCCAGGTCGTTCCATACAGGTGCCTTCCATCTTGTTCCTCCCAAAAAGAACATAACCAAAAATCTGCGCAAACTATGTGAGTTACCATGAGTAATTTACAAGCACACACATATATAATATGCTTTAATAGACAAGAGTTTAATGGGAGACCAATAAGTTCTCATCTGGGGACCGGCCGAGCATGATATGTAGAGACTTTGGGAACTGACAAACGCTCGCTTGATGAGAAACCGAACGATCCAATTCCATTCAGTTCTTTTAAGTACACGAGCTAAAAACTCTTCTTAACGTCAGTTTCTAAACGCTTTCATCCTATCGACATGTACGACTTTCAAATCGTTCATGGTGACCCCTCTTACTCTAAAGTTAACATCGTAGACCCTAGCTTCCACACGGAAAGGCCCATAGACGTTGGAGTAACCTTCAGTCTTAGGAACAGCTAGCATTACCAGATCTCCTCTGTCAAAACTTTTGGTATAAGGTGGCCTAGGATTCATAAGCTTTTTGGCAGAATTACCTGACATAAACTGTATGACAGTCTTCTTTGCTTTCCGCATCGCCCTTAACCTCTCAGCCCAAGTAGGCTTTCTACCTAAAACTATTAACAGACCCAGCGCTACACTCACAATTTCTGTTAAACTCAGTAGGTGGTAACTTTTCAATGCGTCTCACTAATTTCTCATCTATGAAGCTTGAAACCATTGGTCTATGTGCACTGGCAATGCAGCTAAGGTGTACATAATCATGGTCCTCTGGTTTCAAGGAAATCATGTTGCAACGTTCCCGTGCGGGAGGCAACTGGATATTCAATCTCCTTATATCATTGATTCCCAGAATCCCGTCGTAGCCTTTATCTCCGAGTGACATTAACCAGAACCTTATCTCTCCCAGCTCGCTGCCGTTTTCGTTACCAACTCTACAGGTTTTAACACGTGTAAGTGTCTGCTCGTGGCCTGTCACTGACACTATACGTAAAGTTTTAAGTGCATCGTCCCAATTCTCCTTCAAGACCTTGCACTTTTCAGAATCAATAATACTGACTTGGCTTCCTGTATCATATAACAGGTTCCACATATTGCCGTTAATATTCACCTTAACTATTGGTAGATTTCCAGTCTGATTACCGCCATAAGAACGTATGTTCACAATCTCAGCATTGTCAAGAGTATTGCGGTTGGCAAACATAGAAGACTGTCTTAGCAATCACTAGCTATATGTCCTAACCTACACTCAGGTGGACTCAGCTTGATTTCGCATAACAATTTAGTCAGTTTTTCTATCTCACCTCTAAGGTCTTCAATACACTGCTCATTTTCGTGCTTCATCCTGTTTACACTGGCACTAAGCATCTTCATCTCACCCTTAATGCTATTTATTTCTTCAACCCCTTCTACTGAACATACCCCTTTCATAAAGCTGCAACGGTGTTCTACACTATCCTCCGTGGCCATGACACTGACTGCTTTGTCTATTGATTTAGCCTGACTGCGAACAATAGCCTCTCTATACTTTTCGAGTACATTTTCGAGGAAAATTTCGAAAACTAAACTATCGTCAAATCTGTACTCTACTTTATCTCTAATGGCCAAGAATCTTTCTTTAAAAACCATAGGACTTTCCCCAACTCTCTGCTTAATACCTTTTATTAATTTAAGGCATTCCCTAATACCACGCGCTTTCTTAGGGTACAATATGTTCAGTTTACTAACAATACTTTCGAAACTGCTATCGTTACGGATACCCATCTCCTCTAAGCTCAACCTAACTTCAGGGGATAGAGCCTCGAACATAAGCAGTGCCTTGACCTCAGGATCCCATTTGCCTACTCGAGCTTTAAGATCGACTTCCCGAATGAAAGACTCGAGACTAACCCCATTAAACACTGACAAGTTGAGCATTGAGTTCACAAACATGATGGAGTACACTAATAATAATAATAAACCATTTAATCAAAGAAAATAAAACAGCACGTAAAAAATTACAGGAATTTACACGTGCAAAATGACAAAAGTTACAACTTTTGCGGGTTAACACACAAAAAAGGATATATTACAATTACAATTACAATTATTTTATTTCCAAAGCGCTATATCCCGCAAGGGATACTTGCGCCAAACAAGGAGAGAAGTTTGTTTACATAAGTTATTTACATTATTCAACGAATAAAAACATTAGAAATTCAGATTTTGTAGAAATTTTGGAATGTATTTACAAAATGAATTGAACTTTAGATATGATTTTTTATCGGAAATCAAATCGTTTAAATTATAAACAACTAGTTCATTCTTCATTCTATAATCTTGAAATGCTGGGCAATCGATCAGTAGATGTCTTGAGGTTTGTTCCTCCATACCACAAAAGCAACTTGAATCCTCCACTGCCTTTATTCTATTTAGAAAACTTTTGAAATTTCCGTGGTTTGTAACAAATTGAGTATTATAAAAATTTGGACGAAAGTATTTAGGGATTTCTTGGGGAAAAAAGCTTAAGAAAGTATTATTTGCTTCGTTTTTCAGAACATTCATTCTTGATTTGAGAAAGGTATCTATAATTCCTGGAATAAATGGGTCATAAATTTGTTGATATTCTGGGGATAAGTTTCTCAGATCAGATATCATGATTCTGGATTCGATAAAGTCTGATATCAAAGGAATGTTGGCCAAACTATGAACACAGCTATATGATGTGGATTTATAGGCTTGTATACACCATGTCAGTATTTGATATTGGGTTGAATTTAGTTTTTGTAAACATTTTTTATTTAAATATTTGAACCAAATTTCGGCTCCATATGTAAGTATTGGTCTGAAAATGGATTTATATAAAGTTAGCCTTTTCTGGGTGCTTAAACCCCAAGATTTCCCGCAAATTGAGAAGAGATAATTTTTGAAACGTTTTGTACGATTTACTATTTCTTCTATGTGGTATGTAAAATTTATTTTGTTTCTTCTTCTGTGATTTGCAATTATTATTCCTAAAATTTTGGTCTTCAGAGTTGGTATGATTATTTCATTATTAAATTTGATTGGAAATTTTTCTTTGTTATGTAAATAAAGTATATTAGTTTTTTCTAGACTTATTTCAAGTTTGTTACTCTTACACCATACATCAATCGTATTTAATGCCTTTTCTATAACTAATTTCAGGTCTTTGCAATTGTTGTGCCAGCATATAATTGATACATCATCCGCATAACATACCACTTCACTATTAGGAACTTGATATTTGATCAAAAGATCGTTTAGTAATATTATCCATAGTAGTGGAGATAGCGGGCCACCCTGCGGACATCCCTTTGTAATTTGTTTATTTATTGTTAAGTTCTCATATGTAAATTTCGTTTTCCTCAATTTGAAATATGATTGAATAGTCCTTATTAAACTTTCCGGCAAGTTATCTTCATCTATTATTTTTAAGATCGCAGGCCACCATGCATTATCAAAGGCTCCCGCAATATCTATTGTGACCAGAGCTGTCAGTTCTTTGGTTTTGTGTTCCATTATTATATCGATTATATTATTCAAGGCTGTAATAGTAGATTTTGACTTGATGAATCCATGCTGTTTGGGACTTAATAAATTGTTTTGCATATAATATTCATAAATTTTCTTTTTAATAACCTTTTCGTAGATCTTAGACAGATTAGATGTTAACGAAATAGGTCGATAGCTTTTTATTGATTCGACGTTAGATTTGTTTGGTTTCATTAGAATTTTTAAAACTGTCGTTTTCCATTCCCTTGGAAAATATCCCATCTGAATACATTTATTTAATAACGAATGTAGCACCGGAAGTATCAGAGTCTTTGCGCATTTTATCATGTTATTACTGATATTATCTTGACCTGGTGACTTTTTAACATTGCTATTGTCAATTAGATATTCTATTTCTTCGGTATCAATATGGATAGCGCTTGAATTCCTTAGAAAAGGTTCGTAACTTCTAACCAATTCTTGTTGATGGTTGTCTTGATCAATTCTGTCATCTGCAATTAATACATTTATTATGTCTGTAATGCGTTTTTCTTTTTCTGATTCTTGATTGTTGTCTATTATGGGAAGTCCTTTTTGCTTGTTTGAGGATTTGAGCTTTTTGAAAATTTTATATGCGTTACCAAAAGGATCATTTGATTCATTTTCTTCGATGAAAATTTTCAAACTATTTCTCTTTGCTTTCTTTATCATATTATTAAATTTGTTTCTGACTTGTTTAAATCTTGTTGCATCGATAGTCTTACTGTGATAAAATAAGTTTCTTACATAATGAAAATGTGTTTTCATTTGTTCAAGTTCTTTATTCCACCACTTTATCCCTGCATCGTATGCGTAGTTGTTTGATTTTACTTTTAATGATATGTAAGCTGCTTCTATTATGTTATCCGTGAGTTTGTTTACAACTTTATCAATATCCGTGCAATTTTCCACCATATCTGCCTCATTCTTTAATTTGATAAATTCTTGATACTTGAGATTTTTGGAGAAATTTGTCCAGTTGGCGTGTTTTTCATTGAATTTCCATGTAGAATTCTGTTTATCTTTTATATAATTAAATTTTGAGTGAATTTCAAATTGAATTGCCAAATGATCAGAAATATTCGTCAGTGATGAGGTGGCCCAATGTCTGATCATATTTATTGAAAGTCTATTCGAGATTGTTAGATCTACTATACTTGCCCCTCTACATGTTGGAGTTTTATCGTTGTGAATGTACAAGTGATTTTCATTTATTATTGTTTGCAATTTGTAACCATTTGAATTTGTTATTTTATCGAACCAGATTGGATGACGGGAATTGAAATCTCCGCATAGGACTATAGGGTTATTTGAATAAGTATTAATCAAGTTTCTTATAAAATCTAAGTGAGTATCATTACAGGAATTGGGATGAAGGTAAAAATTTGCGATTACTACAAACGAATTTGAGGTTATGACAGATATTGCAGTACAGAATTGATTCGTAAAATTATCTAATTTTTTGAATTTTATATTTTTATTTACAATTATTGTTGCTGTGTAAATATTTTCTGATGTCTTTGAATGAATTATTGGTGAGTCTAAATCAAATATAACCTGTTTATTTAAAACATATGGTTCTTGAAGTAATATAATATCGGGTGGATTATTATTCGTTGAAATTGAAAGTTCGTTTAAAGCTGTCATACTTTTTCTAATATTCTGTTGTAAACATTTTATGTTTCCTCTATATGGTAGAGCAGTGATCACCATGATTACAAATAACTAAATTCGTTATTCATTCCTCTTCTGAACCGATGAGATATTGAGTTCTTCTCACTGTTCTATCAACCTGCAATTTATATTGAGGACAGTCATTTGTATTTGGTTTATGGTTAATCGGACTATTCCTGAGTCTTGGATGCTTTGAACAGTTATGACATCTTAGCTCTTTTGTACAGACGTGATTGCCCTGGGCTCCACAGATACAGCATATTTGTACATTTGGACATTCTTTTGTTTTATGGTCTGGATTAAACTGAAAACAATTTTGGCATTGTTTTACTAGGATTTTATCTTGTATCTGACAACGTTCCAGGTCTGTATATAATGTATTGTTCATTCTTTTCATAAGTTGATAGGCTTTTGGGGAAACTCTCAGGACTATGCTTTGGGTTGGTGTGTTAGATTTCATTACGAATAATATCTTGATTTCATCTTCCATTCCGTTCAGCTCCTGATTCATATTGCAAATCGTGTTTACAAATGTGGTTGTATCGGTTAGTTTGGAAACGTTTTTCACCACCACTGTTGGATCTCTTTGCTTTGGAACAAAAATTTTGCTTATTGTTTTTAATTCCTCAGATTTGTTCAATTCCTCTAGGGCCTACCATAAGAGTAACTTAATACACCGAACAACGTACACTCAAGAGTACAACACCAACAACAAAAAGGAGATAAAAACAACTCACGATTTGTTAAATAAAATAAAACAGTACTTAGCTTTATTGTAGCGTTGGAAGGGATCGGACTCAGGTGACACAGAGATGCGAAGAGAGCCGCCAGACAGGGAAAACTTCGTAGAAAAACACTTTAAGCCCTCCACACCAATTCTCCACGCTCTGGCCCTCTCGCATTCCCTTAGTCCCCTCTTATATACAGACATGGCCACATTCGTCCAATGAGAAGGTGTGAGAGATTGGTTCTTGAATAAACGAAGACAACATTCTTCCCGCTAAAACCTGATCAGAAAAAAAAAAAATTTAAAATGTTTGTCAATATAATTTGCAATGAAATCTGTCAAATTTGTAAATAAGGTATTTAAGCTTTTGGAATGGAAGGACCGATTTTGTATGCAGAGTACAATACATGATTTTAGGAACATGGTATTTGTTGTGTCAAAATCAGAAGTACAACAGCTAACACTTGAGCATGACTTTTTATTTAGCTTTAATTCTTTCGACTGGCCAACAACAAATAATGTCTGATTTATATATGCATGAAAATTTACATAATGACGCTTTAAAGAATGCAAATCATCTATTTACATACACAACAGTATTCATGTATCGAAAGGGGCACCTCTCCCTTTAAAAAAGCAACAAAACAATGCATTCCAAAATGGAGAATAGATGCCTCTTTAAGTACAACATATTGATGGTAGGCTATTTTATTCTTTTTGTATTCTAGGAATCTGACGCATAACCTCCGAATTCGGTGATGATACATTTTAGTGACAACAACAACATATTTATAGGTGAAAAGATAGTACAAAAGTGAGATTTTACTGGGATAAGGTGGATACATTAAGGAAAACGGCAAGAAAATCGAACCTTCCACTACACCAGTTTAAACACCTTTTTGACAAATTCAATCGAATCATAACCCCTCGCATAGGGTGTTATAGAATCGAAGCCGTCCTTGTACTGATAGGAACATAGCACGAAAATATGATATACAGGTTGAATTTTGTCTGAATTTGTCAAAATATATCTTGTAATACATTCTTTATCAAAATACGAAACTATTATAGACGCGTATGATTATTTTAAAAATAAAACAATTTCTACTGTCCTTACTGCAATGGAAAAATTAATGGGAGGGCCTGGCTCATCAGTGGTGAACCCTCCCAGCGGTTTCGCCAGTTGATCTACCATACCGCTTTTATATTGCCTTTTTGGAACTTCCTTTTATAGTGATACTGATGCTAGACTCTTGGAATGGGTATTTTAGATGAACTATGGACATAAGCTTTGAGGACAGTAGAATTACATATAATTATAAATATATAATTTGCAGTAAGGGCAGTAGAAATTGTTTTATTTTTAAAAGAATCATACGCGTCTAAAATAGTTTCGTATTTTGATAACAGATGGCGCGCTAATGTATCATAACATTCTTTTATCTCTATTCTTTGCGTTCTGCACTGAGGTCTTAAGCAAAAATGCAGTTTTAATACATTTTTAAAGATAGAGGTGTTCTTTTTGATACATACACTACATTCTGTAAGGTTACTAGAGCTCACAGTCATGAACGAACATTTAAAGAATGATCATACTTATAAATATGTTGAGGAAAAAGGAATATCCTGTTCGTGCATTTAAATACTACTGATGGTTTGCGTCATTTGTCGGAATGCATATAAACTATTCGTAAAGTGTTTAATTATCCCAGAATTGACCAAATACCTTTTCTTGATTAATTTTGACTAATTATAGAATGATTAAAAATCAACGATTAGTAAATATTTATTCCGACAGATGGTGCAAACCAATCAGCAACTTTTTAGTTGCACGTTTAGGATGTCTTTTTCCTTAACATATTTAGATGTTTGATCATTCTTAAAATGTTTCGTCGTGACTGTGGACTCTAGTAGCCTTATAGAATATTGTGTATGTATCAAAATGAGCACCTCATCCCTTTAAAATGAATTTAAAATACATTTTTGTTTATAACCTAGTGCAGAATGCAAAGAATAGAAATAAAGAATGTGTCAAAGCACCAATTTTCGTAAATTCAGAGAAAATTCAACCTGTATATCATATTTTCGTGCTATGTCCCTATCAGTACAAGGGGACGGCTTCGATTCCATAACATACTACGAGAGGAGTTTTGAATCGATTGAATTTGACAAAAAGGTGTTTAAGCTGTAAGAGGGCGGATTTTCATGACAGAATATAATACAAGATTGCACAGAGCATGGCATTCATTGTATCAGAAGATGCACTTCTCCTTTTAAAATGAAAAACAATGCACATTAAAATAGAGAGTAGTACATAGAGTTTGAGTATATACATGAATATCATTGTAATAATTGAAGTGATTGAAGGCAGGCTATATGATATATTCATACGGCTAATGAGAGGCAGCAACGGGGCAAGCAGGAAAGTCCCCGTGGGGTCAAGAGCTGCCAAAATAGAACGTTAACAAACTGTTCGCGCGACAAATTCCTCTGGGAGAAATGAGGCTTTGTTCTACCGAGCGATGACCTCGGCTCCCCTATTCTTGGCCACCCACTGACTTCTTTCTCTATATGTAAAACTAATCAAGTTTTTATATTCATCATATTTCCATATTCGACTCTATTTGCATCCTTTCTGTATGCGAGTGATAGTTCCTTAGAAATATTCCAATATGGGAAACTAGCTTCTTGGACAAAGAATTTCTTTGTTTTGAGATGTTGCAAGCTTTATTTGCATCCTTTCTGTATACAAGTGATAGTTACCTAGAAATATTCGAATATGGGAAACTAGCTTCTTGGACCAAGAATATCTTTGTTTTGAGGTGTTGCAAGCTTTATTTGCATCCTTTCTGTATGCGAGTGATAGTTCCCTAGAGATATTCGAATATGGGAACTAGATCTTTGGACAAAGAATTTCTTTGTTTTGAGGTGTTGCAAGCTTTATTTGCATCCTTTCTGTATGCGAGTGATAGTTCCCTAGAGATATTCGAATATGGCAAACTAGCTTCTTGGACAAAGAATTTCTTTGTTTTGAGGTGTTGCAAGCTTTATTTGCATCCTTTCTGTATGCGAGTGATAGTTACTCAGAATTATTCGAATATGGGAAACTAGCTTCTTGGACAAAGAATTTCTTTGTTTTTAGGTGTTGCAAGCTCTATTTGCATCCTTTCTGTATACGAGTGATAGTTATCTAGAAATATTCGAATAAGGGAAACTAGCTTCTTGGACAAAGAATTTCTTTGTTTTGAGGAGTTTCAAGCTCTATTTGCATCCTTTCTTGTATGCGTGTGATATTTATCTAGAAATATTCCAATATGGGAAACTAGCTTCTTGGACAAATTAATTCTTTGTTTTGAGGTGTTTCAAGCTCTATTTGCATCCTTTCTTGTATGCGTGTGATATTTATCTAGAAATATTCCAATATTGGAAACTAGATCTTTGGACAAATAATTTCTTTGTTTTGAGGTGTTGCAAGCTTTCGAGCAAAATTTGCTCTTCAACGGGCAAATTCGAAAACAAATGAAGAGAGATCTTATCTGGTGTAGATCAGACTATATTTACAGCTAAATATATATCTTTCCCTTTCTGTATATAATCAGACAACGAATATTGAAAATGGTGCGCATTTTTTATCATGCTATTTTTTATATGTCGTGATATTATTTGATGGTTGAAGTGTTTCTTGTAGAAAGAAAACATTGCTAAAATCAACCACAATATTAGTTTATTTATTCTTTATTAGAACGCTTCAAGGTTTTGCGTGTCATCTTTGCACAAGGGCCATGCTAATCTTCTCTGTATCCTTCCTACTATAGTATATCTACCGACGAACAAGCGTGTACTTGCGTGTTTAGATTAGACGTATATGAGGCTGGCAAATATACTTTTATCAAATACAATTGTATCATTTTAATCCTTCTGAAATTCTATTTAGGCAAACAATTTTCTGAAATACATGTAAAGTGTCAGTTTCATCAATGTGCAAAGCGTTAATACATTACCTTGATAAAGATGGAAATGAGCCAAGGGGAAATCTCTGCATTACCTTTCCCACATGGATCTTCAATGAATGATCTCAACACACACCCAAAAGAATGCCAATCCTGGGAAACCATCGGCTAGAGGTTGACCGTCTTGGAAAAGCATCAAGCATCCGTCTTAGGACATATTTACCTGAAATAAATTAATAAAAAAGTTAAAGTGTACCCACGTTAGCTTAACCAAACTAAACAGACACCCAAAATTCCGCCAGTTTGCAAGATCTCTCCAGAAAAGAGGGAATTGTACGCGGAAACAAACAATTACTCCATATGTCAACTCTAATAACTGCTTCGGCCAACGTTGAAGCCCATTAAGGAAAATTTAGTACACCATCAGTTTTAAAATATATTTTCGTTAATTTCTGTAATGCGCGGAAATGAAAATAGTTTAGAAAATAGGTTAAATACATTTATAACTCGTTTTTATTTTTGTGTGTGTTTGAGAGGAAATGAAAGTGCAACGGTGCGTAGCTAGGGCAGAAGGACGAGAATGAATTGTTTAAAGAAGATTGAAGAAAATGTCAGAAATGATTAAGATAGTATTGATACAGAAGTAGAAACTATATCTTTATATACACTCATAGACAAAACTTAAGGAAGTTATACCTTTTAGCATGTATATCGGGATTCAGATAATAACTCTGAAAGATACACTCATGGACAAAACTTAAGGAAGTTGTACCTTTTAGCATGTATATCGGGATTTAGACAATAACTCTGAAAGATACACTCATGGACAAAACTTAAGGAAGTTGTACCTTTTAACATGTATATCGGGATCTAGACAATAACTCTGAAAGATATTTGATACATAGTAAGACACACGAAGAGATAACCAAGTGTGAACAAAATTACCACTGTCTCCTTAAAAAAAAAAAACAGACACACACACGGCTGGCAACATAAAAAATATCCACTTTCTTATAGCTTGATGGTCATAATTCTGCTACTGCTGTGGTCACAGAGCGTGAAAACAGAAAATGCATAAGTTTCAAGTACTTCTCCATTTAATTATCTTAAGTACAATTATGGACAAAACTTGAGGAAGTGGAAATTCATTAATGTCGCCGATCGTCTAATTTTTTTAAGGAGACAGAGCTGTTCACACTTGGTTATCTCGTGTGTCTTCAATAAAGTTCACTGTGTATTAAATATTTCTCAGAGTTATTGTCTGAATCCTGATAAACATGATAAAAGGTACAACTTCCTTTTGTCCATGAGTGTAATTCTAGAAACCCCTTCACCCAAGGACAGACACGTCCTCCTCCCATAGGTCAGAAGCGGATAGACATTCTCGCGTGAAGCAAGAAAAGGCTCTTGACATTCTGGCAAAAGTTCATCGTTTCACATTAACGATAAAGTAACTTACCCATAAGACCAAGTGACAACGGGAAGATGGACAAAATTCTCTCCAATTGAAACTTCGAAAGAATAATACCATATTAAGGCAGAATGCTTATAATATGCACATTTAGCGGGCACCATGCAATATTGAATTGAACGTGTACAAGAAATTCTTCCAGAGAGGAAAAAAACTTTCACATTGTGTGACCCTTTACATACGACATTGCTTCTCCTTTTAGTAGAATTCAGGTTTTCTGTTTTCTTTAGTAGCGTAAAGTTGTCATCTACTCTTTGCAGGAACTAAATATCATATCATTGGTCAACGTATGTGAGTGATTGTACCGAGCAATCTCCACCAATGGCTACAGTGCTGTCGTTGCGGCTGCAAAGACAGGATCACAAGCGTCTTTTGCGGCCAGTGTCGTTCCCTGGTAGTATTCCGGGTCACTGGACAAAGATGCCGTTGTCAACCCAATCGTCCTGGGAGTACCCACTACAATCGTTACCGCTGACGTTTCTCGTGGTTCTGATGAGCGAAGTTTCCAGATACAAATCAGCCTTTGCGAATGAAGAGGATTGATTCCTGGATGGCCAGACATATTTGAAAAGTCGTCCAGAGATCTCGCTGCAGTTCAATATGAGTCATCTGCTGAGATTCTGAGGCTCACCTTGGAAGCAGTGACGAAGTGCGTTTTCTGGATAGAATCTTATTGGGATTAAGGTTCTTCGACCACATCACCAATACATAGATTTACATCAAACTTACTTGGAACAACATACTGTCTTGATCTAAGGGAGGTTTATTCATTTTATATGACTTCCCTCTATCGGTAAACTGTTACGGTTGGGCCTTGTTATCGATTGAATGGATGCGATGCTGTCTCAAACCTGGAATTATTTTCATTCTTGAGAGTTTGATACCATGGAAACATTTGAGTAAGATTGGAGTGTCGGAGATACGATCCTCGCTTAATCCGTAAGTGGATACATCAAGAGAGGCGGTCACTTCCTTAGACGGAGAATGGAAACTGCACTGCCTGCTCCGACTGGACTTCATTGTTAGACTTCTGCACCGAAGACAACAGAATCTCCATTTCTGTGAACTACTCAAGGCTCTTCGTGCTGAATCACTTTAACGGTCGCTTCATCCAGATATACTGCTCGGCTGAGACTTCGTCCACTTCCTTTTCAAAGTGAGTGAGTTCAATGAAAGACCATCAGGGTGGGATATATTGATCTGTGAATTTATAGAGCTTGAGAATATTTTTCGCCGAAACTCTTTAGCAAATATTTGATATTATCAACTTTGCGGAGCCAATCTTCGAGGAGAGACAAAATCTTACCTCTGCGAAAGTCACATGGTGGATTTTCAGGCACTCTAACGCCTTCTAACAAGCGACTAAATGGTTCTTAACGGAGTGGATTTTATACGTCTTCGCCTGCCAGATCTTGTACCAGAGTGTCAAACTAGTATGAAACGGTACTCCTCTTTTTTACATATTAATATATAAAGTGAAAAAGAGCCTCCATGCATCCTGGATGTGGAATTGACTGATATGGATACTTACAAGCCGTCAGAATGTTGGAAAAGAGTAAACTAAATTATGACGAGTCTTTCAGGGCAGCAAAATTCCGCAAACATAATCGCTTTTGAATGTTGGTTAAACACTGCAGAACAATTAGATTTGAAGAGCTGCAACGGAGACTACGAATCCGTTTCTGGAAGGAGGCTACACAGCGGACGTTATTAAGAGAATTGCAAATGAATATGATAAAAGACCCAGGCGAGAAAATATTCGAGATTCAGTACGTGAAATGGGCTTTGTAACTGTAACTATGGAACTATACTTGAACATATGTGTGTGGGCTTACACTATACGGGTGGTCTAATGACCAATAACCTCTGACAGAAAAGAATCGGGGAAGGTGCGTGACAAAGACAAAGCCAAGGAAATTGTGGGTCTTCTATTATTGAATAATATTATGTCAGTGTTATCTACACAATCGTCAGAACCATAGATGTATATTCCACAATCCATCTAAGGTTACTCTTGTCACGAAGACCAAATTTTCTCAAAATGAGATGGTTTTCGAAATGTGTCTTTAGTATGTGAGGGCGATGTTATGTCACTTCACATCTTTGAACGGGGTCTTAGGCTAAATTCCAATAGCTATGTGGAGCAATGTAGTCATAAATTGTTGGAGATAGTGACTACAGAAAACCTTTCTATGTGACAGCAAGATTCAAATCCCTGCTCTACTGCAGAGAAGACTCAGAAGTGGTTGTCCGAGAATTCTACGATTTCATCAATCCAAATTTTGGTCCAACAAACTCTCCTGATTATAATCTTATGAATTGTGAGGCTTGATGAAGAAAGGCACCACTATCTATAACACTATCTATATCTGAACTCCTAGGTTAAGGAGACTTTTATGACCCTTCCTACCAATACCGTGAAGGAACGCATGTTTCTGAAAGATTCCAAGCCGGGTCAAATAAGTTTTGAATACTCGGTGTAATACATTCAAGTGATTTTTCACTTATTTCTTATTTTTGAGAGCCCATTTCCCTGCATTTTACGAATGAAATCTTTTTTACATTACAGAAAATTGCGTCTTTTTTCAGCCACGAACAGTCAAGTATAACCCGAGCACGCTATGCGTATAAATCTATCTCTGTTTGGATGACTAACACTGTGCTGAGCGGTTGTTCGATTGTATGAACTAGAGAAACCTCTGGTAGCGACGGTTTGAGAAGACAAGACCTCAAATAAAAAGTTGAAACAATCCACGAAGTTAAAAATAGAGCTATTTTAAAACTTTTTTTAAAAGGGCAGACGATATTATTTTTCTCATTTGACCAAGTGACACCGAAACCACGCGGCGTGCTATCGTGAGTGACCTCTGCCCCAACTCGACACGGCTGGCCGGAGAAATTGTCCAGGGGTGGTCCTGTGTTCTTTTCGTGGCTAGACTGACCGGAGAAATTTTCCAGGTTAGGTTCTATGTTCTTCCCGCGGACAGGTTAGGTTCTATGTTCTTCCCGTGGACAGATTAGGTTCTGTGCTCTTCCTGCAGACAGACTGGCCAAAGATATTGTCCAGGTTGGTCTTATATTCTTCCCGCGGACAGCCTTCCTGGGGAAATTGTCCCGGGTTGTTTCTGTCTTCTTCGCGTGGGCAGACAAGGTGCATAAATTGTCCCAGGTTGGTACTGTGTGTTCTTCGCGTGGACAGCTTGCCTTCAGAAATTGACCTGAGTTGGTCCTGTGTTCTTACCGTGGATAAGGAAAGTGTCCCGGGTTGGGTTATGGTTGTTCCCGCAGTCAGCCTGCGTGAAGAAATTGTCCCGGGTTGGTCTTATGTTATTCCCGTGGACAGACTGGCTGGACAAATTGTTCCGGATTGGTCCTGTGTTCTCCCCGTGGATAGTTTGCTCGGAGAAATTGTCCCGGGTTGGTCCTGTGACAGCCTACCTGGAGAAAGCAATTGAAGCCTGGAGGAAGCTATTGAAAGTTCCATCATTTTGGATTCGTTTCATTATTGAAAATATATATATATAGAGAGAGAGAGAGAAAATGACACTGGTAAATTTTGCTCTACATATAAATTCTAGAATTAACGCGATATCTCCTCTAGGAAAATTTCGGAAATGGAGCAATTTACCAACCGGTAGACCTGGCATAGGCGATGTATGGCCTTTACAACTTGTTTTTATATGGATTTTATATATATCGGTTATTACAACAACACTTAATAATGTTTATACGTTTTGATTACCAATTCCGTTAAATAATCTACGTTTCTCTTTATATTGTTCTTAATAATGAAAAAATATATATTTTTTCTGAATACATAGAGTAAAAATTAATTTCCACAGACCTTATACTGAAGGAGGACATGGCTCCTCAGTGGCTCCCAAATATACTTTGGAATTTCTCTGGATAGATAGCTCTTCGTCTCGTCTAGAATCCTCTAAATTTTTACTCGGTCTCTTACGGTGATGTACGAAAATTTATAGTATTACTATAAACATGAAACGTATCTTTATTTGTAGATAAAAAATTGAATATTTCGAAGGATTGTGTTCTCTTTTTTTCAGTTAATCATTAAATAATTCCTCGAGAGAGAGAGAGAGAGAAATGCTTTAATTCGTCAGTTAAATCCCCAGACCGTTCAACTATTGTATTAGATTCGGTTCGGTTCAAAATCACTTTATTAGGTACCGCTCAACAAGAGCGACCTAGTTCATAATAATTGAAACAGTGAATAATATATGTGAATTTTATTCACATATTAAACAAAATGTTAACGTGGGATTCAATCCCAGTTCATGACTGTCGGGAATCGAGCGTGTTACCCTCTCATCCACTGACTTATTATGTGTATCAGATTGGTTCAAATTCACATAAATAGGTACCGCTCAGCAAGAGCAACCTAGTTCATGATAATTGAACAATGAATAATATGTGAAGATTATTCACATACTAGCGGACGTACCCGGCTTCGCCCGGGTTTTACCCGAGTAAAGGTTTGTCTAACGAACATTTGTTAAAACAATTCTCTATAAACTTATATATATAAAAAAAAAAGATATATTTTGATAATTTGAAAATCGTAAATTTGAATCTCTCGATAAAGTGAACATTTTTTCCCGGTCCCTGTGTGCCGTGTCATCCTGAATTTTGTCTTTCCTAATTTTCTACATTACAAAATCATCGTTTTATCTAGTGAACATTTTTTCCCGGTCCCTTGAAAAATACTCGATAAGTTGAATAAAATCAATATTAATTGGTTCCCTCGGTAATTGGAAGTTAAAAGAATAGTATCTTTGCTTTGGAATTGTATCATTATTCTTGTCTCAAATAAATTGCCGTGTCATCCTGAATTTTGTCTTTCCTAATTTTCTACATTACAAAATAATCTTATCATCATGATAATATTAAGAGCAGATTGTTGAATTATAACAGATAAAATAGAATATTCATCTTGATTATTTTAAAGCGAAAAGTTATTTCAAAAATTTTATTTGCTAGAAACCTTCCCAGTACTATACTAAATAACTTCCCAAAGTTTCATGGCGTTCCAATGAGTGGTTTGGTCAGGCATAAATGACAAACAGACCACACACACACACATACATTCATTTTTATATATATAGAAGATTAAACAAACCTGTAGAAGGGCGTTTGCCCGAAAGCTCGTAACGTTTACAAATAAAAGATACCTATCTTCTATTTAATGATACGTTTATTCATAAACAAATTTTAACGCGGGATTTAATCCCGGTTCATGACTGTCGGGAATCGAGCGTGTTACCCTCTCATCCACCGACTCTTTTTTGTATCAGATTGCTGGTTCAAATTCACATAAATAGGTACCGCTCAGCAAGAGCAACCTAGTTCATGATAATTGAACAATGAATAATATGTGAAGGTTATTCACATATTAAACAAAATTTAAACGCGGGATTCAATCCCGGTTCATGACTGTCGGGAATCGAGGGGGTTACCCACTCGTCCACCGACTTATGTATCAGATTGCCTGGTTCAAATTCACATAAATAGGTACCGCTCAGCAAGAGCAACCTAGTTCATGATTATTGAACATTGAATAATATGTGAAGGTTATTCACATATTAAACAAAATGTTAACGCGGGATTCAATACCGGTTCATGACTGTCGGGAATCGAGGGGGTTACCCACTCGTCCACCGACTTATGTATCAGATTGCCTGGTTCAAATTCACATAAATTGGTACCGCTCAGCAAGAGCAACCTAGTTCATGATTATTGAACATTGAATAATATGTGAAGGTTATTCACATATTAAACAAAATGTTAACGCGGGATTCAATACCGGTTCATGACTGTCGGGATTTGAGTGGGTTACCCACTCGTCCACCGACTTGTTGTTTGTATCAGATTGGTTCAACTGCTGGTTCAAATTCACATAAATAGGTACCGCTCAGCAAGAGCAACCTAGTTCATGATAATTGAACATTGTGTAATATGTGAAGGTTATCACATATTAAACAAATTTTAACGCGGGATTCAATCCCGGTTCATGACTGTCGGGAATCGAGGGGGTTACCCACTCGTCCACTGACTTTTTGTGTATCAGATTGATTTTTATTATATGCCCTGTTTTGTTATAGAATACAGTGGATTGGTATTTTAAGGGAACTATGGACATATGCTTCTAGGATTGTATAATATTTATACCTTATTAGAGAGCTATCTGGAGATTAAACTGGCGAAACCACTGGGAGGGTTCACCACTGATTAATTATGCCCTCCGCGTTTTTTTTTTTCACTTTTTATTAATTACAGTACACCTATCCCCCGATTTACACGGTACTTGTTTTACACCTTTTCGCTTTTACACGGTTTTCCAAATAAGTTTTTTGTTGTTTTTATCGCACTATACTAAATGCTACTGTGATTGAACACATGCACTGTGTACACATCTCACGAGGAATCCCGAGCTTATGTGCTGACTACATATTTTAACCTGTCAATGCATTTTATTTTTATTTCTGTGTACACCTATCCCCCGATTTACACGTTTTTCTCAGGAACGTATCTACCGTGTAAATCGGGGGATAGGTGTATAAGGTCTATAGAGAAATATATTACCAATAATATTGGTAATGTTGGTAATGGTAATGTTGGTAATATAGTAAAAATGCAGTGTTGACAATTAGTATCAAATTTCATGGCTATATGAAGGCAAGTTGAAAGTAATAATATTTTAGTTTTCCTTTTTTTTTTTTTATAAATGCGGGTTATAAGTCTGACCTGGCATTTGATGGTATATTTGATTTCCAGACCGCGTTCTTTGCCCATGTCTCTGTTGTAGAATATACACCTCTCGGTGTTTTCAACAACGGCAATATATAGATAAAATGTCTTCCTCAAGACAATATCTTCAGCGACTTGTCAATTCACAACAACAACGAGATCCCGATGAAGCTACCAAATCACCATTACTTCAGGAACATAGACTAAACTACAACCAACCACCTTATATAAACTTCTCTTAGAGCTCTCGTCAGTTCTTACTTCAACAATAATCTAAAAGTTACCAGATTACAATTACAATTACAATTATTTTATTTCCAAAGCGCTATATCCCGCAAGGGATACTTGCGCCAAACAAGGAGAAAAGTTTATTTACATAAGTTATTTACATTATTCAACGCATGAAAACATTAGAGATCCAGATTTTGTATAAAGTTTAGAATGTATTTACAAAATAAATTATATATAAAATGTCGATAATGAATATAATTGATGCGAGATGTTCTAACAGCATGCCAACGAAATGTCTAGCATTGTTAATGCAATTAGCAAGTTGCGCGGGAATGGAAAAGGAAGTGTTAATCAGGCTTATTTTGAGGAACTTTAAAAATACCGCGACCCGGCTGTAAAGAGGAGGAACTGGCTCAGCCCCACTTTCCCCGCCGTGGGTCCGTTCATTCATGGGACTGGAGACTCCATCTTGGAGAGATGGCAAACATTCATTATTGTATACCCAGGATTTTCCGCAACATACAACTATACATTCTTTGACAAAACTTAAAGAAAAAGGTATTTCCT